>OX387315.1:8209596-8576971 GCA_947562085.1 Eudonia lacustrata | reverse complement strand
TCAGCAGTGAAAGATAACTCGCGGGTGGTCGACGCACCGGTGCGTCGGCCACCGGCGGATATCCGTAACCTGATAAGAGCCAAAAATGCCACTCTCCGGAGAGCGGCTCGCTATCCCACCCCAGCTCTTAGGCTAGCCGCAAATCGCGCACAACGCGCGCTCAGGTCCCGCCTTTCCGAGTGGAGAGATGACGTGTGGAGTGACTTGATGGGGGAAATAACACCTTCCCACGTCGCGTACTACAGAGTGGCGAGAGCCCTCCGTATAGACGCGGCGCAACACACACCTCCTCTCTCCCGCCCCGATGGCTCCGTAGCCTTCGAGGACGAGGAAAAGGCCGAATGCTTCGCTGACAGCATTGCTTCACAATGTTCTGTCAGCACCCAAGAGTGCGACCCGGCGCACATTCGCGCGGTGGAGGAGGACCTTCTTCTCAGAAGCTCCCGCCCTCTTACCGACCCCGATCCTCTCCCCCCTCCGATTTCGTCCGACGAAATACAAGACCAGATTAAGGGCTTAAAGCCGCGTAAAGCCCCGGGCGCTGACGGGATTTCTAACAAGGCGCTCAAGTACTTTCCGAACCAAGTACTAACGCTTTTAGCCCTTTTTTTCAACGCCTGTTTCGATAAGTGCTACTTTCCAGCTAGCTGGAAGGAGGCTATCGTAATAGGCATCCCTAAACCGGGTAAACCCCTTAACATACCAACGAGTCACCGCCCCATTAGCCTCCTCAAGGCGATGGGGAAACTTTTCGAAAAGGTTATACTCACTCGCATGAGAGAGTACCTTTTCGGAAATGACTTAATCATTAACGAGCAATTCGGGTTAGGCGGAAGCAATCGTGCCCTCAGCAAGTTCACCGCATAATCGAGTATATCTTGAGCGGCTTTCATTCACGCCAAAAGAGAAAGACAGTAGCTGTCTTTTTCGATGTAGCCAAAGCCTTCGATAAGGTCTGGCACGGCGGACTGGTTTATAAGCTATATCAACTAGATATGCCCGATAGACTAGTCCGTCTGATCAGATCATATCTCACCAACCGTACCTTTCGTTTTCGTTACGAGGGTACGCTTCCTCCCCTCGTTCAATAAAGGCCGGGGTACCGCAAGGTAGTGCTCTCTCGCCGTTGCTGTACACGTCGTACACCAACGACATTCCCATTCCGACGCGCGGTACGGAACTCTCGCTTTTCGCGGACGACACCGCGCTTTACCTTAGCGGGCTTAACCCGGACGCCATAGTCAAAAAATTACAGCCTGCGTGCGATAAGTTAGGAGATTGGTTCCGAAAGTGGCGCATCGAGGTGAACCCAGACAAAAGTGTCGCAGTTCTCTTCGATGTGAAACTTAGGTCCAGACTAGTCCCTTATGGAACCCGTTCATCTCGCTTGCTAGGGATACCGATTCCCTGGCAGCGCACAGTTAAATATCTAGGCGTCACATTAGACAAACATCTTTCTTTTCGCCCACACATTAATAACGCGGTTAAAAAAGCTCGTTTTTATTCTTACAGATTAGGTCCTATGATAGGTCCCCATAGTAAAATGTCCTTAAGAAACAAGCGGACCCTTTATAAGGTTTGCATCAGACCTACGTTGACGTACGCGTCTCCCGTCTTTAGTCATATAGCGCCTTCCGCGCTTCATAAGTTGCAAGTACTGCAAAGTAAATTCACTAGAAGGGCCACCGGTGCCCCTTGGTACGTACGGAATGCTGACCTGCATCGCGATTTGGAACTTCCAACCATGCAGCAGCATCTCCGTACAGTCGCGGAGAGATTCTTCGAAGCGTCGGAGAATCACTCAAATCCTCTCATTCAAAAGGCAGTGGACTATAGTCAAGTCCTCCCTAGAATCTCTCAACGGCGTAGGCCGAAACACGTCCTATCAGACCCGCCTAACCAGTTGTCACGTGACCTGGACCGTCTAATCGCGGCACGGGACGCGGTGTCAAATAGTTAAGTCAGCTGACATAGGCAGCTTCACTGCAGTAAGCGCGCCCCACTAGGGGGCACGCCGTTCTTCCTTTTTTTGGCAACTCCATCTGAGTAACGCCTTCCGCGCCTCTCGGCCTCCGAGGGGCGTGCGGTCCGATAGCTTTCGTGGCCCCTAAGGTCAAAGGCGATCCCCAGCGGTTGTTTTTACTGTGGTCGGCCTTAGCCTTCTCTTAGAGAGGGAAAAGGTCAATCCCAGATCTGCGGATTATACTGATCTTCAGATCAGTATCTCCCGGAATATGTTTGCATATTTTTTTACCCTGGGCTGACAACAAAAAAAAAAAAAAAAAAAATAGTAGGCTCGCCATTTGCGCGGCGGCCGTCGGACGGGACACGTAACATGTGAGCGTGTGAGCGCGCGTCTTATTCATGACTTGCAGTGCAGCTGTGTAGGTAGCTACAATATAAATAATTAAAAATATGTAGAAATAATATTTAAATCAAAGAATCAGTCTTGATTGTAAGACTTATCAACTAACTGTTAACTCGGGTAACTTGCATTGCACCACAACTTATTATTGCATCAGTCTGATTGGCGTCAAACTAAACTAAGCAGTAGGTACTGTAAGGAGTATAGCAGCTCATAGTGAAAGTTAGTTTAATTCATTTGTATGTAAGCCTCTTTAGTTTGGATGAGTATTGAAATCATCGAATAAGTAATTAAAAAGGTTTGCAACGTTTTGACACAGTCGCAAACAGTGGTAGACAGGTGCTAGACAGCCCGGCTAAGAGTCGAGGTGCTCGGAGATAAGTAATAATAAATTGTAATATTTAATTATTACTGATCTCCGAGCACCTCTGCTCTTAGCCGCGCTGTCTAACTCCTGAGTTCGACTGTCTGCAACTGTGTCAAACCGTTGCAAACCTTTATAATTACGTATTCGATGATTCAAATAGTCATCCAGACTAAAGAGGTTTGATGGTATTTCTGTGAGTTATTTGAATAAAATGACAAATTGGAGTTTTTTTTCTGCTATAAATTAAATACTATTCTATTCTAAATATGATCATAGCAAAGTTAGGAAAACTCCGTTCGTACCCTGACGTGCTCTGTCGAAAAACACTGAACAATTTGCATTCATGAACACTTTGCTAATATAAATTGTCTAGGCGTTATTTTTTATTAGATATTTTCCTTTTTACTGTTACTGTGATGTTGCTGATGCCCACCTGCTCGTTTGCAGACTATCCACACAGTTGTTCTTAAACCAGACACAATAGAAATTCAATTGTTCTATGGCACTGTGGTTACCTTGGGCGTCAAAGTATCTATCAATATAAAAAAGTATAAAAACTGGCTTCGCTAAGCCACACGAAACTTCATCGGCATAGCTAAAAGCGGAAGCAAAACCTTCTTAATACGGCAAGCTTTTATTTGAGTTGGCACCCACTAACAACCTTCAGGTTATACCTATGAGCAGGGCCAAACAACCCTGCGCAAGCAAACTTACCCACGCACGGGAATAATCTCCGTCTGGTCTTAACGTTAGACCAGACTGGTCACTCGTTTTACATTGGGTGAGTAGGCAGCAGGGGAGTCACTGTATAGAAGAAGCGTTTAGTAAACCTTCGCATTATGGACTAATTACATAAAAAATCATTTTCGCTGAAAACGTGGAGGACCTATCAGCTATGATCGGAGAGAGTAATTGTTGGATTAAAGATGACAAATCGAAGACTAAAATAATGTTGTAAATATGCATGGACATGCCATAGAAAGGCTGGAAGAATACATGTAGGTACTTGGGCCAGACCTTGAACATAGGCAAATTCGGACAAAATAGTGAGATTGAGCGTCGCATCCGTCTAGTCTGGGGTGCTTTTGGCAAATTGTCTAAAGTACCTATTCCAGGGCATCAATATTCCCATCAACCTCAAACGTCAGACATTTGAGCAATGCGTCCTCCCAATCATGGTCTACGGAGCTGAAACTTGGACACTGACAAAGCAGATAGTGCAAAAGCTGCAAGTTACGCAGAAAGCCATTAAAAGGGCTATGTTAGGTACTTATTACTCTCCGTGATCGAACCAGAATCGCAGATATCCGGAGAAGAACGAATCTGATTGACATAGCCCAGGTGATAGCCAGCAGAAAGTGGAAGTGGGCAGGCCATATATGCCGTAAACAGGTCCACAGATGGGGGAGAAGGTGCTGGAATGAAGACCTAGAGTGGAGCACAGGAACGTCGGCAGGCAACCAATGCAAAAGACTGAGGACCTTGTCAAGGTAGCGGGAAAGAGTTGGACAAGAAAGGCACAAGATCGGAGGAAATGGAGTGCACTAGAAAGGACCTACACTCAACATTGGGTGGAAAACGGTTGAGAAAGAAGAGAAGAAGATAATAAATGCTGTATAAGGTATACTATAATATACTATTTTGTATGGATACTAGCAGATACTACTATGCACACTACAACAGTGTTCTCGTACATAACGACGTAGACTACGTCGCGTCGAATCATAATAGAGTGGCCTTATGTTCTGATACATAGTCAAATACTTTTTATTTTCTGCATTTTTTTATACGGAAACGGCCATGATAAGCTACATACAAGTACACGCTCATATGCGTTCGAATCAAGTGCATGCAAAGTGACTGTGTTTTGTTCTCAATCTTAGCTGTCAGTTGGCTCCCGGCTCCTTCTAGCTAGGCCGCAGCCGCAGACATTATTTCCCATTCAAGCTAAACACAAACCAACGTCAATGCATCCGTAATCGGCTCAGATATTGTATGTTAAGTTATTTTATTTTTTTAGTGTATTTGGGGAACAAACGATATAAAATACATGCAGGTTTTACAATAGACACAACACAGTTATCAGTAAAGTCTCCACAATTAATTAAAACAGACAAACTGTTACAGGACAAAGGACAAAATAAATGAACAGAGCTATGTTAGTTATTATAAAACTATTTACAAACTAAAGTGATAGCAAAAAGCTACATTTATAACATTAATTCATTAATTCTCGTGTTTGATTTTTAAACTGTAACATACTACAATTAAATACATGTACAGAAGTGAATCTCTTGCTATATACTCACTTACTTTTGTCAATAGACAAGATCTAAACAAAAAGGTATTACCAGCATATCTGCTGGTAGTGGGCAGAGAAAACAATTTTTTAAGACGTGAGCTTGTCCGAGGGCATCTAATCCATATAACTACTTTCCGAAAGAAATGGAGTGTCGACGAGGTTATTAAGAACCTTATAAAGGAAAACTTGGTCTCTTTCTATGCGACGATTCATTAGAGGCGGAATGCAGATAATTACTTGCTTGTCTCGAGTAGTCCCAAAAAAAAGGTGTTTCCGCATCTTTTTCGCGGATTCCACACCACCGATGCATTCTACTCCAGGATAGAACGAACACAAGAATTATAAAGAACTACAAGAGTAGAGCTCTGTTTGAAATCTCTGCCTATTCTCATTATAAAACCGAGCATACGATAAGCCCTTGACGTAATATGATTAATATGCCCCTTGAACGTCAGCCTGCTATTAAGAGTTACCCCCAAGTCTTTCACCTCGGTCACCCTATCAATGTTTTTGTCATTGTCATGTTAATAAAATAGTAAGTTAGTTTAAATGTGGTCTTTAATAGCACCATCGTTGCTCTCTCGTAATGAGACCGTTTGATGTGACGTGATGCGACAAATTGCTTGGCAATACAAAGCGGGCTGAGACGGCGACACATCTGAAGGGAAGTGGGTTAATACAGTTTCAACCTCAAAGGAAATTCGGTACACCAGTAATTGCTTATTACAATGTTTTCATAACTTTGATTTTTAGAATTAGCCATGCATGAAGGGTAAAACAGAGATGTTTAGAAATAGGTTCACGATTGGCTACTGGATCTATTTGTGTCGCATTATTTTATATCAATACACGTAAGAACGAGCATATTCTACACATTTTTTATATTAGTATAAATAATTAATAACCAACCGTAAAAAATCATTGTGATATTTATAAAATTTATAAAATACAGTGAAAAATTAAACGCCCACCCGACCCAGCCAGGATTCGGACCTGGGTCTTCCGCAATTAGCACTTGAAAATAAAAAGTAAAAATTTACCATAGCGTTGTGTTATCAATTTTGTGGTATTTCATCTGCAAAGGTGAATCTGCATGGCCATCGGTTGCAATGACCGTTGGATAGATGGCGCACTGTGCCGCTTTAGCAACTATTAGCACTCAAAAATTAAAAAGCAGTGACAAAATTCAGCGCTTACGTCAGCCTTCCCGGTAGCATAGCGGTTAGTGCAGCCGCCCGGATTGCGGAAGACCCAGGTTCGATTCCTGGCTGGGTCGGGTAGGCGTTTACTTTTTTCACTGTATTTTATAAATTATTAATTTAGCATCAGTGCAGCAATTAGCATTTTTTTTTTAAAGTAAAAATTTACTATGTATATCGTTGTGTTATCAAATTTGTGGTATTTCATCTGCAAATGTGAATCTGCATGGCCATCGGTTGCAATGACCGTTGCATAGATGGCGCACTGTGCCGCTATTAGCACTCAAAAAATTAAAAAGCAGTGACAAAATTCAGCGCTGACGCAGCCTTCCCGGTAGCATAGCAGTCAGTGCAGCCAGCCGCCCGGATTGCGGGAGACCCAGGTCCGATTCCTGGCTGGGTAGGCATTTAATTTTTTCACTGTATTTTATAAGTTTTATAAATATTAAATTAATATTATTAAAAGAATTTCAGACGGTAGGACCCTCGTTTCTCAGACTATTTGTGGAACATAGATGAAAATTGCCTACTTTTTTAATAAGTAATACTTAGGTAAATGGAAGAGCTCCGAGTAGTAATCACACTATCACACTAAATATTATAAATGCGAAAGTTCGTGTGTATGTATGTATGTATGTGTGTATGTGTGTATGTGTGTTATCCCGATATTCCTATATACGGGAACGGGAACCACGCGGGTGAAACCGCGAGCGACCGCTAGTAATATTATAAATGCGAAAGTTTGTGCACATGTGTGTATATTTGTTGCTTCTTCACGCTGCAACGGATGGATAGATTTAGATGAAATTCGGCATACATATAGTATGTTATATGGGTATGTTTGCGGATGCTGGTATGGATGACTTCTACGCCATCATGCGCAAAAAGAGTGCCTCGATAGTGCAAAGGTTGCGGGGGAGCTCCAATGGGATCCTGAAGATGATAGCAGACAGAATGGACGCGGCAGTATTCGGGAGGTTCACGGACTTGCACATTCGTTGTGTTGGCCGGTAAGCCTGTGTGTTGACCCTGTCCCAAGGGGTCTGTTTTTGTTGTTTAGCGCCTTCGTCTTTGCCTTTTTTTGGCTAGCATTTTTATTATTTTTATGTATGTACTAACATAGTTTTTTAAGGTTAATTAATGTGCACTAACAATCTATGGACTATGTGGTTTGATAATAAATGTTTTTTTTTAAATTTATTTATTTATTTATAGTTTATAACCTGGATTACAACATAGAATACTTTTTATCTCGATATTCCCACGGGAACGGGAACCACGCGGGTGAAACCGCGAGCGGCCGCTAGTATGAAATAAATCTAATAAAAACCATAGAGAGATAATATATACATACAAACTTTTTACTTCTAACCTCACATAAGTATGTTATATGAAATTACTTTCTCTGTGCAGTTATATGTTATATTACTTAAAAACCTTTTTCTAGTGCGGCAATTGGTCAAGATTAAATCAAAATGACATTGCATAACACTTTAGAATAACATAAACAGAGAATAGCCTTCGCACAACCGGCTCTGATGAGTAATGGGTACCTATCATTGAGGCATAGATAAACGTTAGCATTGTACTCGTATAGGTACGTACACGAGTCGACAGTTCCAGAGACGCGCCGTGACGTGAGTGAATTACTACGGAACATATCATTGAGCGGACGCGTCGTGTTTCGCATTCGGCCGCATCAAAATGTTTTTCATAACTATCGTGTTAATTAATATAGTTATTTACTTCCTGATTGTCGTGTACAGTAAATTGACAAGCGGTATCAATAAGTGCAGTAAACATTTGGTCGGAAAAGTTGTTATAGTGACTGGTGCAAACGCGGGCATCGGTTACGAAACAGCAAAAGATTTGGCCGATAGAGGAGCTAAAGTCATACTAGGATGCAGGAGTATTGAACGAGGCACCGCTGCGAGAGATCAAATCATAGCAGACACAGAAAACAAGGATGTGCATTTCCGTCAACTGGACCTAACCTCCTTTAAATCCGTGAGAGCGTTCGCCGATGACATAATAAAGAATGAAAAACGCCTGGACATTTTAATCAACAACGCCGGCATGGTTGGGTACCGTCATATGCTCACAGAAGACGGATTGCTATTGGATATGCAAGCGAATCATTTCGGCCCTTTCCTACTTACTTCCCTGTTGCTGCCACTGCTTAAATCGAGTGCGCCTAGTCGTATAATCAACCTATCATCAGCAGCTCATGCTAGTGGTAAAATTGACTTTGATGATTTGAATATGGAGAAACGTAAATACAGCGCACTACAAGCTTATAGCAACACTAAGCTAGCCAACGTGCTGATGACAGTAGAACTGGCTAATAGACTCAAGGGGACAGGTGTCACCGCTTATAGTGTTCATCCAGGTGGGGTTGTCACAACTATTTTGAAAGATGTTTGGTGGGCACACATTATTAAGCCCCTGGTTAAACCAATGTTTAAGACACCATGGGCAGGAGCACAGACCACTAATTACTTGGCAGTGTCACCTGAAGTCCTTAATGCAAGCGGTAAATATTTTGCCGACTGTCGAGAAAAGCCGACGTCAACTCTCGGGCAGGACGAGAAGTTAGCTGAGAAGCTCTGGACTGTTTCGGAAAAAGTTACAAAATTGAAGTGAGGCGTGCGTGCTGTGAAACGGATTTTGTATTATATACCTATATACCTCATTAAAGTGGACTAGTGGTCGCCTAGTGGTTGAAATTCGACCGTAATTTTATTAAGGCTGCACGGATTGAAGTTTGGATTGGCATTGACAGATGTCGGCCGCTCCTCTTCCTTTTTTGAAATTTCTGAAAAGAGTATAATATGCGTGTGTGTCAAATATATGGTAGTGCGTGTAATGTTTGTTTTATTGATTTAATGTATTTTTTATGCATAATTTAAAAACAATATTAACATTCTGTACTACTTCACTATATAAACTTTAAGTGTGCGAAATTTCATACTCCTCCGTCTGCGCAATTTTCGTAAAAAGGGGTACAAAGTTTTTGCTTCAGGTATTAATAGGTAGGTACCTATATAGATATTTTGCCGACTGTCGAGAAAAGCCGTCGTCAACTCTCGGGCAGGACGAGAAGTTAGCTGAGAAGCTCTGAACTGTTTCGGAAAAACTTACAAAATTTAAGTGAGGCGTACGTGCTGTGAAACGGATTTTTTATTATATACCTAATTAAAGTGGATAAGGTAATGGGCCGAGTGAGGATGATTGTCCTGATTATGGAATCTTATCGTTGTACCTACTTGTATTTTGCAATAATCGTAAGGTATACTTACTTATCGGTCTATATTTCTTTTTGTAATTTAACATTCTGTTCATATTTGGAAGTGTTGAAATTTTTCCACGAGCCGGATTTAAAGCCGCAACTCTCTGTCATACCAGGTTAGATACACTTTTCACGTGGAAAATTTTACAACACTTCACCAAGTGCTATTTTTACGCAACAGAATAGGCGTAAAATGATGACCTACCTACAATTTTGCTAATTTTTATCATCATGCTATAAACGTTTGTCTTCCCTGTGTTAACTTACGAACCGATAGTAAAGTGACATTCATAAAAGCAGTTCCTTGTAGCCTAACTTTATTTTGAATTTTTGCATTTTGGACTGATAATTAAAAAAAATAGACATACATACATACATACATACATACATACATACATACATACATACATACATACATACATACATACATACATACATACATACATACATACATACATATATATATATATATACATACATACATACATACACTTGAAAAACATAACCCCCTTCTGACGCAGTCGGTAAAAAATAATATATATTTTATTATGAGTACTTTTTTGACAATGTTACATGGGGAGATCAGACTATATATGTGTATGTGTATGTTTGCCCTAAATATTTGTGGGTTTTAGCAACTGCCACCTTACGCCAACAACTGGAAACAACGGCATACTGCCTTTTTTTCCGGTGTAAAAGTTGCTTAACTTTGTATATCACAATGTAAACGGACGAACCGATACACCATCGAGCTACTCAATACTAATATACCTACATTTTTCTTATCTTGTATGAGTAAGCACTATGCTTTTATGTCCTGTTTTTTGGACAGTGGATATATCGTCACCAGAGTACCACCGCGCCCGAGCAGGCGTGGATGGTTAAGTGGGGTTCTCCCCTCCAGCTAAAGCTCCAGCTCCGGAAGGTAAAAGCGCACTTCACACTGAATCCTCAATCACTGAGGAACTGACAGTCTTCTAACTGTCAGACAGAACACAACAATGCTACCAAAACGTTAGATAAGGCGGTAAATATGTTTGTGATAATATTGAATAGTCGTAATCTAGTTACCTATCATTTTGTTTTTAAATTTAAACCAAGAGGTATATTTATAATCTAGGCACACCAGTTATGCCTTCATTTTAACAATTATTCTTGCCTAGTTAGATACGATTCGTTAGTTACATACATGGTAGATGATTGGAATAAAGACTCAATAAAAAAGAGGAAACTTAAAGAATTGTTTAACCTTTTCACCGCCCAACTATCCTGCACGCGATGTCCCGCTGTACGCCAACGTATAAATGTATTTTAATAAAGTAGGTACAAAGAAGAACTTCTATAGAAGTGCTGGCGTGGACGACACGAAAATCTCGAACTTCTATAGAAGTTGTTCGCGATAAAAAGGTTAACTTCCATATTCATAGCAATATCTATATTTAATATTATAAAGCTGAAGAGTTTGTTTGTTTGAACGCGCTAATCTCAACTACTGGTTCGAACTGAAAAATTATTTTTGTGTTGGATAGTCCATTTTTCGAGGAAGGCTTAAGGCATCACGACATCACGCTGCGACTAATAGGAGCGAAGCATCAGTGAAAAATGTTGCAAAAACGGGAACAAGAGCCTAAAAAACTAAAAATGCTGCTGAAAGTCACTATTCCACGCGGACGAAGTCGCGAGCACAGCTAGTTTTTTATGCCTTTTTAAGATAGTCATTCTTCATCTTTTGAACTGTATTTCACGTCCATTGGTGTGTTAAGGATAAAATATAAAGGTATTCACGTCTCTTCGGCACACAGTGCCCGTCACGGTTCCAAACTTCATCATCTCAGCCAAAAGACGTCCACTGCTGGACAAAGGCCTCCCCCAAGGATCTCCACAACGACCGGTTTTGTGCTGCTTGCATCCAGCGGCTTCCCGCGACCTTCACCAGATCGTCGGTCCACCTAGCTTTAGCTCAAGGAAAATAAACTAGAGAAGGTAAAGTAAAATAAATAGGCATCTTGAAAATATTATATTTACTATTACATTAGAATTTTTAAACGAACGAATCTACAAATGGTTGCATTTATTAGTCGAGGGAGCTTCCCACGTTGTTCCACACATTTTGACTCGGTGTTACATTTTCGTCAGCATTGTTGGCGAGTATTGAAAAGTGGTTCGGATCGCTCTCAACCATCTCTGCTCTTAGAACGGTCACTATCTGCTTGCACGCCTCACTTCTCTTCATAAGGTTCTCGCTCCGTTCCTGCGTGCTGACCAGCCTGTTCTGATCCATCTGTACGTGCCGAACTTTCTTTCTCACAAAGTTAATGTAATAATCAATCTGTCTCTGGAAGTTATCCAGCGACCAATAGAATCTCAAGTCAGCAACAACCATCAACAAGAAAGCGCCATACATCGCGAGTATTCCGAAACCGAAATATAATAACTTCGGATCAACATTGGACATGAATGGGCAATCCACGTTTAGTGTAATGCAATCCCAGAAGTAAGATGGAGATTCTACGGTTTCGTCTATTCGATTCATACTGACGATATAAATTTTACTGGAAAATTTTGTATTGTTCGCTCGTCCGTCGCAACTACATATTAACTGTCACTGTCATTAGGACGTTTTTTTCTAAACAACTTTGAAAACAGATAATAAATTAATATAAATAAAAAAAGGTTATCACAAACCGGTTTCTTGTATAGTATATTATATGCAACCGCAAGATACAAAGAGCCTCAGAACAACACTTATTATTCTGAGTAGAGCTTTTAGACGGTAGATAATGTTAGGACTATATTAGGTATTTTCTACCTTGTAATTGCTGTACTTTTATTATTTTATTGGTTGTACTAATAAATAAAATAAAAATTACCAAGAGCATATGTAGAATCAGGCTATCACGCACAGCGATGGCCCAATAAGGAATTGGCATTTTACGACAATAGGCCCAGGACCAACGGCTTCAAAAGGCTAACGTGCCTTCCGAAGCATAGAAGTGCTCGAGATATTTTAATTTGAGCACCTATTCCGTTACCGCCGCCG
Source organism: Eudonia lacustrata (assembly GCA_947562085.1). NCBI lineage: Eukaryota > Metazoa > Arthropoda > Insecta > Lepidoptera > Crambidae > Eudonia > Eudonia lacustrata. Next base: position 8,564,409 of record OX387315.1, on the reverse strand, counting down.
GCATTGAGAAAATGGTTTTACTTGAAAGATCGAAAACCGAACGCTCAAGCCGCTTAGCGTGCTTTCCTATTGGGCTACGCTGAATAAAAAAAACAAATCTCTCTCTCAAATTTTCTAATTCAACTATTGTAGAAAAAAAAAACGAAACGAACGCCTTCATTTTAATACCGACCGACCGCTCGAAATGAACGGAGTGCTTCATCTCATCTTGCTTTAAGTGTTTTCTAAAGAATACGATACCGCAATCATCGGAGCAGAGCGGAGTGGCATCTCTCAGACTTACAATGGCGAATAAAAGTGCACAATGCAGCCCGAACGCCTCACTTGAAGCAATATCGAATTCCGTGGACGGCACTACGCCTCGCCTCGGAACCAACAAAGAAATAACGAAACCTCCTGTCTAGAAAAGTATCTGCCTTTTAAAACATTCTGAAGGCGCCACGTCACTGCACATGCATAAACCATAGGTTACAAGACAACCGTCGCAGAAACGAATAGGCATAGGACAGTACGAAGTTTCATTTCAACATCATCTTTAAGGCGTCGTTTAAGGCTTTTTTCATTAAAAATTTAAAAAAGGCTTTGGCTGTGACCTTATGTTTTTTTTTAATAAATTAATTATTAATAAAGATATAAACCTTTAAAAACCCTAAAAATTGGCCAGATTTTTCGCTGTGTTTCCCAAATTTGACGAGATTATATAAAAAAGCAAAACATAGGGACACAGCCAAAGCCTTTCTTTAATTGTTAATGAAAAAAGTAATTAAATCGATCCAGTTTTGGAGGAGAAATCAAGAGACTACGAAACGTTCATTTTGTCTACTTTATATACATTTTTCAATTCAGTCGACCATAGTATTCCCTCTTAAGGTTACAAGACGAATGACGGACGGGCAGGCAAAAATAAGCATAGTAGGACAATACGAAGTAACATATCATTATCATAAACAGACTATAGATAAAGTCCCGCACCACACGGAAAGTTTAGGCCATAGTCCACCAAGCTGGCTCATTACAACGTTAACCGGTACCCGTGCCTTCTGAAGCACGGAGGAGCTGAAAACATTTAACTTGAACACTCATTAATTTCTTCAAAGTTGCTTAAGTCGAAACACCGTTTTATTTAGTAAATAGCCATTAACTGTCCCACTGCTGGGCAAAGGCCATCATACAAATCAAGTCATCCCTTCATTTGATGGGTAATGGCTTAATCACCACGCTTGTTTGGTGATCTCAAACCCGGAATATGCTTCGAAAAATCCGAACACACACTGCCTGACCTGGGAATTGAACCAAGGTCCTTCGGGTATCGGGCCGAGCGCGTTGCCATCGAGGCGTTTTATTTCATTGACTTGATTATATTTTACTCTATGATTTTCTATTATCACGTATAGTATATTTGTGATAAATGTTTTGTTACAGAAAAAATGTATGTAGGTAACATTAAGAATTTTCTCTTTTTTCCATATTACCAACAAAATTGACACAAATACAAGCAAAATTGTTTTTGTACAAAAATGTACTTAAGCTAAGTGTCATCTTACATAGAGACTGCCACGGCATGCGATGTGGACTAAAATATATTATTTAAATACTATTCTTATTCAAAACAAGTACCTACTTAAACAATTAACGAAAAAAATAAATACAATATATGATGATTAACATATAATTTTACGCAAATATTGTTGCGAACAAATTATAATTTGAAAAAATACAATTTATTGCAACTGTTCACTAATTATTTGGCATTAGTTCAAGGGACTGCAGTATTTGACACTTGAATTTCTGTGCATGGTTTGTCTGCGAAGATGTAAAATGAAAAAGATACTTACTTATCGACAAGTTACAGTAGAATTTTATCAAAACTTTGTTTCTGTTTGGTTATTGCTTGAGGCCAGCTTTACTAACGCAAGTAGGTTTAAAAAAATAAAAAACAAAAAACAACAGTAAAACTATTCCATCCTCAGATTCCATCCATGTGCTGTGACAGCTTCATGATTCCATCTAATCAGTGACGCTGGCATAAACCTAAAATGCATTTTATCGTCCCTCACTACGATAGACGTCTACCAAGACTGCCAAACTTAAATCTGTTGACTGAATTTTAAAATATCGACTCGAGCAAAAAGTCTAGAAGCAAAGTTTCACAACAAAGTCGTAGTCGCTGGTCGCCAATGTACCATATTTTCGATACAGCTCTCTTTGAGAACTATTCGTGTAAGTTTTGCTGATATTTTATAGCAATAAAAGTTCAGACTACAAAAGATAGGATTCTAAGCCAACATCAAACTGATTTATGGCATTCGTTGAATTTAGTATCGTTTAGATAACAGTTTAGGAAATAGAAATTTTTAAGGTTTATAAAATCTGTATTATGTAAGTTCATTGATCGGTGAACGCATTTCAAACCAATATTGTTAAAGCTTACCTAAACTAAAGTAAAACGTACCTACTTGATTAATTATTTTATTATAGTTCTTATAAAGCTTTTTAAGTATCTATAAAAAGTATTAGATTTGATGTTATATATAATCTGCGTAACGGAATATCTTTAATTAATAATTACAGAAATTATGAACTTAAAAGGGGGCGATATACTCATATATATCGGTCCTTACCTATGAAATTGACGTTTTTTTTCTCACTTATTAAATAGGTGTATTAATTACGTCTAAAAGTCAATACCGGTTGTTAATATTATTATACCTACACCTTTAATTAGGACTATGTTACTTAGGCTTCAGGACTAACAATGATTATTGATTTTGTGTCTTTATCGCCCTTTTTTTTTAATTGACTTCTTTTTTTGTTTGCGGAATTGACCTTTTGTTTCATTTTAGATTTAAAGGGTCTTGATATTTTTTCTTTTTAATGTCTGCTATATTTAGCTAGTGAAACAAACACACTACTCTACAATTTTTATAGTGTTCACATAAATAGATGCATAGAAAATTAAAAAAAACGTTAGTATTAAAAATATTATTTTAGTAAAAATCTTCATACAAAACGTCAATTTCATAGGTAAGGACCTAATATATTTAAGCATATATATAAGTTAGACTATTTATGTCTCAACATAAATAGTCTTATACTTACCGGTGATAATATTACGTCTCATCATAAAGTATGTTAAAAATCTCGTTATTCATAATTTTAACAGCGTTCAATTCCATACTATAAATACAAACTACTCCACCATTCTTCAAATAAAATTGTTCGTAATTTTTCACATAAATAAGTGGGAACATCGCAAAAATGCAGAATACGTTTATACAACCCAAAATAATGAAATATGCCCGGTTCTGGACAACTTCCAAAATATGCTCCCTTCTTGCATGCAGAATAGCTAAATTCGGTTTTACAACAACACATTCGGTAAGATTGTATCTCTACGCAAACTTGTAGGGGTAAATTCAGCCAACATCTAAGATAAAATTACTTTCGAGTGCTACCTAGTACCTCTGTGTAGTTGCGATTGCAACTTCATTTCGTGAGATAGGGAACTAGATTATCTTGAGCTCTTGATAAAATTAAGTATATCTGTTTGAAATAAGTAAGGATTACCTTTCATCGCTTGCAACGTTTTGAATAATTGAAAACAAGTCCTTAGTAAATTTTGATAGAATTAAAATTTGACTTTTTTGTGGTTATTTTACAACAGGGAAGCTTTTGTCCATCGATGGCTAATAGTAAGTGTCTTAAACGCCGACAGTGAAAGCGCAGTCCACCCGGAATCCTTTTTTTTTTTTAAACCAGGGGAAAAATCTGCAAACAGATTACTCCGGGGATTGCCATGTCATCTCTAAGAGGACAGTGACAGACCCGGTAAAAAACCACCTGGGTTCACCTTTAGCCTTCAACTACTAAGGCAGGGAGTAATATCTTCTTCTTCTTCGCCGTCGAGTCCTCATGCCTGAGGGTCGTGACCACCAATAGCAACATCACGGGCCAGGGCTCTCCAAGATGTCCTATCATGGGCTAGACGGATTGCCGCCTATAGTGAGTAACATACGTATATCTTAAAGAATTAAACAGACTAAGATTAGATGGCGATAGCTGGTAAGGCGGACTTAAAATAAGTCACTACCTACTAAGCCCAATATCCGTCGGTGAGAATTGACCCTGGGCCGTAGGTTGTAGCATAACCACTAGACTACAGGGGTGTGGTGGACTGTATTTTTTGTTGAATTAAACTCCTCTTCGATGTATTTAGTATCTTCTTTATTTCCCAGGTTACAATTGAATACTGAACGTTGAACATGATTTTCATACAAAACTGCGCTACTTATGTCCGTTTTGGACGTATGGCAACTAGCGACGCGTTGACACAGTTGATTTTGCGACCGTTACAAAATCCCATACTAACTAGACAAACAAATAAGTGTACTTTAACGTGATTGGCTAATTCATGTTTAGACGTGTTTTGACAAGATCAAACCTAACTTTAACAAATCATACTTATCGCTTTACATGTACTTATTCCTACATTAAGTTTTACATACAAAATAGTAACAAAATAATCAAATATTCTTATTCTACATAGGTTCTAACTAGCTAAACTCGGCGTCCTCAACATCCTCCCCCCGGCGCAGCTTGCGAAGCCTCTTCTACCGGGAGCACGACGAGTTTGCTGACTGGCCTCTTGAAGACTCCTGTCTTTGTCTTCACATCTGCTATCCGGATGCCACCGTCTGGTCCTGGGTAGGTGCCTTCTACGATGCCCATAGGCCATACGTTTCGTGGTAGCGTGTTATCGGCCACTATTACGACGTCTCCAACTTGTATGGGTCGCCGTCCGTTGTCTCGTGGCTCGCCTCGCGGTATCAGTGTGGGCAGATACTCGCGTAGCCAGCGTCGCCAGAAGTGGTCGGCTAACGCTTGGCTGGCTCTCCATAGTCTTCGGTCCGCTTCGTCACAGGGTCCCGTCGTAGGCAGTCCATTTGATGATCCCAACAGAAAATGGTTGGGGGTGAGCGCCTCTGGATCGTGGGCACTCACACTAACGTGGGTCAGCGGTCGGGCGTTGATAGAGAACTCGGCTTCGGTCAATAGCGTTCTCAGAACCTCTTCGGCGGGTGCCTTTTCTCGCAGCGTAGCGGTGAGTGCGACTTTTACTGATCACACCAACCTCTCCCAGGCGCCGCCTTGATTTGGCGCTCCGGGCGCTATGTAACGCCACTCCATACGATGTAGGTACCCCTCTTCTTTCAATATGGGTGCCCACTCGGTGTATGCTGCTCGTAGCTCTTGATCGGCTCCGCGAAAGTTCGTAGCGTTGTCGGAGTACATAAGCTTTGGCCATCCTCTTCTTGCCGCCATCCGTCGTAGTGCCATCACTGCAGAATCTGTGGTGAGTGATGAGACGAGCTCGATGTGCACGGCGCGTGACGTGAGGCACGTAAACAGTGCGCCCCATCTTTTCTCTCGCCGGCGTCCGATCTTCACCATCATTGGCCCAAAGTAATCCACCTCGCAGTTAGTGAACGGGCGATGGAAAGGGTCAAGGCGGGCGCGCGGCAAATCTCCAGTGGCCGGTGCTCTCGGTCTTGCTTTTCGTACCCGACAGAGTACGCATTCCTTTTCTATAGCGCGTACTGTGGGTCTCAAATGTATTATCCAGTAGCGTTGTCGCAGGTCGTTAGTTACGCGTTCTCTGTTTGCGTGACCCGCGCAGCAGTGTTCTTTCAGAACGATCAGTCTTGTGATGCGGTGCCGTCCGTCCATAATGATTGGCCTCTTCATGTTGTCGGGCGTAGTAGCAGCTTGAATGCGGCCGCGTACTCTTAAGATGCCATCTTCTAACACCGGGTCGAGCTGAAAGAGGCGACTTCCTCTAGTGATTGGTTGAGCAGTCTTCATCTTCTTCATCTCATTAGGGAAGCTATCTTCTTGTGCTTGCTTGATGAGCTCTTGTTCCGCTCGTTCTATATGCCGGTATTCCAATCCGGTGGCCCTGTGTCGACATATGTCAATAAATGCCAACACTCGCGCAGCCGCTCGTACTAACGTTTCATATTTAGAGAAGCGAGTCGGGTCCGGTATCCAGCTATCCCGTCTTGGTTCCACTTCTGTCGTGTGTAGAACTTCTTGCTCTTCATCTTGGTTGTCGTCTATGCGTTCGAGGGGCCATTCGTCTTTACGTTGATATAGGAAGCGAGGTCCCTGAAACCATCGATCGCTCGTACTTATACGATCGCTGGTCATTCTCGTGGCGTCGTCCGCTACGTTCTCTGTTGTTGGTAGCCATCGCCATTCTTCTTTATGGGTGAGTTCCGCCAGTTCGCCGAGTCGATGCGCCACGAATGGTGTGTAGCGTCGAGCGTCGTTGCGCACCCAATGAACTACCGTAGTGGAGTCAGTCCAGTACACGGTTCTTGATATTGTACTTCTGTGTTCCTTCTTGATTTGATCAGCAAGTCGCGCTCCAATGATTGCTGCTTGTAGCTCCAACCGTGGTATTGTTTGTGTGCGTTGTGGCGCCACTTTAGCTTTGGCGGCCACTAGCACGACTTTAACGTCGCCGTTGCTGTAGATGATTCTCCAATAAGCCACGGTTGCGTAGGCTTGTTCGCTCGCGTCGCATAGTACGTGTAGCTCCATTTGTTCGTAGGTTCCCGGCGAGTAGCATCTTGGAATTCGCAGGCTTGCAATTTCTTCAAGCTGCGATAACCACGCCGTGAATAGCTCTTGTGCTTCTGCCGGTACAGGTTCGTCCCACGATGTCTTCAGTCGCCATAGACTTTGCAAAATTATCTTCGCTCTGATGGTGAAGTGACTCAGTAGGCCCAGCGGATCGTATATAGACATGACCGCGCTGAGAGCTTCTCTCTTCGTTGGTGCACGCTGCCGACTTCGAACTTTCACTGGAACTCTGTTCATTGAAGTGTTGAATCCCAGTTCGTCTTTTTCAGCGTTCCACATCAGACCGAGGATCTTACTTTCTTGCTGATCTCCCCCCAGTCGCATAGGTGAGGTGGCGTATAACTCCGTGGGCACGTCGCGCAATGCTTCTGTGTCACTTGCGCTCCATTGTCTCAAAGTGAATCCCGCCGCTGCATGAACCTTCCTTGTTTCATTTATTGCAGCCCGAGCTTCTTGCTTTGTTTCATAGCTGGCAACGAAATCGTCCATGTAGTGATTTTTCGTTATTGCTTCTAATGCCCGTGGATACTCTTCGGCGTGTAGCTCTGCGTTGTGGTTGCGAACGAAGTGCGCCATAAATGGAGAGCTTGCTGCGCCGAATATCATACTGGTCATCTTGTAATGTCGAGGTGGACTTGTGCGATCTCCCCCTCGCCATAAGAACTGTTGGGCCGGTTGATCTTCAACACGTATCTTGACCCGTAGGAACATTTCTTGAATATCTGCTGTGACGGCGATGGCTTTCTCCCGGAAGCGAAATAGTATTCCGGGCAGCGATAGCAGCAGATCAGGGCCTTCCAGCAGCAGGTCATTGAGGCTCACGCCGTTACATCGTGCCGCCGCGTCGAACACTAGCCGTTGCTTGCCTGGCTTGTTAGGGTTGTGTACAGCGAAGTGTGGCAGAAACCAGCAGTGGGCGCTGTTCATCTCCGATCCGTCGCATGGCTCCGCGTACCCCTTCTTAAGAAGATTTTCTATCTGGGCAGTGTATTCGACAGCGAATTCTGGCGAGGCGTCCATCTTCTTCTCAATGTTCTGTAATCTTCGTAGTGCCGCGTGGTAGCTTGGTGGCGTGGTGACCTTGTCTTGTCGCCATGGTAAGCCAACTTCGTAGCCGTCATCAATTTTCTTAATTGTGTTCTGTACTATCTTCATTGCGCGCTGGTCGGCCTCACTGATTCGTGGTTCCCGTGCGACGCCCAGCGCTTCTATCTTGAAGTGAAACTCCACTAGGTCATGAAGCTGCTTGTCGTGCCGCTCTCTTGTATCGCTGTGCCGATCGGGCTCGTAGAGATGAAGCACGTTCTCATTCTTCATAATCATGTTGCGTGGTACGGTTCCGTGCACCACCCAGCCGAGTTGCGTCTTTGAGGCAGCCGGTTCGTTGGGGCCACCGATTCTCAGTTCCCTGGAGACAATACTTTCCCAGTGATCGGTTCCCACCAAAAGGCCTGGACGCGCTCTCTCGTAACATATTTCTTCTTGCTTCAGATCTTGAAGGTGCTTATGTTGCAATAATTCTTCTGGAATTGATTGTTGATGCAACTTTAAATTCTTCATTGTTCTCGCTTTCAATTGGTATGCGTGATCTTCCTGCTTGCCGCGAACTTGCACGGTGACGAGCTTGCTGTTGTTCTGTATTTGCCTCATATTGACGCCATGGAGATGTAGCGGATGTGCAGGTCCTTCCGCACCGACTTGTTTGGCCAGATCCTCGTCGATTAGAGTGATTGTAGCCCCTTCATCCAGCAGCGCGAAAGTGTTCACCTCCCCCCGTGGTCCACCGATGACAACAGGGCACATCTTCAGAAGAACGGCACGTGGTCCGGCAGCTTTGGTGGTAGCTACCGACAACACGGCCTCGTTGCTCGTTGCTGCTTGTTCTTGTGTTGCGGTTGCGGGCTTCTCTTCTTTTTCATAATGAAGCGACGAATGGTGTGGACGTTTGCATTGTCTCACGCCGCATGGCTTGGCGCGACAGCTGCTCCGCCGGTGCTTGTGATGAGCGCACTTGAAACATACTTGCTTTTCTTTTAAAAAATCCCATCGCTGTTCAGTCGTCATTTCTTTATACTTCGGGCATTGATGTAGTATGTGCGCTTGACCGCAGCTCAGGCACGAATCTTGCACTTCTTCCACGTTGTACACGTTGTTAGCCTTCTTCCTTGGCATCGCAATTGCTGCAGCAGGTCGAACTTCTCTTCTTGTGTTCGTTGCATTCGTTGATGGAGGAGCGTATGTGTATCGCAACGCTCGGTCCGCCTCTTGCATTAAGAATCGCGAAAGCATCACGATCTCTGGTTCCGCCGTCCCTTCATTTTCGTAAGCGTAGTCACACCAACGTGATCTGATGTGCGGGCTCAGCTTATCCAGCACCTCTCTTGCCAGTAGAGGATTGTAGAGGTACCCCCGACAATCGATTGTCTTCAATACGCAGATGGTGTTTTGTAACCGCACGGCGAACTGATTGAGGTCAGTGGCTGATGATGATGGTTTCGGCGTCTTCCTTAACTCTTCCATGGCTCGATCGATGATAACTTCAGGTCGTCCGAAGCATTGTTCTAATGTTCTCATAATGACGTTCGGATTGGTGGCCGTATGTAGCAGTGCTGACACGACGTCTCTAGCTTCTCCCTTAAGGCAGCTTCTCAACCGTTGTACGTTCTCAGCGTCGGATATGTTGTACATTCTTGTGCTGTCTTGCATCGCCGCTTTGAATGGTAGCCACTCGTTGATAGCCCCGGAGAAAATAGGTAGGTCCATACTTCGTGTTCTAGGCCGCACCATCTTCTCTAAAGTTTCTGCCAGTCGATCGATTCCGCTCCTTGTTCGTGATGGGGTATGTGACGTTGTTTCTCTAGGCGTTTCGAAGCGTAGTTGTCGAACATCTTCTTTTTGGTTGCCTTGTACTTGTAGCCATTCATCAACTCGCTGGCGCTCTTCCTCCTTTGAGACGCGTCGAACCGGTTCATCGTGGACGCTATCGTCATCCTCTTGAATGGCCGACACTTCGGCGGCAAACCTCTTCTTTATTAAATCGGCTTCCAGTTCCAATTCTTTTCTTCTTATAGACGCTAGCTTCTCAGCGGCTTCTAATTCCGCCAGTCGTATTCTCGTAGTAGCGCTCGCCGTAGATCGATGCGAGCGCACAGAACGCGTCGATGACGGGACGCGACGCCGTTCCTTTTCTTCCATACTGGGACCAGCCTTATGAACCATGGTGCCCCCTGGATTCGCCTTGCTTTGCCCCTGGTCTACATGTCTCGACGCAGGTGAAGTAGGTGCTTCCAGTGAGAGTCGCCGTATTCGCTCAATTTCAACGCGTTGCATCTCTTGACGCCTTTGCTCTTCCAGCTCCGCTATATCACCTTGACTTCTTGTGACAACCATTGCGATCGGCTAATGGCAACGAAGATTGTAGCTAGACGTCTTGATAGCAGCTCCAAACGTTGATAAAATATTCAGTACCGTAGACGACGAAGGCTTGAATATTTTCTTTTGAATATTTTCTTTCTTCAAAATATTTCTTGAAATCCGGCTTCTCGATGGACCATAATGTGTAATCCGGCTTATCGAAGGACCATAATGTGGTGGACTGTATTTTTTGTTGAATTAAACTCCTCTTCGATGTATTTAGTATCTTCTTTATTTCCCAGGTTACAATTGAATACTGAACGTTGAACATGATTTTCATACAAAACTGCGCTACTTATGTCCGTTTTGGACGTATGGCAACTAGCGACGCGTTGACACAGTTGATTTTGCGACCGTTACAAAATCCCATACTAACTAGACAAACAAATAAGTGTACTTTAACGTGATTGGCTAATTCATGTTTAGACGTGTTTTGACAAGATCAAACCTAACTTTAACAAATCATACTTATCGCTTTACATGTACTTATTCCTACATTAAGTTTTACATACAAAATAGTAACAAAATAATCAAATATTCTTATTCTACATAGGTTCTAACTAGCTAAACTCGGCGTCCTCAACAAGGGGCAATTAAATAATTGGTATGATAGTAAGTGGTTACATTAGATTAGTTGTTAGATTTATATATGTAATATAAATGTAACATAATATTTAATGTGTGTTCTGCGAGTGTTACCTGTTTAAATAAATAAATAAACATTAAAATTTTAGGTGCCTTGTTGAGTGACGGAAATGCGAAAACAAAACTGCACTGTCAAAATCGTAGCCACAGCCAATCGTTATTGGTTGCATTGCAGGGCGACAACGAAATGGATTGACAACATAATTGTTCCGTGCAACGTGTGGCTACAGCCCTTGGCCACACCCAACTGGTTAATTAGCAAATAATCATTATTACCCCGTGTGGTGCCGGGGATAAAGAATTGCATCACCCCATCTCTTCCCGTGGGTGTCGTAAAAGCCGACTAAGGGATCATTCCAGAGGATGGGCAGCAGCATCTCTCTGAGGTCTCTAACCCTCAACCTACTGCGATCGCCAACCCGCCTGCCAAGCGTGGCGATTACGGTAAATACCCCTCACATCCCTGGGGGAGGTCTTTGTCCAGCAGTGGACGTCTTTTGGCTGAGATGATGTATCATTATTTACGGGTACTCACTTTTCACCAGATATTAATGATATATATATTTTTTTTTTAAATCGATAGGCTTGCATTTGACTACTATCTCACCTGATGGTAAGTAATGATGTAGCCTACGATGTAACATGCTTGCCTAGAAGGTACCGATTTACTCGTAATGCCAAAGGATGTGTACTACCCGGAATCCTCAACTACTGAGGCACTGGCGATCTTATCAACAATGCTACTAACAATATTGTTATGGTGACTCATTGAGATAATGTGGTGGTAGCTAGCCAAGTGGACTTAAAAATCCTACTACCAACCTAACCGAGTACACAAACATGTCCGTCTCTGTCTGTCTGTCTGTCTGTCTGTCTGTCTGTCTGTCTGTCTGTCTGTCCGTCCGTCCGTCCGTCCATCCGTCCGTCCGTCCGTCCGTCCGTCCGTCTGTCTGTCTGTCTGTCTGGGGCTTTATTTAAGGGGGCTTCCATACAACAAACGTAATTTTTATGCTCGTTTTTGCTTGATATTGATAAATATTGAGTTACTTATATTAGTCACTTTAAAACTAAATAATTAAATTAAAATAAAATTAATATTTAAGGGGGGCTCCCATACAACAAACATGTTTTTTTTTCCAATTTTGTTCTCGGTCTTAATAACGATATTAGGCAGAAACTTGAAATATTTTTATAGATAATGGTACGGAACCCTTCGTGCATGAGTCCGACTCGCGCTTGGCTGGTTTTTTGTACTTCATTTAATATAACAGCTCGCCTGATGGAAAGCGCCACTGTAGCCCATCATGGATTCTTACGGCACCAAAAGCATTCCCAGTTAATAACGTACTTGGATTGGAAATAATTTTGATGTAGAGGTTTAAGCTGACTGACTGACATGACATGCTTGGAGTCCCAAAAAAAAGAATAAAAAGATACAAAATTAATAAGGCATCACACTCGCGTTGTTGAACCCAATGATACTTCTTTCACGATAAGCAGAAAGCACAAAAAGCATGCTTTAAATGCATAATCTGTATTGGTCTGTGTGTGTCGCGCAAAGTATGCGTGAAGTTAAGCGGAGCCGTCGGCAAGCAAGTCCGCCAAAGTTAAGCAATTAAGAAGAAGCTAAGCTAAGAGATAGCACCAACTTGTGTGTTCCCATACCAAAACTATCTTCATTACAACTGTACATTGGGTGCGAAGCGTGCAGAGAAACAATGTTTTCTAACCGAAGGCTGCATTGCATACAGGCATATGGTAGGAGCGTAATTGTACTATAGCGATTTTAATGTGAACTGATTATAAACACTAACCCCCTTACAAATAAACAAAGAATAAGCTCCGAATAGCTATTTTTTGTTTTGTTCCTGTCATGTAAACGCCATTTCAAATTAGAGTAAAAGAGACAAAACAAAGAATAACTATTAGGACCAGAATCTTAAGACAGAATAAGCTTCGAAAGGTGAAAATGTGAAAAACACCATGTTGAAGAATAAAAAAGGATTTATTTATAGATTCTCCGAGACGTTTCGAGTTGGATAACGAAAACGGAAAACCCGAAGTCACCTCCAAAGGAGAGAAAGGCTCAAGTTGACCGTAGGGGGAGGGCAGATGAGTTGTTTTCAACTTTCAAGTACATTTCGCATGCGATAGATTTTTTCTCGTTTTCCTTAATTAAAGGGACTTTTATAAAACTTTTCATGCCAGTCCCATTGTGACTGTAAATGTTATAATAAAAGATATATGGGAAAATAGAACACATTTAAGGTGAACTGACTTAAGCTTTCAGCTGCGAATTTTTAAGTCCACAGAGCTCTGTTGGGTATGGGATTTGATAGTATTAGGCACTGAAATATACCAACATCCTTAATAACCTTCAAGTTAGCAACTAAATACAAATACCATGAAGGATGCATATACCCGTTGTCTGTTCTCACAGTAAGAACCTTTTTGGACACACGAATGTTTTGTGACCATACAAACACAGGGCGTCGTATCGTGGTGATAGTGAAACAGTTGGATAAGCTCCAACAATATCCCACTAGATTAGTGGCCTGAAGCGCGGCCTTTATTCAGAGCACAATGCTTTATGGGCTGGACATAACGCCAACCTTTTAAACGTTTTAATTGGGAACGGTACGAAACGGAGTAAGTTTTGCGCAAATTGCATTTTTCGTTGTTTGGCCCAACGGAACGGTGTTATTCCACTTAACGTTACGCGACGTGTTTTTCGGAGTTGCCTCGCTATCATCATCTGTAATATTTTAAAGCCAGCCCCCTTAGACAAGTGGCATAACGCTAATAGAACAGAGTTTCTCTGTCTGCGAATCGACTTACAAACATTACACGCCCTAGGTCGTGAGCACTGCTGCGCCATGTGTGGGCCTAAGCACATGAAGCACCAGCCCCGTTGCCGTGAAATAGAATGATAATGGGATTGACATAGACGTCATTTACTCGTATCGTTGACTTATGTCAATCCCGTACAATAATCCTTAGAACAATACTAAATAATCACTTGTAAGTGGGCAGACTTGGGGCAGAGATCATGAAGCTGTAGATATAACTGAAGAGGCCTGTTGTTGAAGCAGCCTTGTAATTTACTTGTTTGGTGAGTGGTATTCATAGTCAATAAATCAAATCTGCCGATAAATGGGTAAAATAAAATAAAATTACCAGAATTTGTCCAGGGTAAACGTGATATTAACAGTAACGGTTAAACTGATGTTTATTTTTATTTCGTGCCAATTATCATAGTGTGCGAGTGTATTGAGGCACCCTTTCTACACATAATCATGATATTTACCATGACAGAACATAAAAACGGAGCTCACGATATGTAGATTTTACCTTGTGTTGTATTACTAAGGTATTAACACATTCAGTGCCGGACCCCGTACATGTGCGGGGCGACAATTAATTTATATTGTGTCTAGTTTTAAGGCAGTCAACTTGTTAAACGTATTTTTATAACATTACCCTGTTCCGTGAACTGTATATATTTATATTCATATTCATTTAATCACTTAAATTTGGTAACATAATAGGTACCTACACAACAAGTTGTTAGTATTTTACAGGTGGTATAATTACCATTATAGTTTCAAATTTACCTATTAAAGGCATTGTGATTTTATAGTACTTAGTTCCTGTAGGTTAGGTAGGTATTACATATAAATTACAATCTTAATTAAATTAAATCAAAAATCAATAACAAAGCTTAAATAATTAAAATAACAATAGGTATTTGTCTATAGTAGGTACAGCAAAATAAACAAAACATAACATTTTTAGAATCGTAAAACTATAAACATAAAATCAAAATAAATATGTTTAAGCCTAACAAAAACAATAAAAGTATAATTTAATTTATGTTCAAAATATTCTTTCATATTGTAAAAAGATTTATTTATTAAAATATTTTTTATTTTTTTCAAAAAACCTTCTTGGAGGTCTTTTAATTTATGTAGCAGATGGTTGTACACTTTAACAGCTATTTTTAGCTATTTTTATTTAACGCCAAGCGCACTGACGGTACGACCAAATCATTTTTACGGCGCTGTGATACTTACCGCCCTTGGCTTTCTCCAATTCTAGTAAAATATTGAGCATGTCTTTTAACAAGCCTGCACAGTTCAAGTAATATATAAATTGCTGTCACTGTAAGAACACGGTACTTACTAACATATACCGACTTCTAGGGACCTAGTCCTGTGGGCAATACTGGCCGCTATTTAATATTTTAATAATTAACTAAAGTCACTCATGTTTAGTTGTCTACTCAAGTTTGTATATTGATAATTTCACGTAATAGATTATTTTATTACGTAAAATGATGCATAAATGTGTAGTGCGTGGTTGTTGAAGTACATGGTATCCAGGATGTGAAATAAAATATCAATTCTTAGATATAAATTAAGAATATCAAACGGCTTTCAACAAATTATTGGACTATATCCTCATAAAGTGTTGAGTTGAAGTGTTTTCCATACGTTAATTAGCCTTGAGTTTAAGTTTCAATAAGTTTTAATTAATTAATTAAATTTTTGTATTCATTCAAATTTGTTTGTAATCATAGTTATCAATGTGTCAGTGGTATAGTGTGACTATGAGAGAGTTCTTTGAGTTTCTTCATTTTGGGTGGGATTGGGAGCGGTAATTTGGTTCTTTAACTTAAAATATGATTTAAATGTGAGTAAAAAAAATCCTTTTCGATATAAGCGCATAGGCATGCTTCATTGCTGCGAAGATAAATTTCGAAGTACATAAGTTGATTGAAAGGTTTCTATTTTACGCAACGATAAAAAGAAATTAGTGCTTGGCTCACTGATCAGAGTGCCTAATGCGA
The DNA here is from genome assembly GCA_947562085.1 of Eudonia lacustrata. NCBI lineage: Eukaryota > Metazoa > Arthropoda > Insecta > Lepidoptera > Crambidae > Eudonia > Eudonia lacustrata. The sequence continues at coordinate 8,548,856 of OX387315.1, read as the reverse complement.
GTTTAAATTACTATTCAAAGATCACGTTGATGAAACAAGAATTTGTATGGCAAAATTTTAGCTCTCTTCGTTTTTCATCCGAATGCTTAGTGCGAGTTTTATCACGTAAGTGAAAACTAGATTTTGAAAAATTAATAAGTAGGTATTATAACTTTTTAAATACAAATCGTTTCGAAGTGACATAAAAACAATTGGTATTGCAATAATAAGATCTAAGTATAATTCTATTAAAAATAATATTTATTTAAATTTGTGAGTTTTTCTAGGACAATATTTCTAGTTTTCTTGTTTTATTATTATCTTTGACTTTATACATGTCTAGACGGAGCGTCACGGTACAAACGCTTCGCTCAAAGCGGCCGGTTTTTGTATCGAAGTGTGCGTGACAGCCGCGTATGACACTAGCGCTGAACGGGCGTGAGTGTGCGCGAAAGGTTGCCAGTGAATACGTAATTCCCGATAAAATAGGAAAAAAATATTTATGCACAATCACAAAACAACTAATGGCACAATACAATTTTAAAATGAAAATAGTAGTTTTAAAATGGCTTCGTTGATAGATTTTATTTGTGTTTACGGTGTTTGGAGTTGGTAATTGTTACCGACAACTACTAGGAAAGTATGTGACAACTCAACTCAGCAAATTATTCATCATAATTCATAACATAACATAACTTTTAAATCAGGTATTTGTAGGTATAACGCATCAAAGTAGCTGGTGTGTTTAGAATTGATGGATGATTGAAAGCGAGAGCGAGTACAATAAAATTATGCGTTAATAGAAGCCTGCGTGCTTGTAATATGTTTGTATAGTATATATAATAGGGATGAAAGAGGAACGACAGGCAGGATGATTTACATTTAATAATCAAAAGCAAAACAATTAATGACCTTCTCTTTGTATTTGTTTTTTAAATAACTTTCGTTTTGACGTTACATCATTTTCCATGTTCTTTAATTTCATAATATTTTATAAATATTTTTCCACCACCAGCCTTATTAGGTGCACTTGAGGTAGAAGACCGCATTCATGATCAGCTGGTACCTGGGATTGGAAGTAGGTCACCCTACAGCCAACAAAATTGCATTACATTATAATAGTAAATTCGTCATAAAATAGTCAAAAAGCACTTTTCCGCTTAAATGCACAAAAAATTAAAATTATTTCTACATGATTTCAACTGTCTTAAATTTTTGACAAGTTCTTGAACGAAGAATTGTCTCATCTATGTAATCTATAAATGTCAATACGTCCAAACCGAATGTATTTTAAATGTATGTTTCCTCACAAAATTAATATAGAATCTCTGATTTTTTTACAATAACGTAGCCACCTCTTTTTATACACATTCGCGCATAAATACTCTAAATCCAAGCCCACATATATACCTTCTTACATAAATACTTACGTACTTTAAATTCAAACAAAATTATTATTTTACTCATTTCGAATATCGATACCATACCACAATAACAGTTAATATTAAGTGTACAATATTATAAAATATAACAGTATTATATTTTTATATTCTGTCACCAATAATAGGATTGGGAATTCTACATTCCGATACTAGCAACATAATTATCATTAAAATTTATCTATAAGTAGAGATGGGTCTTGGCGGGAAAGTGAAGAGTCATGTCTGCGATTTTGTTTTATTTTCTAAAATTTGTGTTATGTCGAATATTAATGCGAAATAATGGTGGATTATTAACCGTTAAGTGTTCGTGAGTGTGCATGACTGTTGGCAAATGAAACAAAACAGTGCAACGTCACTTTTCAAATTCTCTCAAGAAGAACGCCCGAGGACTTAGTAAAGCCCCACATCTTTACTGAGATACTCTAGGGGTTGGGGGGTATATCATTTCTCACTTCTCATTTCTATTATTATTTGACGACCTCCTTGGTCGAGTGGTTTGTACACCGGTTTTCATGGTGTCGCCATCTCTGAGGTCCCGGGTTCGATCCCCGGTCGGGTCAATTTAGAAATTATTGTTTTTCTAAATTGTCTCGGGTCTGGGTGTTTTCTATGTATAATAAGTATGTATTTAAGTATTTTAAGTATGTTTATCCGTTGTCTAGTAACCATATAACGAGTTTCATAACGAAGCTTCTCTTGGGCTAGATAATTGGTGTGAGTGTAGGAAAATTTATTTATTTATTTAATTTATTTATTATCATTCATCATCATTACTGGAGGAAGAAGGAAATATTGCTTATTTATGTATTACTTGAAAGAAAAATTACCTTGACACTGGCTAAATGTGCTAATCGCACAAAGCCATCAACTAAAAGAAAAAAAAAAAGTAGAGATGGAACGTGACTTTCCTTTTCGAAAAGATCTTTTCTTTGTAGTTTCGACAAAATTTCATTGAGCAAACGGTCATTTTACAAACAAATTCACCAAAAAGCGAGACTTTATCACTGCTTGACAGCACAAATGACACTGACCGCCGGAGGAGCGCGTCAAGCCAATACTGGCCCGTTAATTTTTGTACGTTTTCTGACGGCCAGGCTCTATCTAGACAGGTATATAATCAAAGGTTATTATCAATATTACAGTACATGCTATAGGGTAAAAATTTACCTACTCTTTATTTTTTTCTCAAGTTGGTATTATATTTAATTATACTTATTTTTCTTTAATAAAAGACGCCCAAAATCATAGAAGGACACTTTCCAACATACAATAACTTAACAACATGCAAACAGAGTAACTAATTAGGGAACATCTAATTTTACTTTGTTTAACATACGCTTAGAGACTGTTTCGACTAAACAAAATTATATAATTTTAACATATTGTTATGACAAATCAAAATAAACGAAATGGTCGCTATAATAATTAAAGCAGTAAATTAACAATGTTTGTGCAAAACAAATGTGGGGATGATATTTTCGTTGGACGGCCGCGTTGCTCGGCTCGCTCCGAAAGATTATTATTTACATACACGAAAAGGCACTGTGTTAATTATTGGATTATTTACTTTTCACCCTTTCCGGGCCCATGAGCCATATTATGTAGAATGTGTAACATAGCACAACAATTGAAATTACTTAATACCTAATTGGTGTAATTAATTTTAAAAATTAAGCGTCAATAGCCTAAGCAGAACGGTACTCGGGTTGAATGCGAAAAACCGTGGTTGAATCCCTAGAACTACGTTAGAGTATTGACATGAACCCTTGCCTAACACAAGCATGGTGGATTAGCAGGAATATATATTATACATGTGTTAATGGCGCATTAATAATAATGATTAAAAAACGAGCAAAAGCAAACAAAAAAAATCACGTTTGTTGTATGGGAGCCCCCTTAAATATTTTATTTAAGGGGGCTCCCATTTTATTTTATTCTGTTTTATAGTATTTGTTGTTATAGCGGCAACAGAAATACATCATCTGTGAAAATTTCAACTGTCTAACTATCACGGTTCATAAGATACAGCCTGGTGACAGACGGACGGACGGACAGCGGAGTCTTAGTAATAGGGGGAGTTTTACGCGAGTTCTTCCCGTAACAACACGTGTTGTGGGGCTCCATTTCAATTTCTATCTACCGTACAATTGTACCCTTACTACTGATAATAATAAAAAATACTTGAAATTGGCTAAATGCTAAACGTGAAGCCATTAGTTAAGATAATTAATTTGTAATAGGGTACCGTTTTACCCTTTGGGTACGGAACCCTAAAAAGCAAAGGGTATTGAAATCGAGTTATCGCCACAATTAATGGATATCGACTCAATCACTCGCTCACTCAATCGCGTACCAAGTATCTACGGGTTAGTAATTACGAATTGAAAAATCCGACACACTTTTCTCTTCCTGGGATACCTAAACCTAGGACTCCGTAGTTTGGACTAAGCGCTCTTACCACTCTGCTACCAAGGTAAAGGTAAGTAGAAAGAAAACAACAGTTTGTCATAAGCTTTTATTATTCCACACTGTCACACAAACTCTTACAGACATCCCTAACACAAGAACTATCTTAACCTATTTGTTAATTTTACACAAATCTTCAGTTTTAACTTAACCAGGTATTACAAAAGCTGAACTCAAACTTAATCTAAATTAAATTAGGTATATATTACAAGTTTCATATTTTACATTATTCACTTCAGCAAAACTTAGGCGGCCTTAATGTCGGGAAACAATGAACAATCGTTAAAACGAAAACTTAACATAAAATTAACAAACACAGCCATTTTAATGAATAATATCACAAACAAAACTTAACTTCAAATCAACGCTTACAAAAAAGTAACAACAACAAATTTAACAACAAACAATTGTTTGTCGCGTGATGGCTATTTTACCCTCATAAATACGACATAGCGAATTTAATACTAATTAGTGTATTTATTTGCTTTAATAAATAAGAGAACAAAGACTAACGCACATAATAATTGTTTTTGTATGAAAGTTATAAAAGAGCAATCAAATAAAAATAAATCACACTACCGTCTTTTACAGTAAGTATAGTAATCTAAAACCAATTTCAAAGGCAATTTCCATAACAGAGGATAAAACAGTCACTAAGCTAAAACATAACAAAACAAAGGACATCTCTTCTCGTGTAACAAAACCGTCAGTAACCGTGAAAACATAAAAGACATTAGCTGAAAAGATTGTAACAAAATTGCTTATTTGTATTTGAATCGTTTCTGCTGCTGACAGGTAATCGATGACTGACTGGTTTATAATTCACGAGATAAGCTGAAGCGTCCTGGTGAGGTTCATAAAAACCCCAACAGGAGGCGATAACGTACAGTGTAATCATGAAACAATATCAGGCACTTTCGGCGTAAGGCACTTTGTGATTGTTTCAAACAAGGCAACAACAAAAAAACAAAAACTCAACAAAAAAATCAATGTAGGTGAATCAATTTTGATGTAACCAAAAGTGTGTAGGTTTCAAGAAGTCAAGTAACAAATTGAAATGCTATTGTAATTAATTTTGAAGTGGTAAACATTATTGGTATTTAAACGGGTATAGGCTGAATAATAAAACAAAAACTTAACTTTTCAACAGTTAAATCAACAACGGTTGTGAAAACGAACAATGAATCTGTTTTCATTATGTTAACAATAAAATCAACGAGCATTGTGCATTAAAGGAAATTATGAGAACTTCTCCAATCGTTGGCGTTAACAGAAAATGGTTCCAACATATCAAACTGATAAACAGATAAACTGATAAATGTTAAAAGAAATGTTTGTAATTTTTACAGAAGCTTTACTCCGGAAATTGAACTTTATTTCATTGACAGCTGTCATCAGCACACATCACGCCGCGCATATGTCACTAAAATAGTAGCAACAGCGCGCTTGGCAATGTATAACGAAAACAACTTATGATCGAATGTTGTTTTTATGCCCCAGATACAATCTATGGCTCATAACAAGATACAAAACAAAAATTCAACTGATAAAGTGACAAACTTAACATTAATAACGACCGGTGAACACAAATTTAACAATAACCAGACCAGCTGGTGTTTGTAAAACGATAATAAAACCAAAAATCAACAAATACCGAAACTTGGTAACATAATATTAACAATAACAGTAGTTGTTGGAAGTAACTACTTACTTAACTTTTATGTTGCATCTTTTTTTAATAAGCAACCGAGAGTGTTTGAGAAAGTTATAATGCGGTCAAAACAAAACTTAACGACGTGTAACATTGTTTCGAAGTAACAAAACTCAACAATTGCAAACTTAACAAAACTATTTGAAATGTCAGATAACCAGATATAACAACAACAAACACTGATTGATTTAATGAACCAGAAACAAATTGTAATCCTATTTAAAGAAATTAGATTTTTCCAACCGTCTTTTTTATGCTTTTAAATTTTGAAACAAAAACACAACAACGATTTGTGTGAACTTGAAACATTAACACGACTACTCAAACAACCAGATTTAAAAGCAACTAACACGGATTTTTCTTTGATGTACCAGAAACCAATTGTAAGTAATCCTATTTAAAGATATTGTTTTTTTATTTATTTTCGAAACATCTATCTTTATCTTTAAAAACAATAATTAAACAAAAACACAACAACAATTCGTGTGAACTTGAAACAATAACAATAACACACGAACGCTTAACCGAAAACGTTAAACAAATGGTAACTTGAGAACTTTAACAAACGAAACCGATCATTAAGGCAATGTTGATTTGGAAATGATACAACTACGTTAATTTAAATGGTAATCCCTAATATACTATTACTAGAACAAATTAAATGATTTGGCAGAGACACACCCTCACAACTTAAGTAGTAACCTATTCTAAAGAAAAGAAAGTAGTTCACACATGACTCTAAACCTAATCCTATCCTATCTTTGGGAGTCTAGAAAATTGATTGTGATTCACCTCTTTTCGTTTCACCTTTCGCCGACTGCCATTTTGTGCTGTGTACGTGTTTATTCACGTGAGCTCAACCAGTTGTAATTTTTATACAGGTTTTTTACTGTAACAATCTTCGTGATAATATCACTTTCTCATTTTCAAAGTGTATCTGTAACAAAGAACAATATTTATAAGATAACTGCTATTTTTTTCAAGAAAATCGGAGGCTTAAGATTGGGGGAAGTGGTTAAAGCGAAAGGAGACCTACTTAGCAGTAGTTACCTCTGGCATGATGAGATGATGATGAAGATGAATGATGAAGAGTAATGCATAAGTTTTAAAATAAGTGTAATAGAAAGAAAACAATTGGAAGTTATCAAACAAAAAAATGGATTAAAACAAATGTGGAATGTGAAACACACAAACTGTTAACTTCGAGATCAACACAAAAGTAAATAATAAAAAACGCCAACTTACCGAATCGGAAAAGCATCGAGCTTGTTTCGCATATTTTGTTTTCAACGGGGAGCACTAATTTTCAACGGGAAAACTGTTGCAAATGAAACATTAATTAACGTCACTTCAGTTTCGAACTTTTAATTGACGAACTATCGGTAAATCGGGAATGTTTTACTTTCGAACGGGGTTCGCCCTGGGGGGCCAGCCCCCAGAGTGCTCACTGTAGCTCGTGAAATTTGGAAGTGACCTTATTTGAGTCCCGTTGCCCTTATATACGGGTCCCGGGATCCCTCCCCGCGCGACCGTGAGAGCGCTCCGCACGTGGGTTACTTGCGTAAGCGCACACAATGGCCTCCTTCTTTTGTCGCATTGATTTCAACCCTCCGGCCGTCTTAACGTCTATCTGTGTTTACCTGTACTTGCTTAGGGGAGAAGCGGCCCGGTGGGAACGTTCGCCGATGAAATCAAATTATAGTACACGACAATCATATAATTTTAAGAGGGTTGCTGAGTCGCTTCAACTTTCACACGGTCTTTGAGTTATTGTTATGGTAATTTCCATCTTGCAATTGCGTAAAATTTTCCGTTATTTCGATTTGGATAGCAAACGGTTCAGTAGTGTTTATATAATCTGCGAAACTTCTTTAGAAGTATTTTGAATATAATTTTAATTTATAAACAGAACTATGACGATCTTCGCCTTTAGTTTGTGCATTGTCTAATTTGATTATATTGCTTTAAAGTATAACTAATAATCACAGATCGGATTAGGTAGAGTTTTTTACATACCTTTGCAATGTTAGCATATCATGGATATTAAGCAAACATAGTTTTTTCCAAAATTTGGATAAAACAAAGTATAAGATTTTTGAAAATAATCTCCAGTAACGATCACCTAAATCACACCTTGATAGTCTGACGTGCAAAAGAGTTAAAAGTGTATTTTCTCTTATTATTTTATCGGGTTATCCGTATGGATTAATAGATCAATAGTATTATTGATAACGTTATGACGCAATTCACAGAAAAAACTCTACATATTCCGATCTATGCTAATAATACATTAAATACAATTTAATTAGGACACGTACAACGACTAGGCGATCCGATGACTGCGCCACCGCAAAATTTGGTAGGTGTACCTTTTTACGTAAACTATAGAATTAGGATACTATGGGATGAGATTAGCATCATAATATATAATATATATACACAAGATAAGATACAAATAAAAAATATCCTGTGGCTTCTAATGATTTAACTATAACATACAACATACTTGTACTTTTCAATTGATCTATTTGGTTCCGTTACGCAACATACACAAAGTTTTAAGATAATGTTTTTTAATCGTTAATGCATTATCGAATAAAGATTTCTCGCTAAAATCACAGATTATTTTGCAGTCCACATATTATTAAAGGGGCACTAGTAAAAAGGAAAGTATAAATATCAAAAATAGGGTTTGGAAAAAGTATGTAAATGCGCATCTTATGTAAAGCTTGCTACATTATTTTATTTACAAGACAAAACGTTCTTAGGTATAAACGTTGTGGTTTTACAAGTTTAAAAATATCTTATTTCTTTGTACATGGTATTCTCAAAGAACAAATACGTGGGCGTTTCTGACCACGATCTCAAACAATTCACATAAAGAAGTAAATCTTTTATCCTCCTTCTACGTAAGAGCTTTTAAAAGGGTTCTTTAATACGATATAGTCAGCCTTTACAACATTTTACAAAAGTAAGCTTTCTTCTTTGATTGGAAAAAGGAAGAATGACCTTAAATTTTACGGTGTTATTTTAGTTTTCTTAGCTCATTAGTAATGTAAAGATCATTGTATATTTGATATATTGATATTTATATAATGTTAAGATCTGATTTCGATAACGAATTTAGGAATAACTCACTTTTACAGGGTAATTAAGTGGCGCACGGGTGGGGTAGAATCACGATAGCCAAATGGTACAGCCTCTATGCCTATGGGCCTCCAACAAGGTGGACCGACGATCTGGTGAAGGTCGCGGGAAGCCGCTGGATGCGAGCAGCACAAAACCGGTCGTTGTGGAGATCCTTGGGGGAGGCCTTTGTCCAGCAGTGGACGTCTTTTGGCTGAGATGATGATGATGATGATGAAATGGTACAGCACTTGACTTATATCACAGTTCGAGTATTCAAGAAAATTTTGTCGACACCTTTTTGATTTTTAATTTTGTTTGCCATAAAATTGCATACAACTCTTACGTCATGTGTAATCGAAACTCTAAAGTATTTGAACTGGGGTCTCAACTCTCAACAAGAGGTGAAACTTGAACCTCCATACACGAAGCTGGTAAGTCATTAATTTGTGCGATCCACAAAGCCGGCCGGCAGCAATGGCGATTGACTCAACCAAGTGTTTTGCACCGAACAAAAGACCTTTTCAAAGTTCTCGTCATACTGAAGCGCGCACTATTTAAAATAATGAAGCCCTTAATTTATTAAGCAGGAGTACTATTGGCGCGAGTGAGCTTGGAATAGGTTTGTACCGGCAACGCGCTAAGGAAGGAAGGGAAAAATAAGACTAATTGTTCATTGTTTCTCATAAAATAACGCGGTTTTTCTTCAACGTTATGTTTAATTAAACTTCTCATCAAAGAGACAATACTAATGAGTATCTAATTATAAATGTTTATATAATTTTTAACGCAAATTTTGTTGCGAACAAATTATTTATATTATGATCGGATGTTAATGACGGTAGTTGTTAACATTGAATGGGCGCCTTTTGGCTTTCAAAGTAAAAAGTAAATAGTGTTGAATAATTTCGGCGGGCTGGTTAGAACCACGATAGCTCAATTGGAAGAGCACCTGACCCGGTATGTCAGAAGGGTGCAGGTTCAAACTCTGCTCGTGAAAATTTTTTCAACATTTGTGTTTTTGTAATTTGTTCGCAACAAAATTTGCGTTAAAAATTATATAAACATTTATAAATAGCTTGCCTACTTCTTAACTGATCTTTAGTATTTGTAAAAATATTATGATCGGATGTTAATGACGGTAGTTGTTAACATTGAATGGGCGCCTTTGGCTTTCAAAGTAAAAAGTAAATAGTGTTGAATAATTTCGGCGGGCTGGTTAGAACCACGATAGCTCAATTGGAAGAGCACCTGACCCGGTATGTCAGAAGAGTGCAGGTTCAAACTCTGCTCGTGGAAATTTTTTCAACATTTGTGTTTTTGAGTATCTAATTGATATGAATTATTCATATTCATTTAGAAAAAGATTAGGATAATCATCTAACAACAATTTAGCAAATTTATGACTGACATGAAATGCGTGATCACAAACCCTATTCACCCGGGCTATCCGGTCTGATCCGAACCACTCACAGAATCTAGTAGGGTACGGGGACACGCACTAGTGCGTGATGTCGATCCCTCGTGAAAACCTCTGACGGTGGTTCGTTTCACACGGCTTCAGGAACCCTTTATACCTCCTATTATATATATATACCACACAGGGAATATATATATATATATATATATATATATTCCGTCCGGGTGCCGGCGATAAAGAATTGCACCACCCCATCTCCTCCCGTGGGTGTCGTAAAAGCCGACTAAGGGACCATTCCAGAGGATGGGCAGCAGCATCTCTCTGAGGTTAACACTCAACTTACTGCGATCGCCAACCCGCCTGCCAAGCGTGGCGATTATGGCAAATACCCCTCTGAAAATTACTTATAAAACAATCAGCAAACTCACTTAAAAACAACCGGAAAATGTGTCGGAAATCCGTATACACATTGCCCGACCTGGGAATTGAACTTAGGCTGATACTTCAGAATTCAGATATTGAGCCGAACACCACCACCACTCGGCCATACGAAGAGCGCCTTCAATATGTAACGTTAGTATGAATTTAATATACTTATTATTGACGACCCCCGTAGCCGAGTAGCTTACGAGTAGCTTGCACGCCGGATTTTGGGAGGTCCCGCGTACGATTCCCGGTCGGTGAATGTCTAAAACTTTTCGATATTGTGTCGGATCTGGGTGGTTTTGGTACCGTCCGTCGTCGTTGATTCTGATTTCCATAAAAACGAGTGCTTTTTAGCTACTTACTTAGGAAAAGAACAAATGTTATGTTGTCTAAAAAATATATTATTCCCTCCCTATCCCTAAGTTGTCCAGGTGCGCTACGCTTTTGCTACGGGGCGCAGAGATAGTGACTCGTTTCTCACGGTTGCACAAGTTTAGGATCAAATAATTCGGCATTAGATTTATAAAAAAATATCAAAGGAGTGTGAAGTTTATAAGTATAGGTGTATAAGTTTTATAGTTCCTGCGATTTTTTAGTATGACAGCCTACGAGAGCTAATCGCTTGTTTAGAAATACTACAGTCCAATTCCGATCAAGCTTACAGTTAGTTCATAGTTTGATAAGGTCTCTAACTAAATGTTTACAGTTGCGATTATTGTCCTCAACACCTCAGTGGCTCTTGGCAATGCGCCCGGATCAATATCCGAAGATCCCAGGTTCATTTCTCAGGTGGGGCAAAATGTGGTTTCTATTTTTTAGATGCATTTATGGTCACCAGATCGCATTTGGCAAGCGTAGCGGTAAAGTTTCGCTTGCCAAATCCGAATATCCATCAATTGTAAAATGACTTGATTGTAATGATGGAGGCGTTTGTCCAGCACCTTCATCTGTCCTAATGTTAAGTGAAGGGCGAATGTGGAAGCGCACTTCACCCGGGAATCTTCAGCTACTGAGGCACTGGCTATCTTATCTTTAGCTACACAACCCGGGAATCCTCAACTACTGAGGCACTGGCTATCTTATCTTTAGCTACACAACCCGTGAATCCTCAACTACTGAGGCACTGGCTATCTTATCTTTAGCTACACAACAATTCTACAAACATTGATGTTATGGCGACATAATATTTAGATAAGATGGTGGTAGCTTAGCCAGGCGGGCAAACAAAGTCCTGCCACCAACCAAACCGAGTACACAAACATTAAACCCTCCGCTGGTAATCGAATCGGATCCGGGACCTCTGGCTCTAAACGGTGGTCTTAACCTCTAGAGTCTAGTGTACTTATTAATCGCCTCTGTGGTCTAGACCAGGGATGGGCAAACTTTTCCATTCGTGTGACAATATTTATCAACAAAATCTATGGCGAGCCAGACTATTGAGTTTTTTGCTGTATTTTTTCAATAATTTTTTTTTTTTTTGTGAAATAAAAATATTAACAGGTGTGCATTTTCTGAAACACACACGCACTTAAAATTTTGTTTGATGGTCGCGTGCCGGATTTCGATCATTCACGAGCCGGAGATGGCCCACGGGCCGTAGTTTGCCCATCCCTGGTCTAGACTGTAGACCACAGAGGCGATTAATAAGTACAGTTAAAGTAACCTAGAATTACATAAATCTACTTTCTTTTTTTTTGTCTAGTATTTGACCGCGATCTCACCTGATGGTATCCGGGTCCATAACGTTCTATCTAACTAATATTGTAACAACTCATGTATACTTATGGAGAGCAATAAATGATTGAATTGAATTGAATTGAATTGAATTAAGTGATAATGCGGCCTAAGATGTAGCATACTTGCCTATGCCTGTTCACCCTTTATTTTTCAAACTGTCTTGTACTAGGTCCTAGGTCCTGGATCCTATTTAGTAAGCAATTTTATTTTGTCTATTAACAACAAAAGGTTACTTATTTAAAAATTTAGATCAGACCATAGTTAGTTTTTTTTTTTTAGTTTGTCTGACCGCTGTGACTGACCGATGCTGAAACATTAGGTGCGACTACACACCGTCCTCTAACTGTGGGTTGTCGTATACTGTGCGCCAAGGTAGTTTTTGTTTTTTTGTTTAGTTTATTGTTTACAGTGCATAATTTTTTTTGTAACTAACATTATTGGTTAAGGTCTATTGTAATTACTTACAGTCTATGGAATTATTCTTACTTTCTGATATAAAAACAATTAAAATGTTGTATTAAATTAAGCCAAATTAAGGCAGCCGTGGGAGGTCCATTAAACGACTGCAGCAGAATGACCTCCAACAGAGAAAAGTGGCGGGCTGTCGTTAGGCGAATAACATCTGCCCAAACCGCTACTACATGGCGACCACGACCGCTCTGTCAAGAGCGTAGCGGATAAGAAGAAGAAAATGTTGTAAGTACTACGCTTTCGTGCGTTGCCACCTGGAATATGCCTCGCAAGTGTGGAATCCCAACTACAAAACATACATACATATCTCAGAATGATCTGAGATACATAAACATACATAGCTCGGCTCGAGTCCATACAAAAACGATTTCTACGCCATCTACAATTTTAAATGCCGTATGTACATTCAGGGCTACACACTGCGTTGCAAGCATTTCCATTTCTTACCATTACATTTGCGAAGAGATATATCCGATATTGCATTACTTCTGAAAATATTTCAAGGTAATGTTGACTCCTCTGAGTTACTAAGTCTTATTACCTACTATACACTAATATACTGCATGTAGGTACCCGCTTTCTCGAACTAATTATCGTAGCAACTCCTTTGCCATCAGTGTCCAAGCTGTATAATAATGTTAATAAGGATATGAACCTGGACTTGTTGAACTCATCCCTGAACCAGTTTAAAAACAAATTCAATAATAACTTATTTTTGTAAAAAAATAAAAGTCTTACCAACATTTGCCATTTTCCATTGAAAATCGAAGAGATTTAAGTAATTTAATCTGTATTAAGCTATAAGCGGAATCTTGTAATTGGCCGTATTTAATTTATAAACACTTTTATTTTATGTATTAGCTGTAAGTTTTCCAAAAATTATAAAATAAAATAATATTCAGAAATAAATACATATTATTATTCTTTCCTTTATTTATTTTTCACAAATTAATTTACAATTTTAAATATTTTCTAAAAACAAAACAAACAAAACATTTAAAAAATTATATTATCATTTTTTTTAATTATTCTCTTTATTTATCTTTTTTCTTAGCCTAGGTTGGTCTTTTTTTTTCTTTGTTTCTTTTATTTGTAATAGTAAGGAAGATGTTAGACCACTTTGCGGTCTTACCTCTACCGTACTATTACTGACTTTCTTTTTTTAATATTATCCCTGGGGTGTCCAGGTGTGCTACTTGGCTACGGCACTGAGATAGCGTCCCGTTTCTCACGGTTGCACAACTACAAATAACTTCCCCCGACGCGACGCGACGCGCCGTCTCTCTCTCTACGTTTTGTCTGCAATAAGACGCTTGTAAAATATTTAATTTGGCAGATTAAGGTAGTCTGCGCAATGCTGTATTGTATTCTTGGAAGTGTACCTATCGGTTATAAAGATATGTCTCGAGGTGTTTCAGATTGCGAAAGATTGAACCTATGATTTTTAATGTCGCAAACAAGTATCTTTGAGGAGCACATATAATTGAGGAGCTCGATGGCGCAGCGGTTAACGCGCCGGGTCTGCGAGTGCTGAGGTCTGTGTAACTCTGTGTTATGTAGGTAATAATAGTTTTGTATCAAATGCGTTATAAAGGCGACCGCAGCGTGCATGTCACCCGTACGGAATCGTAGCTATCCCCGTACAACCGGACAGAGCGGTGTAAACCAATAATTGCCCGCGGCGGTCGGGCCGGCGGCCGTGCCCCCCTATTTGCTACATTTCCACCGGGGATCGTTCTCGAAACACTGCGCCCGTTCTATCTCCGGCGTTGCAGCTCGATAAATATATTACTGGCGGAGCATGCGACTGCAAACTTTTTAGTATTAGTATTAGCACGAGTGAAATCCGTTTTATCGGATCCCCCACAGTTATCACGTGACCTGGATTGCCTACTTGCGGCACAGGACACACCGTCACTTATAGTAAAGTCAGCCGACATAGGCAGCATTACTGCAGATTGAGCACGCGGCGTGCACTCTGACTGAGTAACGCCAACGGTCGCCTTCCATCCACGGGAGGCGACCGTTCCGTCAGGCTATGTAGCCCTTCCAAGGCAACACCTACCAGGGGGTGTTGAGTCAGTAGGAGTCTGACATAGTCTAGCACAACCGCTTGAGGTAGTCATACAAGAAGTACCTTTTCATCCTCCTCCCACCTCCGGGTTGCTATAGATGGGTGGTCCTATCGGCAGAGCGCAAAAAAAAACGCGAATGATCTGCGATTTCAGTGCCGGTATTGATTGTTAACCGAAGCTGTTTTAAAATATTGTTACGGAGTTAATCATTATCGTCTTTTCGTTTATTATAACGGTTACATAACTAAAAACAATAAAGATATGTACAAGAAGTACTTTAAGAATTACATTTCTCACTTAAGCTTATCTTTTTCAATATCCTCTAAAAGACCCACACTTACATTTTTGAATTTAATTTTAATTATTCGGTTTTTTTTCTAGTTGCAACGATCTCCTAACCTTTACTCTGAACCTCTGAACTTAACTATCACTATCTGGCATTATCTTTTGAATATATTATAACCTATTAACATTACCAATCACCAACGATAACCCTTTATCAATACTTTGGACGATTAGACCACATTTTTTACAAAAAGAGCCGACTCCATTTTTGTTTAATGCCACATTAAACAAAAACTTTGTTATCTATCGAGCGCTTTATCGCTGAACAAACTTTGTCTGGTTCCTATCCCAAATGTTCGTTGTTTATCTAATAGTTATTATTGCTGGCTTGGAAAACAAAACAATCTTGTAACTTATTTTCCGTTGACTAACCGCCTCTGGTCTAGTAATGAGATCAGTGGTTGGGTCAAGACGTCTCGGGTTCGTTTCCCTGCGGTAAGTTTGGTTGGTGAAAGGGTTATTTCAAGTCAGTCATCATGTTAGTTCGTCATGAATGTTATTGTTGTGTTGAAAATGATATAACATGGCCGGACGTAACTCACCCGGAATCCTTAATTGCTGAGGAATTGGCTAACTACTCAGCAATTAAGGATTCTGGGTGTCTATCGTCACTTGAAATAAGCTTTCGCATTTGGTTTGACGACCTTACGTACCCACGACGGCTGATGTATAATAGCCATTACTTTTTTATAAGTTTATGTTTAGTAAAGTAAAGTAAATAGTCTATAACTGTCCGACTGCTGGGCAAAGGCCTCCATCATTGAAATCAAGTCATCACTACAAAATGGGTAATGACATAATCACCACGTTTGCCAAATGCGGGTTGGTGATCACAAACGGGGATATGCACCGAATAAATCCGAAATACACTGTGCCCGACCTGGGAATTGAACCCGGGACCTTTGGGTTTCGGGCCGAGTGCTGTGCCACTCGGCTATCGAGGCGTTTATGTTTACCATAATGTTACTTACTTAACGGTACATAAGTACCAAATCCTTTTTGTAGGACGCAGTTTCGGGTTAAACGATTCACTAGCGGTGCCTGCATCTGTTCGTCAGTGCAATATCTCTAACCTACAATTTCAGCGGTCTCCGAAACAATATGCAGCCGTAGGCAACACAGCATAGGCTGTGTGTGGAGGTCGTAGGCAACACAGCATAGGCTGTGTTGCCTAAGACTAGCAGCACAATAATATTTTGTAGGTAGGTACCTACAAAATATTATTGTACTGCTAACAAACTATGGAAAGTAACACTTGAAATACAAATTAGAACCTTTATTTTCAGTACCTAATAGTAATAGTTTATTTATTTATTAGGCCAACCAAAAAGACAAACAGAAGTATTAGGTCCTTACCTATGAAATTGACGTTTTTTTCTCGGTATCCTGCCGTTTCGCAAAACATTTTTCGTCAAATTTCACTTCCCAAAAAACTAATAGCAAAGTTTCATTTCCCAAATGAATCTTTAGCAAATTTTCGTTTCGCATTTAATTTACTTGGTCAAATAATCACTTCGCAACATTTTACTTGGTCAAGTTTTGTTTAATCAAATATACATTAAGCAAACGTTTTATTTTGTCAAATAAATTCCAAAGGTATGTTTGTTCAAATTGTTACTTCACACACTCAACCTAAAAAGTAAGTTTGACATATTATGGTAATTTATTTTTAACTTAGGAATACAGGGTTTAGGGCTTGAACTTGCCTGAAACAAAAAGCGTATCTCCATTAGTAATTGATATGTGACCTTAACAGAGCGCCGGAAATGAACTCTATAATAATAATATTTAATAACTCGAACACTATTACCTTCGCAAATTACCTGAAAGTTCTTACCTGTAAATTATTTGTCCAAGATGATTTTTGACCAAATAATAATTGGTAAAATAAAATATTGCCATGTAATTATTTGCCAAACAAAAATTTGGCAAAAATGTTTTTGGTAACTGTAAATTTGCGAAAAGTTATTTTTACAAATGTTTTTTTGCCAAATGAAAATTTGGTAAATAAAATTTGGGAAGTGATACTTTGGGAACCGTTTTTTGGCCAAACATTAGTAATCCTTTTTTCTCACTTATTAAAAGCTCTAAAAGTTCTAAAAGTCAATACCGGTTATTAATATTATTATACACCTTTAATTAGGACTATGTTACCTAGGCTTCAGTAATAACAATGATTATTAATCTTTATCGCCCAATTTTTTTTTTAAATTACTACTTTTTATGTTCGCGGAATTGTCTTTTTGTTCCATTGTAGCTTTAAAGGGACTTGATTTGTTTTCTTTTTAATGTCTGCTATATTTAGCTATTGAAACAAACACACTACTCTACAATTTTTATAGTGTTCACATAAATAGATGCTAAGAAAATTTAAAAAAAAAACGTTAGTATGAAAAATATTTTTTTATAAAAAATCTTATAATAAAACATCAATTTCATAGGTAAGGACCTAATACAAGCAATAACTAGGCAGAATAGAAAAAAAAACCTTTATTCTACACACAAAACCAAAAATACGAAATTGCTATCCAAAGACAATCCACACCACAAGAAAAAAAATTACATTCCCACTTCACGTGTAGGGGAGGTTACCTAAAAAAAATATTTTTCAAAATTATACTTCACCACTTTGTCGGCGTGTTTAATATGTATCCATGCCAAATTACAGCTTTCTAGTACTAAGAGTCTATGAGCTAGGCTGGGGACGGACAGACGGTCAGTCATCATCATCATCATTTAGTGCCATCTTCATACTGAAGTTTGGAGATCAGTATACAAAATTTACTGCGCTCCCATACAGCTACGGACAGACAGACATGGCGAAACTATAAGGGTTCTTTGTTGACTACGGAACCCTAAAAATATTATTCGTAGCCATCGGCCATTTTCTTAGGTGGTCTTATCCATATACTTAGAATTTAAGTCATTGACCCTAAATTGCTCCACCTATTATTATCTCTGCTTATTACGCTGTTATGATAGTTTTGGCGAATTGTATGTTTGCTTCATTGGACAAATAGCGAGGTATAGTAGACGACAATGGCAGAAATCTGCAACGTTCCACTTGAGGCTCTGATTCCGCTCCCATTCACTTGCGCGTTCTATCCCTAGGGATCCTGTGTACGGTCGACAAAGGAATTGTCTCTCTATCGCCTCTCTCGGAACTGTTGAGACTGGAGCGACTCTGAACTTATTACAATCTAACGCTAAGAACCGTTTACTAACTATCAATTCTTAGAAAATGGCGTTAAAATAAAAAATGCTACGAGCCCTCTTTTTCATATTCCATACAAACTCCCATCGTAATTCAATGTTTTTCAAGCCAATGTCTACAGTTTAACTTTCTATGGCAGAGATCTAAGTTGTGTTTAAACCGCATTATGTTTTGTACTAACTATTTAGATCTTTTAGATCTACTAGAAGCCGCTGGATGCGAGCAGCACAAAACCGGTCGTTGTGGAGATCATTAGGGGAGGTCTTTGTCCAGCAGTCGACGTCTTTTGGCTGAGATGATGATGATGATGATTTAGATATCTTTGTAAGTTCCTTTAAAGTCTGTTTACAATTTGAAAAAACTTTTAATATTTGTATGGAATATCGCAGTGTATAAAGGTGTTCTTAAAAAATTTCATATAAATAAGGTAAGGACTTATATACATAAAATCAGTGGTACAACAGTCAACTCAAATAAGGGAAGTTTGATCGAGCAATCTGATATACCGGTATCTTGAGTTTCAAGAATCTAATTTTGAAAACAGTATGCTTCTGTTTTATAGCGATTCTTATTATTTTTTACTCATGTGTTATTTGTATCTTTCTCTCTCTTCTTCATTTGTTTTTTTATGAATATCGAAAGAAACAAGATTGTTTCGTACACATATTCGTTCGATAACGGCAGACCGATAAAACAGATGCCAATATTACCTATACTTATTATAAGAAAAATATATTTTGTCAGGTAGATAATCTCAAAATTACCTTTTTGATAAAATACGAGAAACACATGTAACGGAAATAGATATGTCAAAAAAGAAAATTGCTTGCTATTTTGCTACCAAACAACAGATATGGCAACGAAATATCACAACGACAAATCATTTGCTTGTCTACAGATAAGAATCTCAAGCTTAGTATTGTCTCTAAATTCGCTGAACAAAGGAAGGTAACTTGGACCATACACTGTTCTATACAGAGGGAGACACATAAATATATAATTTGTAAGAAAATTTCGAGGAGCTCGAAAGCGCAGTCGTTAACGCGCCCGGTCTGCGAGTGCTGAGGTTGAGCAACTTTCGCAAAGGCCGGTCAACGGATGTATGTATACCAAAAATATATCATCTCGAGCTCCTCCGTGCTTCGGAAGGCACGTAAAGCCGTTGGTCACGGCTGCATTAGCAGTCGTTAACAACCACCAATCTGCACTGGGCCCGCGTGGTGGTTTATGGCCCGTTCCATCCATCCATAAGGAAGGCTCGTGCCCCAGCAGTGGGGACATAAAAATGAGCTGTTTATGATGATGATGAAGAAAATTTAATTCGTTATAGCAGTATACAAATACTCAAAATGTTTTAGCACATACATTATTATCTCTAACTAAATGAACAGCAGTTGTATGTTGTCATTGATATAATAATCCATTACGTTTGGCCTGTCCTGACACAGTAAGGTCATGCAAGGTGTAATTGCTTAAGAACATTAGGTTAGACGAACATCACTTAACATATCAAGCGCAAAGTATAAGGGACGGTAAGTCATCGGCTTAAAGTTCAATTTGATATCCGAATTGTGATATTTCGTCCACAGTACATTAGCGTATAGCTCACTGCTTTGCTACGCGCTCCGATTTTGCCGAAGCTACGCCTAAGAGGATTTGAACGTTGTTTTAGAACTAAATATGAAACATAATTTGCTTCCGGGCATGCATCAGCTACTTCAAAACTTTGAATGCTTCTATGGTAAGTAGTGGTATTAGGTAAGTATTATAAAATTTGTTATGGGGATGTTTGTTACTCTTTCACGTAAAAACTACTGAATGGATTTGGATGAAATTCGGCATACAGATAGTTTATAACCGGGAATAACACATAGGATACTTTTTATCCCGATATTCCCTTCGGGAACGGGAACCACGCGGGTGAAACCGCGAGCGGCCACTAGTCTGTTCATATTCTAATCTAAACCTTCGCTTGTCAGTTGTTGGGGAATGAACTTGATTCTGAATTTGCGAGTGGTATTTTATATGGTATATTATATGGTGTGGTGGTATTTTTTTGTGGTAGAGCCACGCTGCGTTGCAGCACGAAATGGGCCGGCTCGCCCGGCGAAATACCACCCTCTCACAGAATATCGGCGTGAAACAACGGCACTCGTTGCTGTTGTGTTTCGTCCGGTGAGCAAAAGTACCGGAGGCCCATCTCTCACCCCTCCCCCCTCCAAATTCCTACTCCCTCCTCAAGATCCAACTCCTTCCTCAAGGTTGGCAACGCATCCACGATTACTTTGATTTTGCGGGTGTCCATGGGCAGCGGTGATTGCTTTCCATCAGGTGACCCGCCTGCTCGTTTGCCTCCTTTTAACATAAAAAAAAAAAAAAAAAAATATACATGTGTAAAAAGTATACTTCATTCATGGTTATTTCATATCTTTAATCAGTTTCTTTGTTAAGTAGTTATATTACTAGTTTGTGTTGGTATTTATTTAGGTACATGTAACGGTCGGTAGTTATGCATGCTTTTCCGATGATAGCAGACCACAGATTGCGATATAAAAAGTTTGGTCCTCTATAGTCTCCCTTATTGAATGTGTTGGTTTACTTATATTGACATCTGCTTTGTAACGATCAAAGTATTCAATAGCAATAAATAAAACATAGATCTACCGATACAATGATACACATATTATGTGTATTGTGCCGATACCGTGGTATTTTCTATATACATGTAGGTATGCAGAATTTTGCAAAATTTTAGGGATCATTTTAAAATCCATAAACAGAAAGAAAGAAGAGTATTGTGGTAATTGTACGTGCGCAAAAGCAAGTACTTATGCCAGATGGCCGACACAAAGAGGTAAGAACTTCAAATTTGGCGTTTCCTTGCGTAGGCCGTAGGTTCTTTGATTGTATAATAAAATATTAATCGTACCGCCAGCACGTGCTCACATACAACCTATTGACCGGCGGCGCCCCATTGTGCTATTGAAACATTCTGCGCAAGAATAGGCCTTCCTTACCTCGTCGGTACACGTGCATCTCCTCGCAGTACAGGCCACTTTCCTATAGTTTTGTTAACATTTCTCTAAGAACGCGAGGCAGCGTCGCTCCTCAATTATTCACGCATACACTCCCTTTCTGGCCCCACTTCTTTTCATATGGGACAAAAGCGGATTCAGGTCGTGGTAACAACGGAAAGATTGCAAACGACGTACTCGTACGGTACGCCGGGTATAGGTGAATTTTTAATATTAAGCGCCCGAAACGAGGCCGAGCCAAGTTTATTACGATCGTCGTATGCAAACAGTTGTGTATACAACGCTTTAAGCATTACGGAGCGTTTTTGTAGTATGTACATCATCTCAACGGTGCTTCGTAAACAAAGTGAATAGACAGAAATACGCCTATTTTATTCCCTTACAAACCGCGTTGTGAGTTTTACGCGACACTAGATATGTAGCCGACTAAAGTGAATGTGTGCTCCCATTGTAGTGACGCTAATAAATAAGCATAAACCTGAGAAACTCTTTTACGGGAAATGTAAAAGCTTTGTTCGCCTTGAGGAATTTTCTTTATGTACAGTCGAGCAATTTTATATGTTAACATTTGAAAGCTACAAAATGTTATGTTATGTTTCTTTTATGTATTGGTAAAGAAATGGGTATAATGTAAGCGACAAAATTGTATGTCAATTGAATTAAATTTATATTACATAAATATAAAAAATTAAGAAACACAATTTTGAATACAGACACTGTTAAGGTGACACTTTGAAAAATACATCAACTTTCATCGAAGGTTGTAGGAGTATGGCAAGACCAACGAATCTGAAATTTTGATTTATATAACTTTTGACTCGATCGTAATTCTTTACGAAAACACATCTAATAAATCATTAATGTTAAAATTACAATGAAATTACTTAATCTACCTATATGTTTTGAAATCACTCAAATATATTGGCATTGCACAATCATGTTTTTGAGCAAGGGTTTTAAAGACAAAGGCATGAAGTTATCTACATCAAAATTTCAGATTCGTTGGTCTTGTCATACTTGTACAACTTTCGATGAAAGTTGGTAAATTTTTTCAAAGTGTCGCCTTAAGCATACGAATGTATAGATTTCTATTGTACACACGCCTGCCCATCTGACTACCACTAACTGACGATCCGATCCGAAGGGTTCGGAGAATCTAGTAGGGCACGGGGACGCGCACTTTTAAGTGTGCGATGCCGTTCCCTCTAGAAAACCTCCGAAGGTGATTCGTTTCAACACGGCTTGGGTACCCTTTACGTACCTCGCCGCCCCCAAAAAAGCCCGGTGACGCTGAAAATGCCATTTAAGGCAATCAGCAATCTCTTTAAAAAAAAAAGCCACTGTCAAATTGGATCAATAGACTTTGAATTTTATGTATACGGCATTTGGTTTAACATTTATTGAAGACATTTGACAGTTTTGGATAGATTGATGTGCAGGCGTCTATACATACTTATATGTTGATAATTGTGTATACTTATATAATACAACAGAGCAAATTATACACAACACAACTGTATTAAAATCTATCCCAAATCAAATAACAGAGTCCGTATTGCTATATGTATACATCAATTGACTGTCTATAAAGAATAGTAAATTTTCTAAGCTTCTAAAAGTATACATATTAAAGCACTCGTCTGTAGGTACAACTCTTTTGTGCTGACAAAAGGGAGATGTAATCCCCAAAATATGTGTTTTGTACCGTTTTTAAAGCAGCTGAGACGAATTGTATCCTTTACATCTCTGTTAGGTACTATATTGAAAGAGTCAACTGCCTTGTAACATATTTTAGTAAGTACCTACCAGAGTTGTATTATTGTATATCTATGGCATAACCACAAAGTAGAGAAATCTACTTTGTGGCATAACTATAAAAAGTATTACCTACCTGACTTTATTTCAGATTTTTATATTATTAGGTATATAGAAAATCAATAAGGTAAGTAGATAAATGTTCACTTGTATCTTTTATTCTTCAAACAATGTTCTAACCGTTGAATATTATTACATAATTAATTTTTATTAAATAGATTAGATGAAAGTTTTTTTATTTAATAGACTGCTGACGTGAACCGATAGCGAACACGAGCTTATAGCATATTAGCTTGACATTTGTTTTTTTTATTAAAGAATGTTCTCAGTAGTATGTGATTCCGGGTGAATGCGCTTCTACCATCGACCTTATCATTACTTAACATGAAAGCCTTACTTTATATTTATAAAGTTGAATTGTTCCCTATAAAATATATTTGGCGGAATAACAAAGTAAATTTTACGTTTTATTTTTAAGTGCTAATTGCTGCACTGAAGCTGAATTATATATAGTATAAAATACAGTTTAAAAAAATTAAATGCCTACCCGACGTCAGTGTAGCCGCCTGGATTGCGGAAGACCCAGCTTCGATTCCTGGCTGGGTCGGGTAGGCATTTAATTTTTTCACTATATTTTATAAATATTTAATCACTAGTTAAGTTTAATTCAATCTAGAGTATAACCATGTTACGTACGGAATGAAATGGCCATCTTGTAAGGTAATGCTATCAAATTCGGCAACCAGCTTGTTTACCCGGCGGGGCACCGTGCAAAACTGTTTATGCAAATCAGAACGAAGGACCCGTCTCACAGTTTGATATAGCACCGTACGAATAACCTGAAGGGTCCTTTTCAAATTCCCCTATGCAGGGACACGATTGAAGGCACGTTTTTTATAGCGCGGATACAGTAATCTAGTTCAGGTGCGCTCTGGAAAAATCCTCTCGGATTTGAGGTCGCATACGTTCCCCCGTTTTATTGCATATTGAGACGTACTATTCTTCTGATATATTTCCCGTAGACGCTGCTATACGGCCCTGGCCTGCTTAACAATTTGAAGTGAATCTTCCAATGGAAAAATATGTTACGTTCTGTAGGTGTTCGTTCGTATGTAATACATAAGGTTATATAGCGGTCTCCGACAGTGAAGTGTATGCTATGTGATATTATTAGTATGTTAGTACATTGTGTAATAAATATAGATTGATTTGGTGGAGCCCTTTCTGGTAAGTAATTACTTAAGGTTTTCAGTACGGATATTGCTTTCGGAATCTAAAAATTGGGATACAAATACGATTCATGTTTAAATTATTATTGTTTAGAAGTGATTAAGTTAACGTTACAATTTTTACACAAATAATGTAATACGACCTCCTTGGTCGAGTGGCTTGCACACCGGTTTTCATGGTGTCGCTATCTCTGAGGTCCCGGGTTCGATCCCCGGTCGGATCAATTTAGAAATACTTGTTTTTCTATATTGTTTCGGGTCTGGGTGTTTCCTATGTTTAATAAGTATGTATTTAAATATATTAAGTATGTTTATCCGTTGTCTAGTTATCCATTTATCGAGTTTCTTAAGGAAGCTTTTCTTGGGGCTAGATAATTGGTGTGAGTGTGGGAAACATTTATATATTTATTTGTTTATTTAATAATAGCCTATATTAGTAACATCGAGTATCTATATGTAATTGCCATAACACAGAATTAAACCGCACATTTTTTGTCCAAAACATGAAAATAAAGTTCCCTCTAGAAAAGGTAGGAACAAAATAAGAATAACCTTCTTTAAGACCTTATGACGTTAACAAACGAAAGGAGTTTCAGAGG
Organism: Eudonia lacustrata; assembly: GCA_947562085.1. NCBI lineage: Eukaryota > Metazoa > Arthropoda > Insecta > Lepidoptera > Crambidae > Eudonia > Eudonia lacustrata. The sequence goes on along the minus strand of OX387315.1, from coordinate 8,523,766 downwards.
GTATTTCAAAGAAAAAACCTTTACATTATTCCAATTAGAATTTCAATACTAAAGCTTATAAATGGTGTACTAATTATTTCGTAGCAAAAATAACAACGTAACAAAGAAATCGAATAAAATCGAGTTTGGCAATCTTAAAAAGCAACTCGATCGAAAGTAATAAGATTACTTTAACTCGACGAAATGAGAAAATTTAAAATGATATCGAATTATTTTGTGAAAGAGAGACATAAAAAGACAATTTAATTTGGTCGAGTTTGTAAAGTTTCAAATTTTGGCCAAAGATATTATTTTACTTATTCAATAAAATGAAGATAATTGTTATTGAGTGTCGCTGTAATCGTAACAAAGTTTCTCTTTTTTACTAAAAAACACATATTAAACTTAAAATACAATAAAAAGTACACAAACAATAATGCATTATTATAATAAAGATCGCGGTAAGTAATTCACCTAAGTAGTTATGCTTTGTGTACGAGTTAAGGAAAAATAGTACTTACTTACCTAAATAAAAATGAATTCGTTTAAATAATTCAAATCGATGATTTTATCAATGGATGTTATTATGATGGAATGGATCGTAATAAACGTTGAATGGTAAGCCATAACTCAAAGGGTTTCAGTAAAGATGTGGGATTTTACTTAGACATCAAACGAATAACTTGGGAAAATTTGAAAAAGTTACGTTACACTGTTTTGTTTCAATTGCCGATACTCATGCACTAACACTTAACGGATAATTATCCACCATTATTTCAATTCGAACAAACACATATTTAAAAAAATGAAACATAAGTGCTAACAGTACTCCTTGCGTACCGTACCTTCTCTTCGTAACAGTTTAGAAAACCGTTATAACGACAAAAGTTATATCTGGACTCTTTGGCATCTCTGGTTCTGAGCTTTGGTGAATACATGCTGAGATCACACCCTTATGCTGTCAACATACCGCCTATGCAAAACGCTTTGCGTCATCATTTTTGTTGCGGACAACTAAGGAGTGAAATTGCCATCCTGCGGATCTGTTTCCTGATACGTACAATCGGAAATTTTCAAGGCAAGGATGAACAGGCATTATCTCCTAAGCCGCATCATTACCACCAGGTGAGATCACAGTCAAATACTTGTTTAAATCGAATTAAAAAAAAAACATGTGGCCAGTATTGTTATTATTTAACAAAAACCACAACATATTACTTTCCAACTTAGAGCTAAGTTTTCCAATATACGTAATAGGTTCGCATAAAACCTCGATGGCAGGTTACCAGCCTCCAATACCTATTGCTTATTTAATAAGCAATATCCGCTCCGTTCATGACACCGCACCGTGGGAAAAGGGAGCAAGATGCAATGGCATTACCTTTAGCGTGCCTTTAGCACATCTGCCGAGGCGATGTGTGGGATTTGCACTGCACTCTGCCGTAAGAGAAAAGTCTCATTGTATTTTTTTTGCTAACGGCTGCATATTTTAACACTGGCACATGTGTGGTAAGACAGTTCAAAGAAGCGAAATGTTTTAGGATACCTACTTTTAAATCTCTTTAAGTTTTAGATTATTCTTAGGTTTTCTATTGTTAAATGGCTTTTAGCTACTTAAAAAGCATTAAAAATTAATAATTTAGTTATCCAAATTAATATTATAGATTTAACATTCAAAAATATGAATAGTCTAACAACCTAATACGATTTTCGAAAAGTATTGAAAAATTTCCGAATCGTAATTTTGTTTGTTTTAAAAAACGTTTTTATCAACATTTTTTAATTAAACTAACGAAAAGGCAACCTACTAAAACATTGAAAATGCAAATAAGGATCACCAATGCATTATACATGGCACCGATTACTTATCTTTATCACTAAGCTCAATCTGTTCAATAATTAATTTCCCATTGTGCGAGAATCTATTCCAAAAAAGTCAAAAATTTCAATAAATTTAAAATACAAAACTAGAGACCCTTGCTGTATTACCATAATAAATAGTACTGTACAGTATTGAAATCGAATTCGTCGTCATCGCTGTGTCGTTATTGTAAAAGCATTATCTGGGATCGGAGTTCGAGCCCCGAATATAAATGTGGGGATCGCGGCGAGACGTTCAAAGCAATATGTCAGGGCCGCGATGCTCCGGGGGTCCGGGGGTCCGGGGGTTCGGGTGTCTGTCGCCCATTACCGAGTGCGCACAGATTCATAGACAAGCAATCCATTACCGGGTGTAGATTAGTAATCTAGCTTTAATACACTTCACATCAGCGTGATGAATCGAACGTTATTAAGCTGGATGTTCGTTTTGATAGAAACACTAAATTGATGAGAATGAATGTTGATGTTCATTTGTTACGAAACCAATGATAATGTAGTTAGTTTATTTCTTGCAATATTTTTCTTACATTAAGTAATTACTACTTATCTATTTAGATCTAACACAACGTTTTAGACCAAATTATTATGATGCGTAATGCCACTGCCAATCAATAACAATCTATTTAATTATAGTTTTAGCACAAAAGAAGAACAGGTCTATTATTATAAAGATAATACAGTAGGTACCTACATAAACTCTGTCCGTTATTTATGATAAATGTGGGGCCGTAGCGCGACAGCACTACTCGTAATAGCAAAGTAAGCATATAATAACATTGTGTGCGGCGCGTACGCCTTACTCTACAGTCGTCCCGTTTCATCCAGTTAGTATACCCGTGTACTTATTTTCCCGCGCAAAGAAATGCGGTTGACATAAAATTGGTTTACTTTATCTCCTCGTAATTCTGCAACCTTCTGATGAATGACATTACCCAGTGACTTAGTAAACAACAGCACTAGTGCCATAAATACACTTAACCCTACAGTAACTTAGCGATTATATTAACTTCGATATTTTTAATTATGTTCTAAACTGAGAACAATAACTTTTCTAGATAATAAATTGTTCTTATTTTAAAGAGACATAGGTATAATATTTTTTTATGAAATAAATACATTATAAGGTTAATATTATGGGTATGTTAAAGTTATCCTTATATTGTTATGATATGACACGTCATAGATTTTTGTATTTATAAGTCCCTACCTACTACTTAGTAACTTATCTGGCACTGTGTAATAAATAATAAATGTAACAAAACTAATATATTTTTTCTAAACAATAGACAGTCGCAATTCTCAATTCAAAGCAAGGTAATTAGGAAAGTCACATTCAAAGTATTTAATGGCAACAAGAGTTCCTTTCGATGAATTAAAGCATTGAGGTAGGTCGGCGCGTGCCGCCCGCATACTGGCACCTCTTGTGCCCACAGTTATTGCCAACTGCGATCACTTTCACACGATGTTTTTGTTAGTGTTTTTTGCATAGACAGAGGAGTAAATATAGACAATTACAATATTAGGTTATTCAGTAGGAGTCATGATCCTATTGAGTAACCTCAAGATATCTTTGACAATATTATTTATAATAGAAAATGTCTAAGAAACATGAGTGTACTTTGAGATATCTAGTGGAGTTTATACAATTACATACAGTATACTTACAACATTCCCATAACTCCGTTTGAATTCCCTCGAGACTTCTTTGACAATTAATAATAGATTGACGTATAACATCTAAGAAACATGACTGTATTCTAAAATAAATGAATAAATGAATACCTACTTTGCAGTTATTTTCTGTTTTTATTACAGTAGGTATTTAACGATACCTTATTTATTAACAACGTTGCCAATTTAATATACGCATAACTTACATAATCATCATTAATACCTATGCGAAATTGTTAAAATTACACGCTGAAAGGTGATTTTAATGATAAAGGAATTTTGGATTATTTGTTGTGTGAGTTGACGACACAATTATTAGGTAAAATCAAGAGGTGCCATCTCGCACACCTGTGCAAGTTTAAAGTGTGCGAGTTGACGAATAACTCTGTCGAAGATTCGATGGACTGATGATCGAAATGAGCTCGAAGGCGCAGTAGGAGTCATAGTTAATACATTAAGTTTTTATTTAGAAGTATCTTGAGTGTGTCATGCTCTATTTATTGTCTCTGCAGTGGTGGCGCGTGCGTCGGGTCGTTACGTTCCCTAAAATATGGTTGAGCGAAGCGATGATGGCTGATTCATATGTCATACTCGTGAACGGGTGCCGCCTGTGGAGGCTGGTCTGCTCTTGCATACTTATCTTATTTTTAGTATTAATAATAATAATAATAATAAAGTTTTTATTGTCTCAAAATATTACATTAGCTTAATTGAAGTTTGAGAACCTCCTGTTAAGTAATTATTAGTTACTTGTTCCAGGAGTCTCACTCCTCCATAACAACTGGTCTTAACTAGGACAGTTCTTATTTAACTAATTAAACACTTTTGTGCATGCAATGTGAATGTGTGTGTGTGTGTGTGTGTGTGTGTGTGTGTGTGTGTGTGTGTGTGTGTGTGTGTGTGTGTGTGTGTGTGTGTGTTGTTAGTATTTATTCAGAAACAAAAACACCAAAAGTGACACATAAAACATTAATAGCAAGAGGAATCAAAAGATTATTTTATGACTAAAAGTAATAATTCCGTTTCGTCATAATTAAGTTTCACGAGCCATTCTCTTAGTAGTTTTTGACAGTTATTTCTGTTTTTAGGGTAAATAACAAGTTTTTTGTTTAACAAGTATTATTCAAGTTTTTTGTTTAACAAGTATTATTCACTATAGTTTGACTTTTTTTTTTCTTAAACATTTTTGACATTTACTACAGTACTGTAGTGGTACTGTATGACATTGTGGAAATTAAAATTTTTACCTGATGTTTTGTGTTTATTTGTAATGGAAAGTGTCCTGCTATGATAGGGCAATTTCCAATATTGTTGACGCTGTAAGGGAGAAAAGAGCTGGACACTTGCTGAGTTTCTTGCCGGTTCTTCTCAGTACAAGATCTTCCACCCAGAGTAGACTTACGAACCGATGGCATAGTGACATTCACAAGAGCTACATGTAGCCTAAACTACTAATAAATGATTTTGAATTTTGAATTTTGAATATTTGTACATAGAGAGGACATATGAGTAAATATTTACTCATGTGGAGAGGAGCTCAATGGCGCAGTGGTTAACGCACCCAGTCTGCGATTACTGAAGTTATGCAACTTTCGCAAAGTCGGATCGAAAGATCGGTGACCAAAAATTGATCATGGCGAGTTCCTCCATGACTGCATTAGTCGTTAACAACTACCAATTCTCTAAAACTATAAGCAATAAAATGAGCTGGTGTGTGTATTTGGTTAATGATTTAAAGTGCTGTGCGTTTCCATTTTCAGCCTTATCAATTACCAGCGACCCGCCTCGGCTTCGCACGGGTGGCACAAACGTTCCCGTGGAAATCTAATATAGCCTAATAAATATTTATAAAATTTATAAAATACAGTGAAAAAAAAAATTTAACGCCTACTCGACCCAGCTAGGAATCGAACCTGGGGCTTCCGCAATCCGGGCGGCTGCCCAATTGCGGAAGATCCAGGTTCGATTCCTGGCTGGGTCGGGTAGGCATTTAATTTTTTTCACTGTATTTTATTAATTTTATAAATATTTAATTTAGCTTCAGTGCAGAAATTAGCACTTGAAAATAAAAAGTAAAAAATGTTACTCAGTGCTAATGAAGCATTCTAATGGTGAAAGATTTTTTTAAATCGGTCCAGTAGTTTTTGAGTTTATTCGTTGCAAACATAAAAAAATACAAAGCGTGAAATCTTGTGCGTTTCATACTAATATTATAAAGAGGAAAGCTCTTTATAATATTAGTATGAAACGCACAAGAACTGAAGCTTTAGAATCGGCAATCCGCGCGATATACCCTTACCTAGTGTTGCACGGGCAGCAATAATGGTCACATTCCATCGGGCAGCTCATTTGCGGCACAATCATATAAAAGAGCATTTACTATTAAACATTTGTGAAGTTTCATCAAGTGACAAACAAGAAGTCTTGATTTGTACCAACACCATCCCCACGGTGACGTCATGCGGGCACGCGTGCCAAACCACTCTAATCATTTTCCGACATAATGAGACCCCTATCAATTTATTACTCGTATGCATTGGATGTGTGACCAACTATTTTTAGGGTTCCGTACCTCAAAAGGAAAACACGGAACCCTTATAGGATCACTTTGTTGTCCGTCTGTCTGTCTGTCTTTCAAGACCCTTTATCTCGGGAACGCGTGGAGGTACCGAGTTGAAATTAAAACCATGATACTTACTCAGGTCTGCAGTCCCTTAAAGCTGTAAAACAATGAAACTTCTAAGTTAACGAAAAAAAGAACGGCCGTTTATGTCGCAAAACACATATATTTCGACACTCTCAAGGGAATCAAAATTCATAGGGTAGGTACTTGCCGTTGACCTAGTTTGGCAAGTAATATCGTCTTATACTACAAGTACAGGGAAAGTCTGAAAACTATACATTAATTAAATAGCAAAAAAACCAGGGTCTTTATGCAAGGAGCGGGGGTCCAAATTTTGATGTAAGTTAACCGTGTCATGTGGGGTTATGGGGTATCGTATGAAATGGCTTCAATTGCACAAGCTTAAATAGATTTTTAATTATTTTTATGATGTATAGTTTTTGATTTATGACGAAGAATGAAAAAATAAATACTTTTTATCTCTTTTATATGTATAGGTAAATAACTTTGGTGTACCTAACAGTCGGGAAAAGTTCGAGACTCGATTCCTGAACTATAAAATATGTACCCAGCATAAATTTGTACGGAACCCTCGGTGGGCGAGTCCGACTCGCACTTGTCTGGTTTTTTTATGTCTGAATAAGTTTACTCCTTGATTTCTTGATCTTTACTTATTAAGTAAAAGATTATGAAATAAAATAAAAAATTAGAAAAAAATTCGCTCTTAGAAATTTTTCAAAACTGTTTTTTTTCTAATTGTAATTTGTTGGAACCAAATTTGCGCAACCATAATAATAAATCTTTTTTGTTAAAATAAATAAGTATGTAATATATGTTGTTTCTAATTGACTTCAAATAGGAAGTGGAGGACCCTTTTCCTTTTTCCTTCTTCTTTTATTACATTATTGCTTGTCTTTCCCGAAATAACTATTTCAGCCATGTGATAGATTGCCCGATATTATTCCGTGAGCAATAATAATTCAAACAACATTATTGTATTTTATTATACGTGGAAATACGTATGATAAAATGAAAAAAAAAACTAAAAATTATGATTAGCATTTGGCAAACTTTAAATAGCATTACAATATCTTTTAAAAAGACGTTTCGCAGTCTAACTAAGTCTAGTCAACTGTCTGTTTTGATCGCCCATGCATAAAAACTTATCTATTCTTTAAACGGGCAGCCAGCCGGCACCCCAGTGTCAATAAAAAACCGTTTTATAATCACTTCGGGCGTCCGTTAGAACGCATCTCCTTTGGTACCGCTTCGCAAAGATCGCGACCGTTATATAAATCCGACTAATCGCAGAACTGCTCCTCGTATTGTCCAAGCATTCAATGCCTTCATTGTCTACAGAAGGCATCTCACCCGTTCAAAAACGTAACAATCACCACAAAGTTGACAATGAAATTTGTATTGTTGTGTGGAGAAGATAAGGTTGAAAATGGTTGGTCGTGTAAAAGAAAAGGTTGCACAAGACGGATAAAGGTAGACAAGATTGATGTAACGGCTACTGGTAAGTTTGCGCACGTGCTGAGGCCGGCTGCAGGACGAGTGCCATCTTGGAGGGATATAAAAAAAGATTGTGCGCCGCATACGTGAGGAACGATTACGGGCTCCCCGCCAATCTGACTTACACACCTCGCTGGATTTATGCGAACATCATTTGAAATTGTTCAGTTGACTAGGTGGGTACATGTGCGATACTTATATCTCTGCTATGATTTTGGGGGTGATTTGTGCGATTGATTATATCAGTTGAAACTTTTATTCAATTGTTTCTGATAGGTCTATAAGTTTCAGGGTGATGTGCACTTCCATCTTCGACCTTATCACATCAGAGATGAAGGCCAAGTTATCATATCACAATAGGGATGTTGACAATAATAATAATAAATTCCAGAACATCACACTAATATATAAATGCGAAAGTTGGACAAACACAAACTTTGTATATTTGTTCCTTCTTCACGCTGCTGCAACGGATGGATGGATTTGGATGAAATTCGGCATACAGATAGTTTATAACCTAGATTAACACATAGATATCCCGATATTCCCACGGGAATAGCACTATAAATATAAAAACGACAATTTAATTTTCCAATACAAAATGATTTGTTTGTTTTGTTGTCATGGAAACCAAAGAGAATTTAATCACTTGATGGGAACTGTCCAAGCGGTACGAAGTCCGCCGGGTCCACTAGTTAAACATATAAATGAAATCACGTTACAGTTCAATACCTGTTTCATATTTGACCTAAGCATACATTTCTGTAACCTAAAAATGTATTATTAAACACTGAATTGACGGAACAAAATGGTGACGTCATAGTTCGCCATTCCCATAGAAAATCGTTTTGACAGTTGGTAAAAAGTATATCGACTGACTATAGTCTAATCATTAATTCACTGGAGTAATCTGACGTTTACGGTGTTCCCAGTTTCTGATGAACAGTAAATAGTGTTGTGACAAGAAGATTGACATCAATTACTCACTCATTCATTCTCATTAAATCAAATCACATTACTCATTTTATTTACTTTATTAAGAAATCTCCTAGGCCAGTTTTGTTTAATCGATATAAAAATATTAGCATTGGTACCTTTAAAGGCCAAGAAATGATAACTTTGAAAAGGCGAATTACTCGAATTATATAAAATTAAACAAAAATGCAATTGATATATTTTTATTCGTGGTCGTCGTCAGACATAAAGAAGAGTCGTTCATGAATGAATCCTTCAATTGGACTAGTCCACTTAGCAAGTATATCATTTAGTTCACACTTCACTGAAGGAGAGTAAAGCGAACAGATAGATTACGAACAGCGCGTGCGGAAACGAGACAGTTGCACCGGTCGGAGTCGGAGTCTGCCCGCACTCAATTTGACGTCTTACGGTATGAAACATTATTATTTTTACGGCTTATTTTTACTTGATTATTAGTTGGTGGCGTAATTTGTTTACGTTTAGAAATTTGATTTTGTTGTCTATTATTCAAGTCTTCGTCAAAATAGGTATAAGCGCGATCCGTGCTGCATGCGACAATAACCTTATTTAGTTTTAATAATTGTACTGTTTGACGATGCTTTTAAAAGTAATTGTAAATAGTTGATGTTTTAGTTGTCGTAAAAGTAACCCATGTGAAAATTCTCTTGGAGACAGAGAAGGTGCTATGTGAGAAAGTGATAAAAAATGGTTTTAGAACGGGTTAGAGTGATTTTTCATTTTGGAACGGGATCGAGTGATTGTTGACGTAAAACGGTACTATATTGTTGAGAATATCTCCATTTTAACGTTATTAATTTATAGTATTCTGTTTTGTCTTAATTGTTATGCAGTAAACGGTACTCCTACACAGTGGTTAAATCTGTATTTTTCTTACAAAAAGATGGATGATGTAAAAAATTGCAATAATTAAAATACTCGTACTTCCAAAATTTTCGAATAATAACAGCTCTCAAAGCAAAACAAACACTGACAACTAAACTGTCAGGTGAAATATCTCGGTACAAAAAGACATTCATATACCTACCTATATTATAATTAATTAAGTACCTTTTTATAATAAACGTTCCTACTGACTTTGTGTGAGTGATCTGAATGACAATGAACGAAACGCATCACTAGTACAATAAATGTGGCAACATAATTTTACAATGTGACATTAGCATCTGTCAGTTTACTCCAGTGAATTAATGATTAGACTTTAGTCAACAAAATTCACCAGCTCATTTTATGTCCCCACTGTTGGGACACGAGCTTTCCCTATAACCACGCGGGCCCAGAGGGAATAGGTGGTTGTTAACGACTGCTAATTAAGAGCGTTTACGCCGCACACTATCGCCGCCAATGAAAAAAAAACATATCTTGTAATTAGAGATAGAAAATCAAATTATGCTCAACAAACTATCTGAATGAAGTAATTTAGCATTTTTACGTCACCTAATGAACACCTGACATGTTATGGTTTAGTTAAATATGGCGTTATAGTTAAAAGTGGCCGTAACGTCTTATTTAACTAAACCATAAAATGTCAGGTGTTCATTCGGTGACGTAAAAATGCTAAATTACTTCATTCAAATATATAGTTTGTTGAGCATAATTTGATTTTCTATCTCTAATTGTCAGATATGTTTTTTTTTCATTAGTGGCGCTAGTGTGCGGCGTAAACGCTCTTAATGAGCTCGAGATTGGCCACCGATCCGATGACCGGCCTTTGCAAATGATGCTTAACCTTGGCAATCGTAGACCGGGCGCGCAGATTCTGCAACGGGGCTTTTAAAAGGCCCGAAAAGTACTATGTAGATATACCCTAATATAATACTTTCAGTTTCATTTACAACAACACACAAGCGCCTGGCCGGACTATTTGGGACCACTGCTTTACTGGACTACTTGGACTTTATTGAATTTGTTATCTTTACTAACATAGGTTGTAACTAACCAAAATGAGCTATGATGCTTGAAAATAAATGAATGAATGAATGAATGAATAATAGGTATTACCCTTACTGGAAACCAGAGGCTGATACCGATAATGTAACCACCAGTGACCACTAATAGAGTAATCAGTAAGCCACAAAGACGATTAAATGTGCTCGCTTAATTTTGTAGGTAGGTACTACCTATCTGATTTTTTGTTCTAAAACATAAGCTACCGAGGCCACAAATTCTGGGCCAAGCTTTTAGAACTTTAAGGCTTTAATGCGCCATAAATTCTGCCAGCCCACTTGTACATATTTCTATACATAATACGTAACTACGACGAGCACTTTAATCGAAGACAAAATTTATTACACTGTAAGCGTTCAGTTAACGACTGTACCGCATCGCCGAATTGTATTGTGTACTTTTATGACTCTATAGTTGACTCGGTTTTATCAATGCTAAGGCGGTTTTGAGAGACCCTTCCTTTTTTGTCGTATGACAGTTTTAAAGCTTTGCCAATATTCGGAGCGGACCAGTTTTGTGCTTCACATAAGATAAGATGTTACCCACAATGCCGCAATGAGTTTCTTTCGCAAACTCACTTTTTTTGTATCGTTGGATGGAAAACTGTCAATGTTTCATTATAAAGTACGTTGGTATTGTAACGGAATTAATTAAGGATATGGAATAAATAATATAAAATAGTAATTTTGTAGTTGTAGTTATAATCATCATTATCCACTTACCTCACACTATCCCACTGCTGGGTAAAAGCCTCTTATTGCTCATACTGTCCTGAACAAGGTTCGTCCCATTTGACAAGGTGTTGTTCGACCCATCACGCCGCTGGACTTCCGACGTGATGCGTTCTATCTTATCAATCTAGTCAACATTAAATAAAAAACTGAACAAATTTTTTTTGTTTCAGATTTTGTTTTCAATGGTAAACTAAAGCAAATTCGTTTCATAGGTACTACCTACCAAACTTTCGCAGCAAAACGTCATTTCGACAGCGGTAACGAAGTTAAGCGATAAAGTAGTGGGTAGGTAGAAAAAAACAATGACATAGATGTAATCGCAACAGTTTAGTGACAAATTAGTAAAAGTCGTTGCAGAAATAAATAGGGCTACTTAATGCGTTTTGTTTTGTGACCATTGAGGAACATAATAGTTGTGACTGTCTTAATAATTGAGTTTCAAACAATGTCGTCTAAAAACAAAGGAAAGGTGAGTTAAGCAATCTACAATATATAATGATGGTTTAGTTATTTCAAAATAATAAAAATAGCCAGTGGTTCAAATTTTTGAACTGAAAACAATAAATCTCACACTCTATATCAATTACTAACGCTCTTTAACTCATATTTGAAAATAATAAATAAGTGATTTTTATGAACTAATTGTTGATAACGTAACAATATTTTATGTGTTTTTGTTAATTTTAATTTCGCCATAAAATTATACCCCAAGGGCGTTATAAAGCAGTGATGTTTTAACATGAGAGCTTACCTTAACAAGTTAGCTAAAATATAGTAACAAACTAGATCTCTTCCTAGACTGTCAATTAAATTATCTCTACAATATGTTTACTATAGCCATATTGAGTTTGTTCGCTAGCTATAGCTATGACAGATAGACAAGAGTATGTGGGTATAAAGTATAAAGGGTTATAAATCAGAACCGTATTTTACATGGTCTGGTGTAAGTCAGGGATCGAACCTGGGACCATTGGAGTTTTACTTACCCAATGTTGTAAAAAATTCAAAATGTTATTATTTGCAGATGACCTTAAGTTGTCGTTGAATATAGGAAGTGTGGGGGATGGTGACAAACTCCACGAAGACATAGATAGGGTTGTTAAATAGAGCAAAGAAAATATGTTACAATTCAACATATCTAAATACTCAATGGTAACTTTTACACGCAAACGCACGCCAATAGAGTGCTCCTATGACATTATGTCGACTAAAACAAATTAAGAATTTAGAAGTCAAGTTTACAGCAGATTATTTGATATTTGTAAAAAGGCTTTTAGGACTAGATTCCTATTTGCTTTAGAATAGTTTTACTATTTTACGAGCCATTACAGCTGTAAAATGGGGTGCCAGAATGACAACGTATGCTTGTTTTCTGAGATGTTTTAATGTCGGGATAAGTAGACCCCAGTAGACCCAAAGAGAGCGGGCGGACTGTCGTCCGGCGGCCCTTATAAACGCAAATACGCGCAGCGCCAACAGCGCCCTCTGGCCACACATACATAGTTGACAATTGTGTTTTGCGAATTTGCTGGCGCATGCGCGTGCGCATCTGTTTTTCATTACAAGCCGGTTAGCCGTGATTCGGCTAGATGGCGCTGTTTTAGTACTAATATAATAAATTAGATAAGAATCATAATTATAGAATGTAACGCTATGATTTGGGCCCCTTTCGAACAAAAGTACAAATTACTGACTGTTGGAAAGAGTACCTACAGAAGTTTGAAGATATCTGTATTTAAAGCTGTATGGAGTGTACCCATTTTACCCACTGCAGTACCCTACGTTATTTGTTCTGGGTATGATAGGATATATAACCAGCTTAGAGTCAGGAGAGGTCTCAGGCTAGTTTCGTATCTTTATATGGTGCTTAGAGGTAAAATATCTAATCCGGAAATGTTAGGGATGATGGGTGTTTATGTTCCGGATAAATACGTATGGCGACGACGACGGCCGAACCTACTGCTTGTCCCTAGAAGTCGAGCTAATTTAGGTACTGAAGAAGGCGCCACTGACGCGCGCCTTTTGCAATATCAACCTCGTTGATAAAAAGACGGATTTATTAGTTTGTTCATTAAACGAATTTACATAATAAGCTAATAGGACAATTTGTTATAAATAAATACAATCGCTTCTTCATCTATCGCATTGTTGTAAAAAAAACCTGTAAATATTGTTGTAAGTATGTGTAAATAAATAAAATTAATTTTCAGGCACCCGGCAGATCTAAGAAGCACGATAAAATATTGAATAGAAGCGAGGAAATCCGTAATAGACCCGATATTCAGAACGTCACCGAGACAGTTGAAAGAGGTGAAGTTACCATACCACCCCTAACAGCTGCGCCATCGACCTCATTTCAAGAAACAGATACCCAAGATAACGACAGTAATAAGCCAAAAGTAGAAAAAAATACGTTCCAAGTAGAAAAGTGTGAAATCATTTCGACGGCCGGTACATCGTTCTCTTTTCTTAGTACGTCTCTAGAAACGGGAGGCCAATTACAAGTGGAGATTCTTACTGATGATATGGAAAAGTGTCTAATTTCAAAACCTCAAGAACCAGCCACGCCGGCTGTCACGTTTCATAACAGAAATGATCCAGATTTCTTTTCCAAATGGCCTCGAATAAAGAATACAAAAGTGCCAGCTATATTTTTACACAAACCCATAGATTTTGCGGAATATGTCAAAGAAGTTATCGAACTAGGAATACATTTTTATCACCCTAAGCTAAAGGCCGATTATACTAAAATAATCTGTCAGACTCTTGATGATCACAAATCATTGGTCAAATATTTGGACATGAAAAACTTGCCTTACCACACCTTTAGTCATCCAGCGAAAAGATGGATAAAGGTTGTGATAAGAGGTCTTTCAGAAGATGTCAACTTGTTGAAGTTAAAATCAGTGTTGAAAGCAGTCTCAATTCCTGTAAAAAGAGTTCATAAAATGCATTTAAAAGAATCACAGAAGAATAAAACCTTCGTACTTGTCGTGATACCTCGTAAAACTGAGGCTATGAAATTATTGAGGGTTAAAAGCATTATGGGTCACGAAGTTGAAGTTGAGCCACCGATTTCTAAATCGAAGCAATGTCATCGCTGTCAAAAATGGGGTCACAATCAACGTTTCTGCCGTGGAGAAGAGAGATGTGTGAAATGTGCTGGTAATCACATATCTAGCCAATGTAACAGAGATCGTAAAACAGAACCTCCACAATGTGCTAACTGCGGTGGAGGACACACTGCTAGCTACAGACGATGTGCTTTTTGTCCAGATTCGAGAGTTTATAAATTAACGAAAACTATAAAGGAAGAAATAATTAAATTTGATTCTAAAAATAAACGTAAGTCTGTTTTGGTAACATTTGAGAACTGTGACAAATTGTACGAAAACGTAGACTATGGTGATCTTTGAAAAATAATAAACAAACTCGACGAATATTGACTTAAAATTTAGGTAATAGTTTAGATACTAACAATCGATTTAAAATTCATAATAATTATAAATTTTTCTAATAATTATTGTAACATACCCTCTGAAAAATAATAAACAAACTCGACGAATATTGACTTAAAATTTAGGTAATAGTTTAGATACTAACAAACGATTTTATATTCAAAATAATTATAAATTTTTCTAATAATTATTGAAACATAGTTACCTCTGAAAAATAATAAACAAACTCGACGTATATTGACTTAAAATTTAGGTAATAGTTTAGATACTAACAAACGATTTTATATTCATAATAATTGTAATTTTTTCTAATAATTATTGTAACATACAAATTATTTTCATAAATTTATTCACTTGTATTTAGTTCAATACGTTATTAATTCTTATTTCTCTATTCCAATTATCTTTTCTGTTACGCTTCTGAGAATGTATCACGTTAAAAAGGTAGGAAATAATAAAACGACACATTGTGTTATTATGATAAATTATCTTTTACTTGTCTATTTTTTATTTTTGAATTCCTGTTTCTTTTCTATCACATAATTATTATGTGTGATACATCCAAATGGAATTACAATAAAACCGTATGCATGGTCAGCAACGAAAATTCCTGTCGAGTAAAGATTTTATGACATGTTACTGAAATGGTACCATGTCATAAAATGTTTGCTAGATGTTAACCAGCGCTTGTTACATTTTTTATTTACTATGACAAAGTACGAAATTGTTGTGAGTCGTTGCTGACTTAACATTGGCAAAATGGCAAAAAAGCTTTAATTGATGAAAGCAAAAAGGTGAAAATTCTTTACTTATACTTGTAGAAATGTTAAATTTGATATGCCCAAGTCAAGCATATTTATTAGTTATTTTACTTTCATTGTTCTCTTTAAAGTAAGTATTTTAGCACAAGCAATATAAACCTATTTCTAATTGGTTGCTAATATTAATATATTTTATTTACACTATTAATATTCGATAATACTTAACACTATAAAATAAGAACAAATATTTATATTATTTACAAATCATGACTTCGCCATATAAAAATAACTTTAAACAAATTTTCAAAATAATAGGCCAAAATAATTGATAGTAATTGTATAAATTCTTAATGATTTTATACAAATCATTTGTATAAAATTATTGTAACAATGTAACATAGGTAGGTACTTTTTTACCTGTTCAAAGCTTTGGTGTTATAATTAATTTTGCCTAGTTTTTGACACTGTACATATATACAAAACTTATTTTACAAAGAATCAAACCCTAACCAACAAACATTTCGGCGGTCTTATCACTTATGGTACATCATGTAGCTTTCACTGCCTGTTGAGGATTACTCCTCAACGTCTCGTTGGATGAAGCGTCATCAATGGGTGTGACACGCACCTGAAAACACAAATAATGTTTGTATAATAATTAATTTATCTACACAAATATTACAAAGAGGTATATAATTTGATTGGTGCTTGTGGGTCTCTCAAAATGAACTGAACCGATTCTAAAAACTGGAACGAACTGTGATGAACTAGAAATCTGCTCGTTACGTCGCTAGATGACAGTCCGTGACGCGCTAAGAGCTGCGCCATCAAGCTACTCGAAATAAAATAGTAGTTGCAGTGAAAGTAATACCACCAGGGTAAGCAGGACCATCTTCGCTCCATCCAGCTCCTATAAAATCCTTACAAACCCATACAAACATTCGCAATCTTATCACGCCAACTGCAGCACCATCGATCGAGCTAATCAAAGTAAAAACTTAAAGATTGTAGTGAAAGTAAGCAGTATTACCTCCAAAGTAAGGTTCGACACGGGCATCCTGGCTCCGTCGAGCTCGGCTAACACGCGGTCCAGGGTGTCTACCAGCCGGTCAGCGTCCTGCGTGCTGAACACCATGGGCGGCTTGAACTTCAGCACGTTGCTGTCAGGACCGTCGCGGCTGATCAGGATCTTTTCTTCTCGCATTCTGGAAGTTCACATTATAAGAATACCACCCTTAAGTGGAGACCGCGTATTGGCAAACGTAGTGTGGGGCACCTTAGACTAAGTGCACCGACGAACTTCGCAAGGTGGCTGGCAAGAACTGAATGAGAATAGCCGTGGATCGTGCCCAGTGGCTTGCACTTGGAGAAGCCTTCTCTCAGCCTTCACCCGAATAGTCACTTATTGTTCATGAATACCATCCCCTCATACAATCCATCCATCTTTTTTTGGTCTCCCTCTTCCCCTCTATCCATCAACACTTATCTATCCAACTGCTGTTGCGTCAATCGTCGAGCGTAGCCTAAAAATATTCTAAAAACTCCGTATCATCGAAGAGGACGATAGTAAAGATCATGGGTGCAGTCGAAATCACGAATAAGGAACTTTTATTTATTTTTAAAATTTACCTATTAACGATGTGTTTGGCTTCAGCCGTCGCTGGGGTCCTGGTATCCCGGTCCGTGACTAGTTCAACTCCTACGAACAGTCCTCTGCCTCGCACGTCTCCGACCAGGCGGTGCCGGTGCTGCAGACCCTCGCAGCGGCTGAGCAGGTGGTTGCCAACCCTCAGAGCACGCTCCATTAGACGCTCCTCTTCGATCACGTCGAGAACAGCGTTGGCTATAGCGCAGGATACCGGGTTTCCTCCGTACTAGTGAGAGATAATTATTTATGTAAATACTGTTTTGTTATTAATTAGAGTAATTATTGATTATTTTAGGTATCACACATCAAAAATGTCTAGGGGTCAAGTACATTTTTAGCTATATAAAATTTCCTTATATTATTTACCTAATCTGGTTTTTCAGACTGGCTTCTTGCTCTATTTTTTATGTTTTAGTAAACAATTTTATTTCCCTATTATGTTGAAAAAATTAAGAAAAAATGCAATTTTAACAAATTGGGAAAAATTAGCTTACGTTGGTCGTCACCTAAAGTGGCAAAAAAAGCAAGAACAAGGTTGATATTTAAAAAAATTATTGTAAAAATAAAATTAAAATAATCTGTATTTCTGCCATTCACACGAATCACACAAGCACAGCGATTTGGCATGCTTAAAATCAGTTCATCCAAATCACTTTGATGAATAGCCGCCCACATTATTTCTAAGAAGTCAAAAAGTTGTTGTAGGGCACACCCTACAGAGCTCTGCCGAGTATGGATGCCGTGTGTGGCAGAGCTCTTCTTTGGAGCATGTCCCATGCATGCTCAATTGGGTTGAGGTCTGGTGATTGTGCAGGCCACGACAGGACATTGATATGAGGATCGGCAAGAATGCGTGTTACGACTCTAGCCGTGTGTGGACGTGCATCGTCATGTAGTCGAAACGAATCACCCAATCGGGCTCGCAAGGGGATGATCACATCTGAAACAATCCTCTCTGCGTAGATTTGAGCATTGAGGTTGCCCCTGATCCAAATGAGATTGGTTCTTCCACCGATCCAAATACCGGTCCAAACCATGATTGTTCCCCCTCCATGTGGATGAACTTCCTGACAAAATCTCAAGCGTTCTTGACGTCCGGAAGTCCTCCAAACTCGAGTGCGTGTTGTATCCGGCCTCATACCGAAACGTGATTCATTTGAGAAGCAAACACAGCGCCAGTCTTCTCCCTCCCAATTTCGGTGATCGCGAGCCTTACGATTGTGGGGTGCTATAGGTCTCCTCAGCGGCCTTCGGGAACGTAGACGCACTTCGCGTCAATGATTCCGGATGGTTTGGTCACTTATCAGCAATCCTGAAGCGCTGTGGAGCCTTGTGGCCAACATCATATCGGTCAAGGTACGATTTCGTCGAGCAGTATTTTGGTCTTGTCTTCGAGTGGTGATACGAGATTTTCCTCCATGTCGCTCGGCCACGCTGTCCGTGATACTACCTATAGCGTGTCCAGAGGCGGCCTATGACGCTCTGTGTAGTGCCAATGGCGGCAACCAGCTTTCAACATTCCAACGGCTCTCAACATCAGTCTCTTCCCTTGTCAAATGACGCCGTCGCTCCATATCGTTGCAAAGTTTTTCACTTCCAGTGCAGAAATTGTACCTACTGCTTTTGTAAAATTGCCATTTACGCTCTTTTATATGAATTCAGATTGACAGTTAATTTTCCATATTTAAACAATGTAAATAATAAAATGTTTATATAATTTTTAACGCAAAGTTGCGAACAAATTACAAAATCACAAATGTTGAAAAAAAATTCCACGAGCAGACAAGTTGTTATGACGGTAGTTGTTGACATTGAATGGGCGCCTTTGGCTTTCAAAGTAAAAAGTAAATAGTGTTGAATAATTTCGGCGGGCTGGTTAGAACCACGATAGCTCAATTGGAAGAGCACCTGACCCGGTATGTCAGAAGGGTGCGGGTTCAAATCCTGCTCGTGGAAATTTTTTCAACATTTGTGTTTTAATGTAAAAAATATATTTGTCATTCATATCATGAAATTCGCTAAAAAGAATAAATAACGAAGTAACGAATAAGTTAAAATATCAATTGTATAACGCAACGATACTTTAAAATGTACTTATGTTTTTTGTTTATTTTCGGACTTAACTTAATTAAAAACATAATTGCAGAAGCATCTATCATACATATAGTAATAATATCTTGTCACGATCGTTAGTACGTAGGTACTCATTTCATTTAGTAAGTACAAACTAACGAAGCTGGTTTTCTTTAGTGACAAACAAATTAACTACTCGTACAATAATGGTTTATGTCAACACCAAAACTTTGCTAAACTTTACTAAAACAACCGAGCATCCATTTAGCACGGCTTTCTTGCGAATTGAAGGTACTAATTTCCTTGAACACCAACAGAGTAACAATAATTTAATTAGAACCACTTTAAAGCCAACGGAATATTACCGTGTTGAAGTATTCCACTCCAGTGTCGGCGAAACTCTTCGCAATTTCTGGGGTTGTGATGACCGCAGCGACCGGGTGGCCATTGCCCATGGGCTTGCCCATCGTCACGATGTCCGGGATCACGTCCTGGGTCTCAAAAGCCCACATGTGGGTGCCCACGCGACCGAAGCCGACTTGCACTTCGTCAGCAATGCAGACTCCGCCGGCTTCACGGACATAGCTGGAAGAAGGAAATCATTAAGTTTCTTGTCATCAACATTAACTTATCCCACTGATGCTGTTCTAATGTTACACCTTTCCAAATAGTACGTTAACTGGGCTTAAAAACAAATTTGATCAACTGATTTAGGCCATGAACGCGGTTGGTGCAACTCGATTGAAACCTCGGTACTTTATTAAACCTATGCCTCAAATTGGCTGAAATACTTAGAGAACGTCGGGTATTAAAAAGGTATGCCTAAGTCATTAAGGAGATTGTAATGCCTCGTTAAACATTGAATTTAAAATGGAACGCGAAAGTGTAAACTAAATATCTATTTATAAGCATATTTCTAGCGTGCAATTGAACAAACTTTGTATGCAATGAGGTGGCATATATAATATCTGGTTGTATCTAGTTCCAGTTAGCGCTTATCACGCCGTTAACTGAACTATTTAGCAGTCCGTATCGGCTTGCCGTGGATCCCAATAAAATGTAATTACTTTGTAACTTCTACAACCATGGGGCACGTGCTTTTGTTTCACGTTACTAACATGACAATGAGATACAAATTCAAACGTGAGTATGACTGATATAATATTTAATAGAGTCTTACTTTGTTTACACGGTTTAGGGTACTATAAACATTACGTGCTTTCGTGTTTTCGAAGGCACTTTATTATGTTGCCCGAGAAGAGGTAACCACAGATGAAATCCTCAAGATGTAGTAACCGTTCATCCTCAGAGGGGATGTCATCACCCAAGCGTGTCCCCATCCCCTACTACATTCTCCGAGGCTTTCCCCGCAGTAGCGCTGCCACTGTCACCGATATCCAGTTTCCATCATGAACCATATGCGATCAAAAACCAAAACTTTCGAAAAAAACAAATGAAATAACACTTACTCATACGTCTTCTTCAAGTAGCCTTCAGGCGGGATGACCTGCCCACCACAGCTTTGCAGGCTTTCCGCGATGTAGGCACATACGCCACCACCATTCCTTTGGGCCTCCGTACATAGTTTCCCGACTTCATCCGCGTACAGTTGCCCTAACTCCTCCTCCGATTGGGAACTCTTTGGGTACGTGTGTTTCCCTCTGTACACGTCTGGTACTGGTGCCTGCGCGATTAAATTGTTTCTATAGCCTCTTTTATATAAGATATCCATGAACCTACTCCGAAAATCAAGATGAAACTAAATAAGCTAAAATGCAGTTCAACGTCTTTTTTGTACGTTAAATTAGACGCAATGCAATCCATTTTGATTTTCGTAATAGGCTCATAGATTCCTGAAATGTTGATTTTATGATTGTTAGAAGTCTTTCTGATAAGCTAATTATAAACAAATAATATTATGAAACTGTTTATCTTTTTTAAAATAGAAAAGTGTTTGTACTCTTATTATTAGACAAGCATTGACAGTATAATTAAACCGATAAATGCCTTAAGACAAATTGTTGTCTTGAACTTTGAACCAAAATAATCACTTTATTAGAGGTAACAACATTACTTAATAATTGAGTTAATTAAGACTTTTGTTTTCAGTGATTGAGTTTGCTCTCGAGTTTACGGCTACTTCTGGGTTCATCAAATACATGACGAACTTACCACGTGAACCCACTCTGGCTTCTGCGGCCCTCCAGGTAGGTTCAGTTTGTATGGAGAGACATCAATCATAGAGGTAAGGTGGCCATGATACGCGCTGTAACAAACAGGCGCTAGAGCACCCTAAAAACACTTCGGCGTGCGAAGTAACGGCAAACAATTCCATTCGGATTACAAGCACTCGCTCCACATTCGTTGGCATCGTGAACGGGTAGGGTTACCATCAGTTTGAGATTTTTTGAGGACTTTTTCTACAAATATATTTTAATCTTTTTTTAGATATAAGATGTGGCTTTGAATACTACATCTTATAAAAAGTAATCTATGCCCTTGTTTAGAAAATTATATAATTACTGTTTTGTACTTAAATAGTAACGATAAGTATGCGAGAAAAGTAATAAATTATTAGTTGTTTGTCATAACCAAACGAACAAGAAATAAAAACTTCTTATAATTGTTGATAACCCTACATGACAAGAATAATATAATAAGTATTTTAGGTTTAATGTTTTGAAATATATTATATTATAGAATATTACGAAATATTCTAATTTGGTCACCAGATAAGAAGACGTGCTTTCAAGAAAGATAACAACGCTTCAGAACGAATTTAAAATTCATTTGATGAATCGTTTTGTGACTTTTTCGTCGACATTTGCTTTGTCTATCGAGATTGCTTTGTTTTTAAACGACATTCGTAAGATTAAATATTTTTATTAGCAATTCACTGAGGTGGTATCTCACGAAAACGTCACAAAACCGAATAAAGGCTTACGATGCAATGGATTGGACTCCTTCATATTGCATTGTATTTTTACTTACATAACTCAAGTTATTTTGATAGAAGTTTTGTTTTTTATAAAAATGTAACACCTTAATGCCATATGTCATGTGACATACCTACCTACATAATTTGGAATACATGTTAAAAAATATTTGGTAATTTGAAGCAGCATTCAAAAAGTTTTTGTTTTATAGTAACATAAAAAATATTGTCCTATATTGGTCTAACCAACTCGTGGTAACATTCAAAGAATAGTTTTTGATAACTTCAATAATTTGTTAGCGTTTGAAGATGCCAACGAATTTCATTCATCTCACAAAAGTCCCTTCCACACTTGACTTCAAAATTTGTCCCCAAATAATTGTCGTCAAATTTATGGAATCTAGTAAAACTACTTACTGGTCTAAAGTTATGACGTCCTTTTTCTTAGTGTGGATTCTAGCGAGTCTGAGGGCTAGATCGTTGGCCTCAGAGCCCGAGTTGACGAAGAAGCAGACAGACAATGGTTCAGGCATGGTATTCACAAGCCTTTCGGCAAGTATCACCAGCTCATCATGGAGATAGCGATTGTTTGTTGATATTAGAGACATTTGATTTCTGCCTGCTTCTACCACGTGAGGGTGGCAATGTCCAACTGTAAACATTGTTAAAATTAACATAGTTAACCAAATTAAGAAATAATACTAAAATAAATTTTACGCCAATTTTATATTGAAAAAAGATAGTTCAGAAAGGGTGCTGAAAATATTACACAAGGATTTAAACCCGCAACTTATAATAAGACCGACCAATTGCGCTATTGTGGTTATATTCAGCCCGTGGACGTGCAAGCGTTAACACTATAAGCTAATCTTTTTTATCTATGGACTCGAACTGTCAAAAGCTGGTTCAAATCCCGCACGTGGGAATTTTCTCAACACTCCTACTAAATTAATGTTGTCTATTGTATAATTCTTACAGGGTCGCCAACTCTTGAGTAATACCTCTAGCGTAGTAAACGTCCATAGACTACGGTAAACGCTTAAAAAATATATCGATACCGGAAGTATCAATTAATGTAAGGGACAAACCACGATTTTACAGGAGAGCCAAAAAACCTTTTTTTTTTCGATATCTGTCTGTAACTTTTTAGCGTTTTATCCGATTTTATTAATGTACTTACAGGACAAAGTTTCTGTTTTTTATTTGTTGTTAAGTTTCATAAAACTTAGTAGTTTTAAAGATAGCATGTCCCTTACATTAAAAATAAATGTTAACATACTTCTTACGTTACTGAAATGTAAGGTGTAATTAAAAAATAAATGATGAAAAATAATGTAAGCGGCTAGAAGCTTTCGAAAAATATACGTTAATTTACTGTAAAGTATAATTTTAGTGGTGAAATTTAATGTAAGTGAATATAATAAAATATATTTGCGAAAATCGTTCTAGATTGCCTGAAAATGGTTAACATAAGGGACATTTTTTGAACAATAGAGCAATTCTAAGTATACCAATCGTTAAGCGGAAAATTCTGAATCCTAATAAGTACATATAAAACTCATTTTGGCCAAAATATCCCTTACGTTAATTAATATTTCTGGTATCGCTATGTATATTATAATAATTTGCATTAAAAAGCTGACCGTTCGGGGGCTTACCGTGTGCAACGTTGTTGATGCAGTCCAAGTACCTTTCACCCGTCTCATCGTACATGAATTGAGCAACGCCTCGTACAATTTTGAGGGGAGTCGATCGGAAAAACAGTTGGCAGGCAGCACTGTAACAAATAAACTCATTATAATTTTAAAAGACTATAAAAATAAAACCTAAAGATATATTTCACAAAGTAAAAATTAAATACGAAACGTAAGTAGAAAATGCATACCCAACATGTTTTTCACGAAGTTTGATGGTTTCTGATTTAGGCATCGACTGTAGGTAAGCCATCTTTGATATTTCTAAAGTATTTCTGAAAAGTAAATGATTTTAACTGGTAGTTTAATAAAAAGTGAATGTAACATGTTACAGATAATTTTGAGACAACTAACGTGTCAGTCTTCCTTCCCCTGATGGATGTTAACGACTACTATTAGGTAGACGCCTGTACATCAACATAACCAAAATTTCTTTGATAAATATTTAGCTATACAACGTGTAACTGAAAGGTGTGGTCAAAATGAAAAGATCCAAAGCGTATCCGATCCAGATCTTGTATGTGTTGTTACTGAGACATAATTATTAACTTTAGTTGTCATTAAATTGTAAAATAAATACTTATATTAGTGAAGTCATGCGCGTCGCTAAGAAAGCAGCAGTGATTATAAATGTAAGTACACATAGGTTACTAAACTAATAGGGCTGTGACTTGTTTATTTTGATTGTGACGTCACAATTGAAATATTTAATTAAAATATGGAAAAAGTTGCTTATGTATGTGTGTCAGAATCTATAATAAAATTCCTAAGGATATTAAAATGCTCAATACAAACATGTTTAAAAATAAACTGTACAAATGGCTCAAAGAGAACAATTTTTATGATATACAATTTTTTAGGAGTTAGTTGAACATTCTATTATTATAGCATAAAATAATTTATTAACAGAAGCAAATAACGAATATATATCTATTTTTGTTTCTATATAATGATTTTTAATGTTTTAATTATTATTTTTTAAATGTATTAACTTTGATATTGTTTAAACTCAATTTATATTTGCATGCTATTTTTATTGATGGCGAAACATGTGCACTTTACATATTTTGTAAAAACCTTATTACTAGTACTTACCGTGTTTTTAAGCAAATAAATTTATTTATTATTATTATTATTATTATTATTGAAAATTGCATAACAAATTAAAGTTAATAATTTTGTGTTAGTAACTCTGCATACAAGATCTAGATCGGATACACTTTGGACCTTTTCAGTTTGACTACACCTTTCTGTTACACGTTGTATATGCCATACACAAAAGTTCAAAGTCTATTGATAAGTTTTGTCAGTTTGTGGAAGTCTGATGTACAGTCGGCGGCAGATCAACCTACCCAAATCTGTCAAATTTCTCCAATGAATATTGATCCTTATAACCAAACAAAAAAGTTCAAAATTGATTGTAGAAATTTGACAGTTTTGGGTAGGTTGATCTGCCGCCGTGTGTACAGGCGTGTAAAGAGTGTTTGGTAATACCTGTATACTCCCGAATATGGCAGATAGGATAGGGCACAGGTCGTAGAACCCCGGAAAATTATAAACATACCTGAAAAGCACCGTATGGCCGAGATATTAAGGTTGTTTGTTACTAAGTAAAATTGTAAGATGACAACCCTAGGTCCAGCTGATACATTGTCCTTGGTCGTCAACCTCATGGTCCAAACAAAACACAAGGCAAAACAGGTCAGGATAATAATGTAATAAAATAAATTCGAGTTTTTGTATGGAAAAGTTAATCTTTATAAATATGATTTTGCATGTTACCTACCACGACGGTGTTAGTTATACTTGGTTGCATAATTATGTTTTGTGACTATACACATATTACCAGACACCCTGTAGGTATATGATCACAACTGGGACTACGTTGGAGATAAAAATATAAGAAAAACAAACAGTAGGTACTTATTCGAAATATTTACCTGAACGTCTGTACCGGAAATGGTTTTATTGACAATTCAAAAACCTATTTCAATTAGGTAGGTACTGAAAGGTAAGGAAGAAGCTAAAAGTATATAAACTGTAAACAATGCGTAACGGCAGAAGCGTGCCACGTGCGGCGCCGGCGCACGAGTAACAAATGCTGCATTTTATAGTCATTCGCCGGTTATATAGAGGCAGGCGACGCACGCCCTCGCCGCAACCAATGAAAACAAATCCAGCAGGCTGTTATCAACGACACGATAAGCTAACATCATTATGTAGCACTGAGGACCACGCGGTCGCAGGCGCGATACCATGGGGCGAGCGCATGGCCGTTAAGTGGAAGATACTCGCGACTATCAAGACAATTTAATATACAATATTGATATATGTTAGCACACATTAAAGTGACAAAAGCTTATTGCTCTTCATCCGTGATCAGAGAGATGCAGAACCTAACGGAGAAGAACAAGAACCACCTAAACTTACGCAAGAAGACTCAAAAGATAGGGTGGAAAATGTCTAGTATGTATGCGGAACATTGACAGATAATTTGTTATATGCTTGACGAAACAATGGGGTTCATTTGGATTTCGAACAAAATACCGACAATCCCAAACCCTCTAAATCTATATTTTACCCAATGAGCTTGAGTTCTTATAGAATTGAACGAAGCTAAAAAAACAGGTAATTTAATTAATGCTATTCATCAATTACTGATCGATGATGCTACTGAAAAGTGAAAATTTATTTGTGTTGTGTAGGTCAATAAACGTTTCTTACTCTCTTACTCATAATCTGTTGATTTTATCACAAACATTTGTCATTTTTATCCTTGTTTAACTCTCAGAACAATAACTAATATTATTCTGAGGTTTAACGGCAAGAAAAGGTCTTATTTTATACTGCTCATGTCATAGAACATGTCACATAAGTATAAAAGCTACCCCTACTAGGTACCTACACAGTTTACTTAGTAGGCTTTCGTCTATTGTAATAGGTAATTAACGTAACGCCCAATCCCTAACCAAAACATGGAGATTATAATATTTGCTCCTGTCTTCAGCTTACAGGCTTTCCTCAATTACTGGAACAGTTTGTGAGTTTAGGAGGTATGATGTAATTTGACCGAAACTTTCAAACTATTCGAGACTTCGGTCTCTGGAGGAGTAATAATATTGAAAGCTTTCTGTTTCCCGATTAATCATAATTCAGAAATATTTTGACTGATCAACGCTGGAACTACAGTTAGTTAGTAATCATGTTATTGTATTCATTACAACAACATGTAACAACAATGTAACATTACAGTAACACGTATATGCTGTTCACATTACAATGTAATGTATAATAAATAAATAAATTTTCCTACACTCACACCAATTATCTAGCCCAAGAGAAGCTTCGTTATGAAACTCGATATATGGTTACTAGACAACGGATAAACATACTTAAAATACTTAAAAACATACTTATTATACGTATAAAACACCCAGACGCGAGACAATTTAGAAAAACAATAGTTTCTAAATTGACCCGACCGGGGATCGTACCCTCAGAGATGGCGACACCATGAAAACCGGTGTACAAACCACTCGACCAAGGAGGTCGTCTTTATTATCTCAATCATGTGACATTATATTTATGACGAACGTAATTATCTAATTGGAAATCGGAATGGGTGTTTGCAAAATAACGGTAGTTACACTGATTACAATAGGGAAGTGTACATAATATCCAATAATGACTTTCTAACCTTAGACTGCTATAATGATAAAAGTTCCCTACTAAATCAACCTTGTTACACATTTTTGTGTTTTCGTTTTCTTTTGCAAACGCTATTAATTGAAACAATTACGAAACTTTATCTTTGGTACGGGCAACGCAAACGTCCGGGCGTCCTAGCATATAAAAATAATAAAACGAATGATTCGATTTCGTTATTAAAATTATCTTAGAAAATTATATTAACTTGTGTAGCTCGATAGCTTGAGTTCTTGGTCTACCCAAGACATGACCACAGACAGCGGCAGGCGTATTCGCAAACAATAATTCGGACCGGGACAAAAAGCGGTAGTCTATGTACCTACCTACCTATTGAAATAAAGGTATAGATGGCGCAGTGGTTGGCGCGTTCGTATTGCGGTCTTGCAAGTTAAGTAACTGTCGCAAAACCCTGGTACCCGCGGAAGGGTTTCCGAACCAAAATTTCTCTTCGAACTCTTTCCTTATGACTATTTACTTACTATTCTTTATCTTTAAGTCAAAGAAGAAATCAATAATAGGCAACTATCTATCAAATCGGGCTGGTATTCCGCTTAAACTAACAATACGCGTACTCTTTTGCCAACCGTGTTTTAAAAATAGATAAGTATCTTTGTTGATTTGTTAAAGCGTCAATGAGGACATTAAGTAATATTTCCAACGTACGAAGATATACTGATGTAAGTAGGGTGTACATAATATGTGAGTATACATAGCTACCTACTACCTGACGTGACGGTTGTTTAGCAAACCCAATTGAAGAATTTTCCATCGTTCAACGTGTATGTTTTGATCACAATGTATCTTTGCTGGCATTATCAAAGCATATAGAGATTGTGTAAAGAAATTAAACGTAGTGAAGTTCGGATTGCGTTGTAACACAAAATGTTCC
Source organism: Eudonia lacustrata (assembly GCA_947562085.1). Lineage (NCBI taxonomy): Eukaryota > Metazoa > Arthropoda > Insecta > Lepidoptera > Crambidae > Eudonia > Eudonia lacustrata. The sequence goes on along the minus strand of OX387315.1, from coordinate 8,495,254 downwards.
GTAGACGTTTTTAATTTGTCGCTTCTACGAGACGAGTAGGTACTGTAAGGCACCCACTACTTAGGGAACCCTACCAGGATATAAAATAAGAATAACAGTTGCACTTAACTTTATGTATTATAATAAAACATTACATTAGATTAAATCGATCTCAGAGCACCTCGGCTTCTAGCCGGGCTGTCTAGCTACTGTCTACGACTGTGTCAAACCGTTGCAAATCTTTTTAATTTTGCATGTTCGATGATTCAAATATTCATCCAGACTAAGGAGGCTTACATACAAATACAATAAACTAACTTTTACCACAGTCTATATAGTTCTTACAGTCGGCCAACGGGCACGTCTAGACAGAGAAATCGTGCGGAGCGAGCGGGGCGCGGCGCGATTCGGGCTCGCCATACACTCCATTCGGGACACACGAGTCAGGAGTGGCGCAATAAATAAAAACGCGTCAACGCGTGTAGTCAATTTTAATTTATTTATGCGTAATGTCTTTTTCGATATGTTTAGGCAAGAGTTAATTACTTAGCTATTAAAATCGAGATCAAAAATGGTGGACGCCACTTTTTGATATAAAATCAATATGGATATTATTTTTATGGTTTTTGGGGGTGCCAATTTCGAATACAACATCTATTTCAAGATCCAAGATGGTGGACGTGACTTTTTTATGTAAAATTGATATGAGTATCAATTCCATGGTTTTCAGGGGTGCCAATTTTGAATACAACATCTATTTCGAGATCCAAGATGGTGGACGCGAGTTTTAAATAAAATCATATTAATTTAATAGTGAAGACTTATTAGTAGTTTATATATGTCACCGTAAAATTGTACGAACCGTTAGTTTATAATTAATCTAGTGAGATTATAAACTGTCGATAGATTGTAAACGAACACTAAAATTTACAATCTAACGCTTAAATTTTCGTAAGTTTATAAACTGACCATGGCTAGCTGTCAGTTTATAATTTTACTATATTTAAACCGTCAGATTACAAACAAATGAACCAATCACTACACCGTCTTATAATTTATCGCACGCGAAATTGTGAATCGTCTTCTGATTGGTCGGCGTTATAGGTGACAAATGCTTGTGTCTATAGAGTAAAGAACAAAATGAATGGTCAGGCAAAGAATTCATTTTCATTCCAAATTTGATTTCTTTTTTAAATGGGTTATCGAAAAAATAATAAATTAAGAAAAATATATACATTAAATAAAAATAATGTGTAAAATAAACGCAAGTAGATCCGTTAAAAGTACTAACCTTTATACCTATATAAAATGAGAAAAAGAGACAAAACAATGACGATGATGGGGTAATAACTTAACAAACTTTATAGGTAAAGTTTGTTAAGTTATTACCCCCTTAGTCATAAAAACTATTTAAGCATTATTGAGATAGTCATTGTTTTGTCTCTTTTTCTCAAATTCAAAATGTCAAACTCAAATCACACTTTTTACTATTTTGCTTATGCCCATTGTAGTATTTTTGTAGATCTATGGTAAATTGTTGTTGGTCAACATAATTGTGATTATTTTCAACTGCTACTTCACCTATTATGTTCATCCACAGGCTCTAATTCACTCATTGTTAGTAAATAATAATGTTGTTCATTAAATCACACTGTTAAAACTGGTTTTAATAACTTTAAATTGAATAAAACACGAACAGAATCGACTTGTTTATGCCAGTAATAGAATAATGGCGGCGGGGGAGTGGGTGAAAGACAAGTGATTCGTTCAGCCAATCAGCGTGCGCTTTGCGTTTTGTCAAACGCAAAATCACAATTTGACGGCTGGACATGGTCAGTTTATAAACTTACGAAAAAAGCGTTAGATTGTAAATTTTAGTGTTCGTTCACAATCTATCGACAGTTTATAATCTCACTAGATTAATTATAAACTAACGGTTCGTACAATTATACGGTGACATATATATATATTTATTTACCAATTTCAGCAAGAGAAAGAAAGATGCACGTCGCTCTGGTCGCCCTATGGATGCCATTTTTGAAAAAGTGGAGCAAGGTCGGCATACCAGTAGTTACGACGTAGCTGAAGAACTGGGAATTGACCACAAAACAGTTTTGGCGCATTGGAAAATAACTGGGTAACCAAAAAAGCTCGATATTTGGGCACCTCACGAGCTCACTAAAAGAAACCTAATGAACCATGTACTCATTTGTGATTCTTTATTTCGACGTCATAACTTGGAAACGTAACGCTTTACGAGATTTTGTCAATCTATATTTTGTGTTTGTTTTGATGTGACTATCGATTTAGGAAGGTTCAATGTGTGGCCGCCATTTTGAAAAACAAAACAAAATGGCGGACGTTACCTGGGACAAAAGTTTCAAACCCCTTTTGATATCAAAGATGCACGTCGCTCTGGTCGCCCTATGGATGCCATTTTTGAAAAAGTGGAGTAAGGTCGGCATACCAGTAGTTACGACGTAGCTGAAGAACTGGGAATTGACCATAAAACAGTTTTGGCGCATTTGAAAAAAACTGGGTACCTGGTATACCGTGTGGTGCCGGGGTAAAAGAATTGTACCACCCCATCTCTTCCCGTGGGTGTCGTAAAAGCCGACTAAGGGAGCATTCCAGAGGATGGGCAGCAGCATCTCTCTGAGTTTACCCTCAACCTACTGCGATCGCCAACCCGCCTGCCAAGCGTGGCGATTACGGCAAATACCCCTCATATCCTTGGGGGAGGCCTTTGTCCAGCAGTGGACGTCTTTTGGCTAAGATGATGAACCAAAAAAGCTCGATATTTAGGCACCTCACAAGCTCACTGAAAGAAACCTAATGAACCATGTACTCATTTGTGATTCTTTATTACGACGTAATGAAACCGAACTATTTTTGAAGAAGCTGATAACTGGTGATGAAAAGTGGATCACGTACGACAAGAACGTGCGAAAAAGGTCGTAGTCAAAGGCCGGTCAGGCTTCACAGACTGTGGCGAAACCCGGGTTAACTCGCAACAAGGTGATGCTGTGGGTGTGGTGGGATTGGAAGGGCATTATTCATTATGAGCTGTTACCACCAGGCAGGACCATCGATTCTGAACTCTACTGCGAACAACTGATGAGATTAAAGCAAGAAGTTAAGAGAAAGCGGCCGAGCGGTTGAGAGAAAGCGGAATTTATTAACAGAAGGGGTCTGGTTTTTCATCAAGATAACGCTAGAGCTCACACATCTTTAGCCACTCAGCAAAAATTAAGAGAGTTTGGCTGGGAGGTGTTAATGCATCCGCCGTATAGTCCTGACCTTGAACCTTCAAATTTCCACATGGTTCGGTCTCTTCAAAATTCTTTAGGCAGTGTCACGTTAACATCACGAGAGGACTGCAAAAACCACTTGTATTATTATCAGAAGCCCCAACATTTCCATAGCAATGGGATCATGTCACTACCTAAAAGATGGCAAAAAGTTATTGAACAAAATGGCACCTACATACTTTAGTTAAATGTAAATAAACTATATTAAAAAATATTTTGAATTTTCTTAAAAAATGTGAAGAAACCTTTTCCCCAACCTATTACTTGCATTTATAAACGTTAACGTATTTTTAATGTTATGTTTACCCACATCATTTTGTAGGCTATTATAGCGGCTATACATAATCATGATTGCAACTTCTTTAAAATGCACATATTATATTAATTGATAAGCGATAGCCGTCATAGAGATAACGAATAACAGTTTCAGATAACATCAAAAAAGGTAAGTACACAAATAGAATGACCTAGGTAACCCTTATACACATATTTTGCATAGAGCTCTGTTATCTGACGACAGTTGATATATTTATCAAATCAAACATGATCTGAAAATAACCGCAGTAACCTTCTGTAATCTATTTATCATTGATTGATGCGTCATTTGTTTCATCTCATTTTATTTGCGGGAGTAGTACGAGTCGCGTGAAGCATGACAGCGGTGATGCAAATATTTCCGTTGTATGTAAGTATATTACATATTATAATATGACCTAATTGTTATACTTACAAGAAAACTGTCTAGGAAAAATACTCTTATTTTTTAAAGATTTTCGACAGTCAGTGACAGAAAACTGCCTCGTATCATGCTGATTGCTCCCCAGTACTCCCGATAAAACAAACCTCTGAGCAATCTTGAGTGATAACGCTAGGGGTTCATCTTGATGGTTCTTCAGTCACCATTAGATGTCCAAGCTGAGCCGAACATTCAGACATGTGTGCGCTGTACTGTAACAGAGTATCACACACAAACACAATACACACAATACACAATAGAAAAATCTTCGCCAGGTACCTAAGTATCCCTAAGGGCTGATTTTTCAATCCTCAGATAAGTTTTATCTAACGAGTAGTATTGTCATTGTGACATATTTTCTAAGAGGAATCTGTCATTAGGCCAAAACTATTCAATGAATAAATTTTAACTGATGATTGAAAAATCAGCCCTAAGTATCACTTCCGACCCTCGAACGCGCGTGCGTATGCATGCAATAGCGGCGGCGTGAGGCGCGGCACGATGTTTGACGCAGCCTTCCTTCTGTGTGACTGCAAGTTTTATGTACGCCATTCGTTCACGTTAGCGAAAACGAAGAAACGAAGCAACTTGCGGGCACCTAGGCAAGGTGAGGCAGAACCCTGCTCTTCCAGCTATCCTTGTATCCTGGACACTGCTTCTGTATAACATCAAGCAGAGTAGACAAGCAGAGTCATTTGCCTATCTTTCTATAAAAAAACTTTAAAAACATGTGGCATTCAAACAGCGCCTTCTGGTTGAAAACGAGTAAAGTTAAAATATAAAAGATAATTTGTACACAACAAAAAGAAACATTACTTAACTTAACTTGAAAAAAAAACAGTGAAAAATAATTAGAAAATTAAAAACTAAAGACCTACAAATAAAAGATGTTCTCCAACTGTGGGCTCATGGGAACGGTCCCAAGAATACTGGCAACATTGCCCCTTTGGATTGCCCTCAGAATAATAAATTGTTCTGAGGGATTGCCAAACTAATACGCTGGCAGAGGCAGCTGCCAGCCTTCTTGTCACCGGATTCCTCGATAAGGCGAACACTTAACTCAAAAAAAAAACTTAAAAATTAAAATGATGTTTTTGTTAAAATTATGGAGTGGCGAATGAAACTCGCACGGGCATTAGTTTACCGTCCGTCGTGTAGACATTGTCGTTCAAAATAATTGTTCATCGTCCGCCGACGTATTTAAGAATTACTTATCTTAGTCTTAGTCTTCTTCGTCTTCTGATTCTTATGAGTACTGGAGAATGCACTTCGGCGGGTTCAAATCTAGCGTTATGTTTACCTGACACAGATGGTTCACTGTGCGAGTTTTCCTTAGACAGAGAGTAGTCTGGCACCTTCCGTTATAAGCTTACGGTTTGGTATATGGCGCACATAGAAAAAATTAAGTTAAATAAGCATTTATAGGTATATATATAGGTAGAAGGGTTGTCCGCTGAAGTGTGGAAAGAATTAATGTTATTATGACTAATCTGCAAACGTAATGTCAAGATCGCCGCACTATAACTTTGCTTTGTCTGATAGTAAGCTATATCTACCGCTTACTAAAAGACAAAGCAAAGTCATAGCACAGGTCCTAATGTAAACGTTCTAAATGACGATTACAATATCAATCACCAACCTGTAACGTCTTAAATGACGAAATTGTGTACTTGGGAAAACCTTTAAAAAGTTTTAGGTACCAACTTAGGTATATTGATACCTAAGTAGGTACCTACCTAAAACTTTCAATTCAATTAATGAAACAACTTTTACGGATCTACTCGCGTTTATTTTACACATTACTTTATCCTGGCATTTTCGTAAAAGTTGTTTTATTTCAATGCGTAGTGTTCGCGTAAACTTTAGAAAACAATACTTAGGTATACTTACGCAAAGATTTGACGGAATGTTGGAGATTGGTTGTTGGTTGTTGTGGTAGCTTTAGTGTCTTTCTTCTGTGCAAGCTAACATTGCCTAGCGGTACCCGGTCTGACCCCGGTACCTACTGTACTTTGCAACGTTGCTGTGGATTTGCTACGGAGAGGTAGGTACACCCACCACAAAAAATGAGACTGCAGAAGAACTGCTCTCTGTGTGAGGTTGTCAATGTGTGTTAGGGTTGCCATACTTTAAAATAACGTATCCTACTACGTATGAAAATATTTTATTTCCGACTAATGCGTGCGTTTGAACGGAATATTCCTGTTGACTTAATTTCTGAACTATACTGAATGATACTCAGACTCGGGTAAAGTGAAACGAAACGCAACGCTTAAATAAATATAAATAAATTTGGAAAATAAATTATTATTATTTCTTCAAATCCTTTTTTTATACTAACTAGTTAGTGATAGATTTACTTTAATTTCCTGAAAAACAGTTGGCGACCCTAATGTGTGTATTGCTCAAGCGCATTTGTATGAAGCATACCTTCTGCAGTCTTCTATTTTGTGGAAGTTCCTACGAAAAACAACTCTCTCTCTCTCTCTCTCTCTCTCTCTCTCTCTCTCTCTCTCTCTTGTTCAGTCTATCTCGAGGAGTCAAGCTCCAAGTAGAATATTCTGATGGCACAAAATTGGTTAGTATAGTAACGGTTAGTTGGTTAATGTCACACTTAATTTTACACGTGAATTTATTGTAGGTACTTTACAAAAATCATTGAATGCTAGTCATGTTTCTTGTTTAAAACATTGTTTACTATTTAGGTACCATATCTATTATATTATTACCTACGAGTGAGTACTTATGTAATATTAACGACTTCCTTCCTCCGACAGCTTCTTTTCACTAAAGACATAATTTATAAGATTAGATAAGTAAGTAAGTGTACTTACACATACGAGTAATGTTTTCATTACCTATGTACTTAAGTATTTTTTCCATGAAATTATTTATGCAATGCAAGTTATCTGTACCTTCTTATTGTAATTTCAAATATAACTTAGTGTTTTCACTGGGTCGGTAAAATATGGTATTAATAGTATCTACCTAAATACTAACTGTTATTAAGAGCGTTTACGCCGCACACTAGCGCTGCCAATGAAAAAAAAACATATCTAGTAATTAGAGATAGAAAATCAAATTATGCTCAACAAACTATCTGAATGAAGTAATTTAGCATTTTTAAATCACCTAATGAACACCTGACATGTTATGGTTTAGTTAAATATAGCGTTATAGTTACAAGTGGCCGTAACGTCTTATAGTTTAATAGTTTGTTGAGCATAATTTGATTTTCTATCTCTAATTACTAGATATGTTTTTTTTTTCATTAGTGGCGCTAGTGTGCGGCGTAAACGCTCTTAAGCAGTGATTGGAATTTTTCAGTAAGATTACTAACACATTGTGCCTTATCAAAACACACAGGTATTAAGTTGTATACAATAAGTATAATCTTTCCGATATCATGTAAGTGTAGTCAGTGTATTACGATGAGTACCTACAAATTTGTTACACATCTATGTAAGTATTATTGCCTTGACACAGTAAACAACAAACAACTAAATACACCACAAAGCTCTTTAAAGTTCGATAGCATAAATAATCTTCAACATTGGTCAAAAGTTATCTGATCCAGCACGTCGCGTCGCCGATTATATAGACGGTAAGTATATTTTGATACTGTTGTGTTCGCCCGTGGCTTTTCCCGAATATCATTCGGTCTGTCAAGTCTTCACTACCTATTCACCGATAAAATTATGTGTAGAAAAAATATTGCTTACAAATTGTAATTCTTAAAAAGTGTAACTTTCTATTATTAATGGGATTTGTTGACAATAAATAAGGCGGGCTTGCACAAAACTCACTAAATACGTTTAGCGCTATTTATAGTATCATTCTGTCTCTTTCAACTTCCAACAAATGACAGTAATGGAATGACATTTTAAACGTGTTTAGCGCTAAACGCATTTAGTGAGTTTTTGTGCAAGCCAGCCTTAAGAGCGTTTACGCCGCACACTAGCGCCACTAATGAAAAAAAAAACATATCTAGTAATTAGAGATAGAAAATCAAATTATGCTCAACAAACTATTTGAATGAAGTAATTTAGCATTTTTACGTCACCTAATGAACACCTCACATGTTATGGTTTAGTTAAATAAGACGTTACGGCCACTTTTAACTATAACACCATATAAACGCTCTTAAGGCTCACTTCAGTTTAAGTAAGTAATGAATAGTGTTAACTAAGTATGCACGGCCGGATACCAGCCGCGGGTCAGTATACCGATACTGACCGCTATGTGAGGAGGTGTGGGTTCAAATCCTGCTTGTGATTGAAATTCATTCAACAGTTTTTATCGCAAAAATCAAAATCACTTTTTGTTTCTTATCTCTGGTTAAATGACACACGTCTATCCGTTGCTCCGTTCCTTTCTTTAACCTTTTCACCGCCCAACTATCCTGCACGCGATGTCCCGCTGTACGCCAACGTATAAATGTATTTTAATAAAGTAGGTACAAAGAAGAACTTCTATAGAAGTGCTGGCGTGGACGGCACGAAAATCTCGAACTTCTATAGAAGTGCTGGCGTGGACGGCACGAAAATCTCGAACTTCTATAGAAGTTGTTGACGGTAAAAAGGTCAATGGAGGAGCAACTTCGTTCACACGGCTTGAGGAACCTTATAGGTTTCTACCCACCCGCAAAATGACCAGTGACACTGTAAATGCAAACAAAACAAAAAGAGGACCAATAAACAAATACACACAATTATACAATATTAGTAAGGATGAATGTTTATTTCAGTAGCCATGCTTTTGCTGACCGTGTCGTACAATCTACACGTGTGTGTCACGCATTGCTGAAGTGGTAGACATGCGGCCTCTTTGGGAAACCATTATCAAGTCGCTGCCTGTGACAAACAGATTTGGTCGACGCGTTTATTTTTAAAAAGCGTAGGTTAAATAGCGTAAATTGCCTTGGACAGATTGCAGCGGCGCGCTATACGCATTATGCCTTGGACAGATTGCAGCGGCGCGCTATAGGTACGCATTATGCCTTGGACATATTGCAGCGACGCGCTATACGCATTATGCCTTGGACAGATTGCAACGGCGGCGCGCTATACGCATTATCGGCAATGCAGAGGTCACTAATGCTCTCGAGCCCCTGCAATTGCGTAGAGATATAGCGTCACTCAGCGTTTTCTACCGCTTATACCACGGCGAGTGCTCTGAAGAACTCTTTGACCTTATCCCACCTTCTCCCTTCCTCCATAGGAGTACGCGTGCTGCTCTCCGGAGTCACCGCTGCTGTTCTATCTTGAACATTCCATCGCGCACAAAGAAATTTGGTGACTCGTTTCTTTATCGCACTTTCAAAAGATATAGTCTACCAGCACACTTTTTCCCTCCTTCCTATGACATGGGGTCCTTCAAACGAGGCGTGAAGAGGTACCTTGTGGGCCGGCAGGGTGAGGGTGACTGATGCTGCGTTGTTGTCGCGCTGCACCAGTTGTCCTTGCGTCTGGACTCCGTTTCCACTTAACATCAGGTGGAGTGGAGTCATTTGCCAAGCTAGGCATAAAAAGAAAGGTATGGAAGTTTTGGAACTACTGAAAAGTACGAGCTGAACGAGTAAAAAGCTTTAAAAAGAAAATTTATTAAATCATTTGGAGAATGTACAAAAACAGTTGGCCTCTAAAGACATACAGGTCCTCGATTCTGCTAATTTTAAAACGACCTTGTGGTCTGATTCTAACAGTGAATGTTAAAATTACGATTGAAAACATTTTGAAGTACACACACACGCCTGCACATCACTACCACAAACTGTCATATTTCCACAATAGACTTTGAACTTTATGCCATCAGGCATATGTTTGAAAATGTATTTATGAAATTTGACAATTTCGGACAGATTGGTGCGCAGGCGTCGTGCAAGAATTAAGGCCCTGACCACTTGTTTCTAGTAATTGACGGGTGGTGAAACTGGTGAATAATATTTTCTGGAATCACATCTACATTTTGCAGTACAGTCAGCAGCAGATCAACCTACCCAAATCTGTCAAATTTCTCCAATGAATATTGCTCCTTATAACCAAACAATAAAATTCAAAGTTGATTGTAGAAATTTGACAGTTTTGGGTAGGTTGATCTGCCGCCGTGTGTACCTAATCTATGTAACCAAGTCGTTATTAAAACCATTTAAAATTTTAACGTCTCATTTCTGGTCTCCATATTTTGTTTCATGTGGAGATGCCACATGAAACTTACCACCGCTAACAGGAACCCACTGCTTAACGTCCCTTCGAAGCGTGAAGAGGAACACCTGGCACTTTCGTTAAACCACACACCCATTGACCGGCCCTTGCCGAATACGGTAGCTGGTGCTTATAACTACACGGACAAACCTCTATTATTTTTTTCGAATCCAATAAGTTATATTGAGCAGTATAACAAATAATGCTTTATTCGTCCATTCTGTTATATTGTATAACTAACAGTATAAACTAGATGGACTAACCCCTTATGGGTGCCTAGTGTGAATTGTTTACTATCCGTATTAATTCGATTACGTTTACGAAAACGCAAATTAGTATGGCATTGCAGCACCGCCTCATGGCGACATAAGAGTAGAGTTAGAATGTTGCCATACAAATTCTCGTTTTCGTCAATGTGATCGAATGGCGAACGAAACTCTTACTACTAGGCACCCTGATGTATTATTAACTTATATTCAATATTATAAGTGCGTACTTCAAATTAGGTCCCTCTGTACAAATAAATGTTCTTCTTATCACTGCATAAAACAATGCAAGTAACCGGCCTTTAGCTTGGAGTGATAAATAAATTGTGTTATGTAATGACGAAGGTAACTACGGTTGTAGCTACAACACATTAATTTGATTAATGCCAATAAGTTCATAAAAAACAGCTATGTTCGTGTTCTTTAATTTCTTTTTTTTTTAAATACCTATATTGAACAACAATGTTGTACACGACTAGTAGAAATAACTGGCTCTTTTAGTATGGGATTGATGAACCTTCAATACTTTTCAGAGCACCTTTTTTTAAAATATAATTTACAGGCAAGCACTGCGTGCCTTGATCTCACCTGATGTTAAGTGATGATAAGGCCAATGATGGAAGCGCACTTCACCCTGGATCCTCAACTAGTGAGGCACTGGCTATCATATCTCTAGCTGCCGGAACCTACAAACATTGATGTTAGGGCGACATATATAAATAAGATGGCGGTAGCTAGCCAGGCGGACAAACAAGCTCTACTAGGTACCAACCAAACCGAGTACACAAACATGTAGCCCCCGCTGGGTATCGAACCCGGGACCTCTGGGTCTAAACCGGTAGACTTAATGACTAGGCCACAGATGTGGTTAAAACCTTGTGCGATTTTAGTTGCCATTTGAGCACTAAAGGCCGGCAACGCATCTGCGATTCCTTTAGTTTTGCGGGTGTCCATGGGCGGCGGTGATTGCTTCCAATCAGGTGACCCGCCTGCTCGTTTGCCTCCTTCTAATATTAAAAAAAAACGTTTACGTTAACTATTATAACTAGTTTTGTATGGCAGTCTCCTGGTAACAAACGAAGCTACGCTGTGAGCGGTACAAACAAATGTAACGTAACGTAAAGTAACTGTTTGAAGAACGCTTCGACAGCCGCTCTCAGCGGCAGGGGCACGCGATTTTTGCAGAGCTTGACTGTTGAGAGTTTTGCTATAAAACTCACGGTCTAGATAAGTCGAAACTTTCTGCAACTCCAGCAACTATGACAAGACGATAGAAATGGTGGACGATGAATGAAACACACATATCTTAAATATAGAATAAGTATATTGAATAATTAAATAATGTTATTTCAAATATGTTGCCAAAAAAGACTTATAATAATATGTGTCATCGTAAAAGTAATAATAAAAACTTTCTAGAGGTCAAAATATTTCGAGTTTGAGTGGAAACATACATTTTTTTTATACAAGTGAAGAATATTGCATTTAAAATATCGAATGATGTTTAGGCAGATTATGTTGTTGTTTAACATGCAGTTTGAAGCTTACTCCAACTATCCGAAACTTGTCATCACAAAGTGTTTCATTAAAACGTATGCTTGCATGGAAAGCGACAACATAATTATCAAGAGTCGACGGTCAAACCAGAAATCGTGCAAAACAGTCTATCATTGTAACGAATTTATTAATATTAACTTTATAATTACAACCTTGCGTCAACGGAGCAAAATGTCTAGAGCTATATATATTAATAAATATTTTATAATCTTAGGGGCACTTCTATCTTTATACAGAATGTCATAAAACAATCGCAGAAATCTACATTGAATTAATAGTTGTTCGAGCGGTGTACGCAGAGATAATAAACAACGCTGTTTTCAGACATCCTGTTGTTACAATTTAGGTAAGTAAGACTCCACATTTTACAGGGTTGATAGATGTCAGTCTTACGTCCTGCAAAGTCGACATAGCGGACAGTATTTGGACCTAAATGATTGCGGCGCGAAGATAAAGGAGCGTCCAAACGCCAGGGTGCCTAGTGTGTATTTCATTTGACATTCGCTCACGTTAACGAAAACGAAAACAAGTATGGCATTGAAGCAGCGCCTCCTGGCGACATACAGACGTACATACTACAAGAGTTAAATTTTTTCCATACTAATTTTTGTTTTCGTTCACATAATCGAATGAATACGGAAAGTAAACTAAACTCACTAAGCACCCAGTATTTAGTACTTCACCAAAGTATCGAAAATGAAATATGTAATTCCATTTAGCTAAGATAGAAAATCATCCGGACGGACGCTCCTTTACACTTAACGTTTCCGAGGCATAATTAAAATGTATTACCAAACACGCATATTGAAACAATGAGAAGGAGCGAAGCCTTTAGTTGAAAATGTTAAACGCAGTTTACAAATATGTAGATGTTTCATCGTTTCTATACCTCCTCGCAGAGCAAATGAGAGAATATGCGATATGAACAATAAAAAATATCATTATATTTTATTACGTACACTAATAAGTAGCCATTCCAACTTTGCAATGGTTACATATTTTAATAGGCGGAAACACCACACTTACAAAGTGCATAATTAAACTACAAATCCAGATGTATAAAAAAATTATGCATCGTCGATTTAGAACTAAATAGAATTGTTATACTGTAACCCTCGATACATCCTAACTGACTGTGATGTGACGTAGAATTTAACCGTGATGAGTATTACAGAACGAAATGTATTCATAAGACCGGACTGCATCAAAATTAACGACCGACACACGCAAAATGCACCGTTAACAACACTGCCCGTGTATTGGAACCAAATTGCTCCGCAGCCGGCTAATCGTTTGATATAGTCCCAGTCGATTGACAAACAAATCCATTGCTCACGTATCCGGACAATTTACACAATCTATTGTTACTACGCTACTACTATGTATTTATGACCGACTGTGGAAAAGACACACAATATTTATCACACGGGATCAACGTTATTTAATTACTGGCTCTTTTATTAGATGACAAGCTCTTACGTCATCCTTATTAACACGGACCCGGACAATAATAAGATTACGACATTGCTTTAGTTACGTTTGCTGTATGTCTGATCCACAATGTCACAAAGCCTCAGACTTATCTGCCTTCCAATTTATGACATACGAGGTTTTCCTGCAAACTTTTGCTTGTGAACGAAAAATGCCCACAATATTCTATGGAAAATGTATTTAAGTCGTGCCGGTTGTTTCCATACAACATTCAACTGATATGTGATATCAAAGAGCAAATAAAAATACCACAACACCTAAAATACACCTCGCAAACTTGCCTCATAATCGGGAAATTACAAACTATGAACATGCATTAAACGACTAATTAAAATACGCTCCGTACTAATATTCTATAATTACGAAACTAACGATATATTTATCTTTTTTTAATTATTAAATACGCTTTTAAGTGTAAAAATAGTTCTTTGAGACAAAATGTCAAAGCACTCTGTAATGCCAAATCATGCTCTTCGACAAACTATACCAGGAGTTGTTAATAATGCCCAACGAGCATAATAAGAATATTAAATTATCTGCAATATTTTTTATATAGTTAGATAATTTATGTGAAGTGTAATTTTACCCATCTAAATAGGAAAAACGTTGAAAACGAGAACACAAATTTGCAAAGTAAATATGGACGGCAAATTGTTACGACAAAAACTAATTTTCTTCCAAAATAGTGCAATAACTATGTGTAAGTGAGATCCTTGCAATTGTTAATTGCGAAATGCGCAACCAAATAAAACATAAAATAATTGACAAGATTTAACAACTTAAATTTTATGTTTCGTAATTAACACATTTTTTATTGCAACAAAATCAGACAAGACAAAGAATCTGTCTAGCACTTTGAAATCTAAAAAAAATTGTTAAATTATGTAAAATAAATATTTTTTATATATTGTTGTAGAACGCAATTACTTTGCAATGCTCTCACTGTCCACAAACTGAAACTCAAAGCGCATTATTAACGGGCTGGTAAAATGTGTACTATTGCGCTGAAAGAGCTAATACAATAATCGATCGAAATAAACAGCAGACAATACTAATATATGAAATACTATCGAATCATTTGCAAACATATTCTGAATGAGAACCAAATCAATGACCTGCGTTGCTTTAATCCAATTGTTACAAACGTCAATTTACACTAGCTAGCATTCTAAAATTTACTATCTATCGAATGCTGAGACATCAACACTTTCAATGAATGCACATTAATATCTAATGTATAATGTATCGAACTAAAACTACTTACGACAAGCTGGCAACAAATTAATCATTTCAACGTCAGGTTCTACTTACCGTAAGAACGAGCTCTGCGTTCGGCCAACGGAATACATACTTTGATTTTGGATCCGGTTCATTATTACAACAGTCTTTCGTGTATTTTCGATTCTTTACTATTTAACTTTTGTCACTTTAAGTCAGTCAAAATGCAAATTCGCACGTTTACTCTACCACAAACTTAAACACTAATGTTATTTTACACACAAAAAGATTTTTTAAAGATTACGCACAACATTTGTCCGGACACGACATTTCAGTTAAGCTTAGTTTAATGAAATTAGTTGTTTAGTTAAAAATTTAAAGGCGTAGTATTTTAAAAAAATATTGCTATATTTCAACACATTTTTGCAAATCCTCTTGCAACTAATTGTTATTATCATTTAGAGAAAGGTCGGAAGGACACTACATAATCACACACTGAATAGTGAACCGAACTCGACCGCACTATAAGCACCGGATTGGTATTTGGATGCTATCATTACTACAGATCAAGAAAGTTTAATCACCGATTGGAAATAAGCGTTGTCGCTTTATATTGTCTTGGGTAGGTTTTAAGATTTGCCCTGAACATGCCACAATTATGATGCCAAGGCACAAAACGGGTGCTTCCACACTGCTGTCGACATATAAAATAGGCACGATTGTTCGGTTTCGGAATACAGCATCGCTCCAAATCACCATAACTCACGATTATTTTATTGAGCAATTTGTTCTGTCCGCACTCTTTGAAATTTACCACATATTGAATACTTCAAAACACCATCAATGTCACAGTGATAATATTTAGCCTGCACGCATTACAACAGCTATCAAACATATAATGTATAATATATTTCCTTTAATATCTCACTTCGTAAAATACTCACTCATGTTTAGTATTATAGTAATACTCTACGATCTACACACTGTAAAAATCGAATATTATGATATAAATTATATAGCTTACGTTGATTATAAAATACATTTAAAAATGATAGTTTATTATTGCTTTATGGTTGGAAGATCTTATCAATTTATTATTATATTCCATTTAATTACTTTATCAACTTTCTAAATACGAGTATATCCATTAATTTACAAGTGACATAGGGTTTGTTATAAATATGGTATTAAATATACAGTATCTATCTGACTTTGAAATGATTGTTTAATTCTAAGGCCGAGGTAAACATATTACCATACTAAGTGATAAGCACATCTGCAAGCTAAGAAAATGTTTATATTTAAAATTTTAATAGGCAAGAGCTTAATTTAACTCGACCTCTGGGGCGCCTCTATACAACAGGCAACAATGGCATTAGGTTCTAAAAAGCCATTTACGAACGAATGGCGACAAGGGACCTAAAAAGATTAATAATAATATTTTTATTTGCTGCCATTGTCATTTGTTGTATATTTAATTAATATCTGTCCTACACTGTTCCTGTTTATCAAAGACGGATATTATACCATTATAATCGCTAAGCCCATGCATTCGTTGCCAGCATAGTCGCCCTATATTTTAATATACAGTTCTATTCAGAAGGCATTCAAGACGCTACTTTGCATTATAATATATTATATAAACGTGTAAATAAAGTTAATATAGTTCAATCGATCGCACACATATAAATTATACAAGACGTGTCGTCACGTGAACAATCATGAATCTGCAAATTTCGACAAGAGAATATCAAAAATAGTGTATCGACGGTCATCGCCTACATTCTGTCTAATATTCTGTAGTCTTAATGACGCTATTTAGGTCACTTGAAACATCATAAGCCAATCCTCAATTACATGCAACTATTGTTGTCAATTTTGAATTTTCCATTATACAGACAATATAATTTAGTCACATCAAAACTTGCAATAGATAACACTCGACGATATTTTGATTTAGATTCCTCGTTGCAATTTTAAGAGAGTTTAACATTAATTTATTCAAGGAATTTTTAACGTTGTTACTTTGACTGTGCAACAAACAAATTTTTTGAAACATTAAATCTAACAAGTGTGTAGCACAATCATGCTTTCAATACAAGATTATTTTTATACGATATTTCCCGTCATTGCAAACTGACATTTTGCCCTAATACAATACAAAAAAATATATAGCTAAAAGAACAATAAAAGACAATACAATGAGCGTAGTCAATATTTCCTAAACGCTTTACTAAAAAAACGTGTGACAGAGATCTTTAAATAATTCGCTAAATAGACACTGATTATTATAATTATTTAGTAGACAACTGCACATTCAAGTTCTTTACTTGATATTGGACATTACTTTCGTTCATGTTACGCAGTCAAACTTTATAACATATATACAAAAAATGTTTATACTAGTTGTTATTTTGATATCGAGTTAAAATTAATTATTAATAATAAATAAAATACATTGTTTTGCAAATACTTTTTACTTTTATTGAGCAATGACTTTAAGAGACTAGTGTGTATTGTATTATTATGATTTAAATAAGTCATGTACTGTTCTTTACAGACTATAAAGACTAGCATTAAAGTATTAGAAATAAAGAACGGATTCGTGACAGTTGTCTACCACCACACAATACTAACTAAAATACAATCAAATGTTAACCAAAACTGAATACAAAAACCGGAAAACAACAGCAATTGAAAACTAAAAAATCGTCACGCATCAAAATCTCCCGTTATGATTAACATTTTACTCGCAAGGTATCATTTAATATCTATTGCATAAATATTGATAAAAAATATGTAATGCCAACTTGCGATGCCGCAATAGATATTAAAATCAAACAATTATCTAAACTATGAAAAGGAATGGAAACTAAACACTGCAGTTGTGAAGCGCTATGATATCCAAGACATCCTCAAAACTATTGACTAGCTGGTAGTTCAATAATGTCAAGTTGATTTTATTAATTTCAAAATATATTATGATAGCATAACTAGCAGACAAAACTATCATTTTGTGCAATGTAATGTATGCGAAAAAAATTATTAGTTTGTTCGTCCCTAATGTCTAAAACTGTTTTCTGTGAGTATATCCACAAAAGTATTAAAAAAAAGAGTATTGCGTCTTTTTTTTTATTTGTGTCTCTTTTACTCATATTACATACTTGCTAACGTATAACATACCGTTTTACGTTTTTCTTTGTATTTCTCTTGCTAGTGAATTGTTAAATTCTTTTAGAGAAATAAATGTTTTTAACCTTTTAAAATAACAGAACTGCAGTTGCTGTGCCAGTCACCAAAAAAGGATGTGAGATAATGTCGCTTACATTGCACACACAACAATTAGCAGCGAAATGTTGCTAAACTCCCTAGACAGGTCAAACAGCGATGGTTGAGTCTGTTTCACAATAGAACACCAATACAACCAAACCTCACGACTATTATAAGCACAACCTTCGATAATGAGCTACTTGTCTCTCCGCGACGGTGATGGGCACATTAAAACAATGACAGGGATGAGTGACACGAATAATATTTACAAATTGAGATCTATTTTTCGATGAGGTGCGTCATCAATCGGCCAACATCCTTGCTAGCAGATAATATTATATATCTCGCTATATTACGACAAAATTTTAATTATACAAGCAGAGCTGGGTGTCACATGGAGGATTTAGCAACATTATATCAGCGATCATCAGAACGATCGTGTCCGTAAGTATATACTGAGATCGTTTGCCCTCTAATCGAGTGATAAACTATAATAAACAGAGGTATATATTTTATTACCTGAATCTGGAGAGTGAGTGCACATATTTGTGATTCGAGTGGCGAACAAATATCGTGAGATTTATCTTAACAAAGCTCATACGCGCTTCATAGATCTCGAGTACGATAAAATAGTTTAAAACTTTACTATATGAGTTTCTACTCGGCCAAAAGTGAAGGAATATCAAGTAGGAAGTTGCTATGGCGTCCGCGTCGCATAATCAAGCGTGCTATTATAGATATTAAATTGGAAGATATTAATAACCTTTGTGAGATTACAACACTCCGTGAACCCGCTACCGCCATTTCGGAAGCGTTCGATTCAGAATCAGTATCGCAAATAATTAGAACGGATGTTTCTGTCACTACAACGTGTATTGACGGCGTCTCGAAACACGACATTTGCCTGTAAGCACGCTCGAATCACAAATAGCACAGCTTGTGGTACAGTTAGAGAGTGTGTAGTTGATACAGGAGCCGGTATCGCGGCCGGCGGTGGCCGATGTAGTGTGACAGTTTGCGCGCGGAACACCGCACCATACAAACTATCGGCTGCCGACGTCATTTGCCGTTCGTCTGGAGTGCCGCGTTGAGTTGCGTCCATAAGTCCTTCTTGCAGGACTTTGATCTGCAAGTGAGGTGTCTTTTTGGATGACCGGTGGCAATTGGTAGCTTTTACAACATCAAATTGATCGAAACACGCTAAATAAAAAAAATAAAAAAAGTTAACAAAGTTTTAAGTCCACTTTTTGTGGTTTAAAAAAGTTAAATTCAAAAAATTCAAATTCAAACATTTATTTGCACAAGTTAAGAGTTAGCCAATACTATACCATAAACAAATAAAATAAGTAAATTTTTACTTATTATTTTCAAGTGCTAATTGCTGCACTGAAGCTAAATTAAATATTAAATATAATTGTGTTATCAAACTTGTAGTATTTCATCTGCAAAGATGAATCTGCATAGCCAACGGTTGCAATGACCGTTAGATAGATGGCGCGCTGTGCCGCTATTAGCACTCTAAAAATTACAAAAGCAGTGACAAAATTCAGCGTCTACGTCAGCCTTCCCGGTAGCATAGCGGTCAGTGCAGCCGCCCGGATTGCGGAAGACCCAGGTTCGATTCCTGGCTGGGTCGGGTAGGCGTTTAATTTTTTCACTGTATTTCGTAAATTTTATAAATATTTAAATAAAATAAGGTTGGTTTTTCTTCAATGCTGACATGTTTCTGACCACTTTGATGTAGACTATAAAGTCGGTTTAGCACAGACAGAAACATCTACCATTCCAGAGGACATAGAAACAATAAAATGACGTCTGTCAATCGTTATTGTCATTTACGTACACACGCATGCACATCAAGCTACCACAAACTGTCAAATTTCCTAAATAGACTTTGAACTTTATGCCTTAAACATATGGTTGAAAATATATTGAAGAAACATTATACTTGGTTTCTCTACATCACATACAAGGCAAGACCTGGCCTGGCCGAAGGAAAACTCAATGGCTACAGAACCTCGCCAACTCCTACAATTGAAGTTTTACAAAACTCTTCCGAGCAGTTTACGTCACGGGCCCAAATGGCTATAATAATAATAGCCAACCTCTAAAAGGAGATAACACAAGAATAAGATACTCTGCCTTACAAATAAACAAAGACTAAGGTCCGAATAGTTATTCCGTGTTTTGCCTCTTTTACTCTAATTTGAAATGACAGGAACAAAACACGGAATAACTATTTGGACCTTATTCTTTATTTATTTGTAAGGCACATTAGGTTTAGGAATAGCCTTAACTAATAGAAGATTTAAGAACCATCTCACCTGCGCAAAGACGCGAGCCACTCCTTGAACTGCGTGTTCCCCTCGGGCGTGAGCTGGAAGGCGGTGCGGGCGGACAGCACTATGCTGACGAACTCCTCGTACTCCACCGATGTGAGGTGGTACAGCTTCTGATGTATGCATTGGATGTACCTGCCATACGAACGGCCACTTATTGTTGGGCAAAAAAGATTGTATCGAAAGCAGCAACAAAGATTTACAACTAGGTAATTAATTATTCATTCGTGATTCATAAAATAAATGAGTAGATACAGATAGTCACGGTACGATTGGTACACAAATTGGGAAGTTAGCAGTAGGACAACTTTTACCTAAATTATATTTATTTTATCATGGCACTGAGCAGTCAAGCAAGATTACAGTCCACCTGATGTAAAGCGGCCACCACAGGCCATAGACGTTTGCGACACTGAGTGCCTTACAAATAAACACAGAATAAGCTCCGAATAGTTATTCCGTGTTTTGTTCCTGTCATGTAAACGTCATTCCAAATTAGAGTAAAAGAGACAAAACACGGAATAACTATTTCAACCTTATTCTCTGTTTATTTGTAAGGGTCTTAAGGTGGTTAACGAAAGCGTTGCCGCTCCCGAACTCAGTTTTAAGTGCGAGTCTTGAGAGACGGCGCACGAACTAAATACTCGACAAGTATAGTGTGAACTTGTTCGGAGTTTGAGCGGGCGCACCGCTAAGGAACCAACTGCATATTGATACACGCCGTAATCCGCATGCAAGATGCGTCGTCACTCCGGACGCGTACTAGTATTTCTATGCACTGTAAATGTGCTTTATCTGTTACCCTTCAAACAGAGAAATGCTAAACCAGCGGTTGGCTGCAGTCGTCATCCAGTCGAATACTAAGCAGAATTCTACCACCGCACATTTACTCAACAAACAACACAATAGGTCTTAAAATAAACAAGGAATAAGTATCGAAAAGTAATTCAATGTTTTGTCTCTTTTACTCAAATTTGAAATGACGTTAACATGACAAGAACGAAACACGTAGTAACTATTCGGAGCTAATTCTGTTTATTTGTAAGGCACTATACAGGATAAATTTATAAACATTACCCATGTTTTCTGGAGCGACTCAGAATCGGTAAATAAACAACTTTTCGTACCACTTGCTCAAAAAAGTGACATTCTATGCCACAAAAAGCGAACATAACAATAGTCATTTTTAATCTGTTAAAAACAGGGAAAGAAAATTGTACTGACTTTCAATCATCCTCTAGGGGGAGAATGTGATTTAAATTTGGAATACTTACCGAAATTTATACTGAACTACATCTGTGTTTACACCATTGAGTTTGTATATAAAGCATTATACATCTTTTTGAAAAAGGAATACGCATTTATTATACAGTTATGATTATTAAATAAAATTACGAAAACCGACCAGGCCGTATGAGCTTGATGCCTTTGCTTTTCCGATAAAAAAATATTAGTCTAGGAATTTGCCGCGTTTTTGTTTTCTTCAAATACATAAACATTAAGTTTATTTTAATTTATTTTTAATTGTCATTATTTTTAATAAAGGCTTATCTCATATTATTATTGTGTTAATTTTTTCGCAAATGGTACGAAAAGTAGAGTATTTTCCTCGGTGATAAAGGTGTCTTAGTCTTGGGTGAACTTAAATCCCTCGCTACACTCAGGACTCGTCTTAAATCCCTAGCTTCGCTCGTGATTTAAGTTTTTAACACCCTCGCTACGCTCGGGAGTAAACCTCGAGTCCTTCGTTACGCTCGCGATTTAAATCGTCACCCGCGGCAGAAGACACTGCTTTATCCCCTTGGTTAATAATCTACTATTCTCATAGTAACATGGGTCGAAATAAAACAAAAATTTTTGGACTTCCCATACTTTAGCGAACACTTGATTAGCCTGATTTGTATGAAGCCTCAATATTTTTGGCATATTTCAACCCATGTTACTAAAAGAAAGTTGTTTACTTACGAATTCTGAGTCACTCCAGAAAATATGGGTACTGTTTAAAAGTTTATCCTGCAGGTATTATTATATTCTTGGCTTCAATACTTACATCTGCTGACACTTCTGCACCAGTGGCGCTAGCGTGCCTCGCAGATGTTGCATGACGAGATGATGGGGGCCGCCTCTAGCCAGCCAGTGCGCAGACTCCACGCATAGTTCGTACAACACGAAAGGCGACACCACAGAGTTGACAGCGCACACGCAGAACTGGTGCAGGTATTGGGCGCCCAAGTGCTTCGATATGCGCAGGAGCCACTTCACGTGCTCACCGTATGGGGGGTTCCTGGGTGAGAAAACGCGTTTCAAATCCTGTGCGTATGTTGCAGTGAAATTGTTAACAGCGTCAAATTACAACATTAATAAATAATTAAGTATTGGAAAGAATATAATAATATAACTATATTCTATCAACAGCAATTTAAACCTTACCGACTTTAAAAGCAATAGGTATGTTTTGTTATATTTTGGTTGATATCAAAATCAAACAATAATTCTACAAAGTGATAGTACCTAATATAGTTAACAGTTCAGTTTTTTACCCTTAACCATCTACCACCGGTCACTGTGACCGCAACGAATTTTTGAATTCAAATTCTTCGATGTGTGTGTGTATTGGACGGGAGTCTCTACGAGTCAATCAGTATCGCGTTTGCACTTGAGAAGTTTATAGGTGCGCGCGTTTGGTCTTGGTAAATAAAAATATTAAGTCAGCGGTCTCCATGACCGCACGTAGGTGGTTGTGTGACTTTTTTGTATTTAATAAGTTTTACTGGTTTGGAATAAAAACGATGATAACATTCAAGGATGGTTGCAGCAAGAAGTCTCGGATGAGGTTGATTTACCGGACGAGGACTGTAGTGACGTGGAAGCTGTTATACAGGGTCACTTTTTATCACCGTCCAAACCTTTTGAGATGACTCCCGTGATACAAACGAACAACTCTTACTATTGGACCAACTCCCTAACTCGAAAATAACATACATTATGGTCGAATGAATATTGATGTTTTGTATGGAACAGCTGAATTTTATTTTCGAGTTGGTCCAATAGTAAGAGTTGTTTGTTTGTGTCACGGGAGTCATCTCAGAAGTTTTGGACGGTGATAAAAAAGTCAACCTGTATGTTATATACTTTGAGTAGAAAGATCTAAAAGGTTATATTTTTTCTTTTTTAGACCAAGCATTTTATTCAGAGTAAAAACTTGCAACAGGAATAGGGATTCTAAAATTTCCAAAATATCTTTATTTTGTGTTTTTGTAAACTATAGGTTTGTCGATCATTGCCGTCTGCGTACAAAGCATGCCATCGCTTGTTGGTTATAGCCGACTGTGGCACTCAAAAGGTAAAAATGTGATAGTCATTACAATAAATTGAAATATTGCTTAAGATACTTATTGCAATATAATATAATTAAACAAAGGCCTTGATTGACCTAATTCTAACTCCTTATCAATAAATTTTGTAACAAATCGGGCACGTGCTTGGGAAAGATAGACTCTACTTAATACATGTTAAACGAGTGATCTGATAAAACAATTACATTGACGTAAGACAATTGATAACGTGGCCCAATTAATTATTTATTTATTTATGGCAACATTGATTACAATGTTGTCAAATAAATAAATAATCTTCACGCATAATGTGATAGGATTTGAGATAGTGATAAGCTGGTGCGCACTCTGCGCTCTCTGCGCCCTCTACCGCTACGTTCAAGGTGCCGTAGGGGTTGGCATATACAGGGTGTCCAGTAAATAATGAATAACCATCCATATGTGATAATGGATAACCTTCCATTTGTGAATAGGTCTGATTGTTCTCTAATAAGGGGTTTTCCAATAAGGGCGGGTCGATGTTGAAATGTAATAAAACAAGCTGTGTGTGAGGTATTATCAAAATTCTTTTTTTATTTGAAAGGCGCATGTATGCCATTATGTATGGAATACAACATCGTTTAAATGTCCGCCGCGGCTTCTCACGGTGGCACGGATCCGAGAGGTCCAATTTTCTATTATTCTGCCGCTAAGATCTGGATGAATTTGAGCGATGGCCTGAGTTATGTTGACTTTGAGGGCCTCGGTTGATTGCGGTTTATTGGCATAGACCTGCGACTTCAGAAAACCCCACAAGAAAAAGTCTAGCGGGGTCAAATCGCACGAAATTGGTCGCCAATTCACGTCAACACCGCAAGAGATAACCATGCCCTCAAATCGTTCATGCAGAATGTCCATTGTGGCGTTCGCTGTGTGGCACGTAGCGCCGTCCTGCTGGAACCACATGTCATCCACGTCCATATTGATCAATTCGGGCCAAAAGGAATTGGTTATCATCGATCTGTAGCGCTCGCCGTTGACGATGATCGCCTCACCAACGTCATTTTCGAAAAAGTACGGACCAATGACAGTAACTTTAACAGTAACTTTTTGTAGATGCATTGCCACCTGGTGATCCTCGTGTGGGTTGACGTAGTCTCATATACGGCAATTTTGTTTGTTAACACAGCTATTCACCCAAAAATGCGCCTCGTCGCTAAAGTTGATTTTTCGGCCAAAATCGGGGTCCTCTTCCAAACGCTCTGAAGCCCTGTCAGCAAACAAACGGCGTTGTCTATGGTCGTTAAATTTAAGCTCCTAGGTCAGTTGGATCTTGTACGGGTGCAAGCCCAAGTCTCGGCGCAAAATTCGCCAAGTTGAATTCGCAGAAAGGCCAAGTTCTTGCGAACGGCGAGGAATTTACTGCCTCGGGTTCTTCTGCACACTTTCACGGACAGCGGCACATCTGGCGTTCTTTTGACTTACTACGGGTGTTGGCAGACTGTTTACTGAACCGGTGGACTCGAATTTGGCTACCAAATTTTGGAGAGTCGACTTTGAAGAGCCACCACGTCTGCCGTTAAATGGCCACAACACGCGCAACGTTTGCACTAACGAACACTCGTTTTGATAATAAAGTTTTATCATTTGAACGTGCTGCTCAATCGTGTAACTTGCCATGGTAATTTGGCATCAGTGACTGAATGATAAACAATAGATTGGACACCTGTCAACATCGACCCGCCCTTATTGTAAAACCCTTTATATGGCAAAATTTAGATTTAGTAAAACTAGCACTGTTTTCGAGGCTACCAAAGTGTGCGTCCAAAATTTCTTATATGAAAACTTTACAAAAGATATTTTTAACAAAACTTTCTCTATGTTTTGGGCACAAATAAAGCATTAATTTGATTAACCTTTTTACCGCCAACAACTTCTATAGAAGTTTGAGATTTTCGTGCCGTCCACGCCAGCATTTCTATAGAAGTTCTTCTTTGTACCTACTTTATTTAAATACATTTATACGTTGGCGTACAACGGGACATCGCATGCAGGATAGTTGGGCGGTGAAAAGGTTAAGCAAGTATCTGTGAGTATTAGAATTTATTATAATTAATCACTAACCTCCCAAACTTGTTCTGCGGCCTATCATCGTGCACCCGTCTCGCCTGAGTTTCCAACGCCAACATCCCCACTCTGTACGCGGCTAGCAGTCGTCGTAACTGCGCTTGAGGTATGGGCGGAGGGGCGGGGGCGGTCGCGCCCCCAGCGCCCCCTACAGCCACATTCACGCTGCCGTGTGGCGCCGGCATCGGGGGCGGGATTGGCGCTGGGTGTTGCTGTATTGACAACTTAAGCCGTTAACTATTAGATGAAAGGTTTTTATATAGAAAATGAAAAATGCGTATCCAAAAGGCGTGGAAAGACTGGCTGGCACTCTTTTATAACACCGGATGAATTAATCATATAGTATTTTCTATACTAGTGTGTCGTAAAGCCTTTCTCGGGACCCCTTGAGCAAGAAGGGTTTATTATAGACCCAGCTCTAAGTGTCGCGTATAAGCGGGCGCGAGCCGTGCCTCGTACGAGTGGCGGGCGGAGAATTAAAACTTCAGGAACATTTTATATGCAGTTCATGCTAATCTCGACGCCCATGTTCATATCCTGGCGCATACATATGAGACAGACGCGGCTCGCACCCGCCAAGGTCCAATAGCATAAATCATCCTTTATACACTCACGTTGACGGCGATCGTCTGCGGGTGTGGCAGGTGTTGCAGGTGTTGCGAGTGTTGCGGATGTGGCTGATGCTGCGGATGTGGCTGATGCTGCGGTTGTGGCTGATGCTGCGAATGCTGCGCATGTTGCGGATGTGGCTGATGCTGCGGGTGTTGAGAATGCGGCAGTTGGGGCGGATGCGGCGGTTCGGGCGGATGCTGGGGGTGAGGCGGCTTTATAGACACTAGTCTGTAACAGTGTTATACCCACGTAGCCTATATGAAACTCACGTTGACAGCGATCGTCTGAAGATGCGCGGAGTGATAACGTTATACTCATGTTGAAAACCATTATCTGCGGGTGGGACCGCTTAATATACAATGGCTGTAAGTAGTGTTATACTCACGCACCGGGTGCTGCGGATGCTGCGGGTGTGGCTGATGCTGCGGTGTTGAGAGTGCGGCGGGTGGGGCGTATGCTGTGGGTGGGCAGCTATATAGGCACTAGCCTAACATTGTTATACTCACGTTGACAGCGATTATCTGTGAGTGCAGGTGGAGCGGCTCTAAGACACTAGTCTATGAAAATGTTATACGTAGCATGTATCATACTCACGTTGACGGCGGGTGAGGCGGTTTTATAGATAACTAGCTGCAATTATTGTTATACTCATGTTGACAATCATTGTCTGTCTGCAGGTATGCTCTAGCTGTAAGTGGTATACTCACGTTGATGGCGATAGTCTGCGAGTGGGGGCACGTACGCCGGGTGCTGCGATGTTGCGGATGCGGCTGGTGCTGCGGATGTGGCTGATGGTGCGGATTTTGAGGATGCGGCGGGTGCAACGGGTGTGGCGGTGGCGCCAACAATCCGCGCACGAAGGCAGTACTGAGGGCGTTATACTCAAGTAGCCTGTATGATACTCACCTTGACGGCGACCGTCTGCGGATGCGCGGAGTGCGGCGGATTGGCCGGCTCCATAGATACTAGCTGTAAGTTGTTGAAAAGCATCATCTGCTGGTGGGGCCGCTTTATACAATGTGTAACAGAAAGGTGTGGTCAAAATGAAAAGATCCAAAGTTTATCCGATCTAGATCTGGTACGTGTTGTTACTGAGACATAATTATTAAATTTAGTTTGTCATGTAATTGTAAATTAAACAGTTATATTAGTGAAGTCACGCGCGTCAGGCTCGCATAAGCAAGCAGCAGTGATCATAAATATAAGTACACAGAGGTTACTAAACCACTAGGGCTGTGGCTTGTTTATTTTGATTGTGACGCACAGACCATAAAGCCCTAGACGCCGCCTTCAACGAGTTTTACTAAAACATGTAATCAGCAAAAGACAAGGGGAGCGGAGGTGTAACTCGGGCTGTGATTGGCTGTTTCAAGGTCGAACTAGTGACAGGTGACATGCACTTGACACGAGCATTCCAATTAGTGATGGGGTGAGACTCGATATTGATATCGATAGACCGTTATTGTACTTGATGTTTTATTGTGATAATAAGATTATATTATCCTTATATGTATAACAGGGTTAAATAATAAAACAGTACTTTCTATATAAAATAGGTTTACAATGTATTACAAATATAATAAATATCAACATTTCTTTATTGGTTTGAGGGCGTAAAAAAATTTTCATGAAACAATATTTGTGGGTTGCACGTGGCCCAGAGTAGCGCAGGATCGAGGCGGATGGCACAAGCAAAGAGAGGCCTATGCCCAGCAATGGGTCAGAAGGGGCTCTGTTATGCAGCGTTGTCAAAACAAGACTGAATCGAGTGTATGAGACGTGGCACTAACATGTACAGGTAGTACGTATGTTGGGCGTATGACGTTCCCCTCGTATGCGGCGTCTAGGGCTATTATGGTGTGTTGTGACGTCACAATTCAAATTTTTAATTTTTAATTAAAAATTAAAGTTAATAACTTTAATTTTTTATGCACTTTAAACATTTTTATTTTGACCACACCTTTCTGTTACACGTTGTATACACTGGCTGTAAGTAGTGTTATGCTCACGTTGATGGCGATCGTCTGCGGGTGCGGCACGTGTGTCGGGTGCTGCGGATGTTGCGCGTGTTGTGGGTGTTATGGATATTGCGGGTGCGGCTGATGCTGCGGATGCGGCTGATGGCGGTACTATAGACTCTAGCCTAAATGCCATCGCCCACTAGGCGACACGCGACTGCGACAGCTCGGCGTCTAGACGCGACGACAGGCTGCGGCCGACAATTTTCATATATTTTGTTCAAAACTCCGCACACTAGGCGTCAGTCGCAGAGTCGCGACGACAAGCTAGGAGAGTCGCGAAACTGACGCTCACAACTGTCGCACGACTGTGTTCGTGTGTGCGCGTGCACGTCGCGACTAAATGCGGCGACTAGACGCGGCGACTAGACGCAGCGACAAGTCGTCCAACGTGCGATGGCATTTATAGTACTCTCACGTTGACAGCGATTGTTTGTAAGTGCATGCAGGCGGGGCAGCTTTATACACACTAATCTGTGTAACAATGTTATACTCACGAAGCCTATTATGATACTCACGTTGACAGCGATCGTCTGCGGGTGCGGCACGTGCGCCGGGTGCTGTGATGGCGGGGGATGGGGTGACTCTATAAACACTAGTCTGTAAGTGTTATAGTCGCGTTGGCGGAAAGCGTCTGCGGCTGGGGCGGCTCAGAGACGTTTAGCTGTGTTTTGGAAGATTTCTAGGGTAGGGCGGCTCTATAGACCCTAGCCTAACAGTGTTATACTCACGTCAACAGCGATCGTATGTGGGTTCATGCAGGTAGGGCAGCTTTATAGACACTAGTCTGTAAGTGTTATAGTCGCGTTGGCGGAAAGCGTCAGCGGCTGGGGCGGCTCAGACATTACCTGTTACAGTGTTTAGGAAGATTTCTAGGGTAGGGCGGCTCTATAGACACTGGCCTAACAGTGTTATACTCACGTTAACAGCGATCGTATGTGGGTGCATGCAGGTAGGGCAGCTTTATAGACACTAGTCTGTAAGTGTTATAGTCGCGTTGGCGGAAAGCGTCTGCGGCTGGGGCGGCTCAGACATTAGCTGTTACAGTGTTTAGGAAGATTTCTAGGGTAGGGCGGCTCTATAGACACTAGCCTAACAGTGTTATACTCACGTTAACAGCGATCGTATGTGGGTGCATGCAGGGAGGGCAGCTTTATAGACACTAGTCTGTAAGTGTTATAGTCGCGTTGGCGGAAAGCGTCTGCGGCTGGGGCGGCTCAGACATTAGCTGTTACAGTGTTTAGGAAGATTTCTAGGGTAGGGCGGCTTTATAGACACTAGTCTGCAAGTGTTATACTCACGTAGCCTATATGTACTCACGTTGACAGCGATCGCCTGCGGGTGTGGCACGTGCGCCGGGTGCTGCGGATGCTGCGGGTGCGGCGGATGTTGCGGATGTTGCGGATGCGGCGGATGCTGCGGATGCTGCGGATGTTGAGGATGCGGCGGGTGCTGCGGGTGCGGCGGTGGCGCCACCAATCCGCGCACGAAGTACGGTGGTAGCGCGTACTGTGGGCCCGGGTGGGGAGCGGGCGCGCCTCCGTACTGTGGAGTTAAAAGTTGTTATAGTCATTTTGCAATCAATAGTAAATCCAATATGTTGTTTATCTTATTCTTCCTTACAAAAAACTTTGATAAAATATAATTATAATGTATCCCATTGTTCTGTTTACTTTTACACATAATCTGTGTTTACATACAGTAAGCGGAGCCATTGTTAGTTCCAAAAACCAGGACGACCAGCTCGAGTGGATGTTGCTGCGATGCATTTGGTCTGTGGAGGCTCCGTCAAACCAGTGCTAGGAGGACTTCGTTAACCCGCCGACCAGGGAGATCCGTAGAAACGGCTGTCCCGCTGGCCGCCCGTGGCATAGTACAGGGGCCCAAGCGAGCCTAACCAGCTCGTGAGGCTGCCTCACCATGCCACGCATAATCTCGGGGTAGTCCGTCGTGCCGGTTAGTGACCGGAAGACCTTTTTTATGAATAAAAAAAAGGATAAAAAAAAGTTAAATTCTTTTAAAAATCATCATTTTGACATATAGTTTCAAGCGCCCATTCTTTTTCACACCTAAATGACGTCCTGAATGGATATTAGTAAAAAAAAGTTTTGGAAGATTCACAAGTCAAATATATTTAAATCCGACCGTGTGACAAAGCGCTCTTTAAGAGTTACCTGCAGCTGGTATATGGGCGGCGGGTACGGGTGGTAGGTGAACGGGTACGGCAGCGGATAAGGCACCGGCACCGCGACGGGCGGCGGCGCGCGGTACTGCGGCTCTTCTAGCGCAGGCTCTGTATCCTCGCTCGCTTGCCGCAGATACAGCTCGTGCCAGTACCGGGCTACCGTGTATAATACTTCTGGGTAGACGCCGCCACCTGTTGGAGTTGTAATATAATGTAACACAGTTTTAATTAATATAATTAGCTTGGCAAGTGACTCGGCTCTGACTGATGTTAAGAGGCACTTCCTCGAGTCCAGGCGCGAAGACATAGACTGCTGGTAAAAAAGTACCTAGTCACGCCTCGTTTAACAAAATTATAAGTAAACCCATTCAAAAATAGACCAAACAAACTTTTAATCAAAAAATCGGGCGAAGATGTTAAGAGAAGAATACAGGATACTAATAGCCTATATCCTAGCCCGTAGTCTTAACTGCCTGTCTGTTTGTTTAACAATATCAGTAAATAAAAATTACATTCTGTTGTATATTTATCGCCATTCTGCACAGACAAGGGGACTTAACTATGAATGCAATTTGCACAAATGCTTCACTAATTCGTGTCTCATAGATTTATACATAGATGGCGCTAGACTCGCTGATTGCACTATAGTTTCTGTATTTACCGTAGACAGCGCCAGTCCACTATTATGTAAAGGCCTGCGCGCACGCCACTCACTCTCTTTTACGGCTGCAAGATTGTTGAACAGAATAAATATACCTTTAATAAGTTACAGGTGGTATTATTCGCCCAGTCCTTGTCACACATTCCATTTTTTATGCCATTTTTCCATTCTCATGCATGTTACGAACACTTAACGGTTAAATATCGCTAATTAATCATTACTAATTATCATTACATAGAAATCATTTAACTGAGATCCAGGCTGTATGGGCTACATACTAAACAACATACAATACAACTGTTGTTACGTCTTACCTTTAGCAGCAGCTTCAACAGTAAGACACGCCCTTTCCAACATGGCGTCGCTCTGCTCTTTACACTGCAACACTGCGCGCTGGATCTCGTTGTAGTTTAAAGCGTGCGCGTGTGGTAACACTGACAATGCCAGTTCTGCGGCAGCACGCACTGTGTGCACATCTCGACCGGACGATGCCTATAAACGAACGGAGTAATGAAAGATAGGAAAGGGATTTGTTTTTAACGCGACGTGGACTTTGAAATGTAACTACATCTTCAGTCTATACTTCTCCATTATTACATTACTACTGCCGGAAGCGGGTTTTTATAAAAGGACTTTAAGAGCGTTTACGCCGTTTTGCTCAAAAACTGTACTTTTCAAACCTCTTAATATCTATGAATATTTACTTTACAAATATGTTAATTACTTATATCATTAGGCGATCTTGTCATCAAAATCATCATCAGCTCATTTTATGTCCCCACTGCTGGGGCACGAGCCTTCCCTATGGATGGATAGGGAGAACGGGCCATAAACCACCACGCGGGCCCAGTGCGGATTGGTGGTTGTTAACGACTGCTAATGCAGCCGGGACCAACGGCTTTACGTGCCTTCCGAAGCACGGAGGAGCTCGAGATGATAAAGTTTTGGTCACCCATCCGATGACCGGCCTTTGCGAAAGTTGCTTAACCTCAGCACTCGCAGACCTGGCGCGTTAACCACTGCGCCATCGAGCTCCTCTGTCATCAAAATAGTTTGTTGAAAACATTTTTAGATTTGTGGATATTTTGGAATTTATAACCAGATAATTGAACAGAGGTTTTCATAATTTGACTTTCCGCGTCAACTTCGAAGCTTAAAAATGTGTTTAAATTACTGACAAACCTAAGAACAAAAATTTTATTTCAATTTGAAAGATCTTCAGCAAAATAGTTTGTTGAAAACATTTTTAGATTTTGGTTACTAACAAAAACTATAAAAATCCGAACATTTTGAATTTTTAAAGAAATTATAGGTGATAAAATAATTGTTTTCTCTATTAAACTTACTATATAAATATAAGATAAAAGCTTTTTACTATGGAAAAAAGTGTTCTTTAAATTATGCGCAAAATTCTTTTTACTAAATTAGCTCTATAATTTTTCTATAAATATTTTAAAACTGCTCTAAAACTACTACAAAACTCTGCGTTCTATTAGTATCAAATCAGTCCGCCGCGAGGCCTCTGAGAGAGTGGTCACGTCGCTCGACGCTCTACCCGACGATTTTCGAAATATTGCCGTAATTTCGAAGATAGTTCAAATTTATAGCGCGATAAGCAAATCTTAGTACTTTAGTGAATAAATTATTTTATGTTACTTTTGATGAATTGCAACATTTTTAAATTGGACGACCTCCGTGGTCGAGTGGTTAGCGCGCCGGGTCGGGCGTCGCGCCGTCTCCGAAGCCCCGGGTTCAATTCCCGGTCGGGATAATTTAGAGAAGGACTGTTTTTCTAAATTTATTTCGGGTCTAGGTGTTTTTTCTATGTTGCATGCATGTCCATGTCTATGCATTTATCCATATTATCTTACTATACTAACGAGTTTCTTAAGAATACTTATCTTGAGCTAGATAATTGGTGAGAGCATAAACAAATTAAATTTTTAAACTGACAACGTATATTATGTTGAACCCCCCCCCCCCCTCCGAATCGGGCGTGGTGAGAAGTGAGCTTTAAGTAACTTTCGCATTGCTGGCCCACGGGATGGGTGGGAAATACCATCTATGTGTGTTTCTCTCGGAGGAGGGAAGGAGTGAAAAGGAAGGGATCCTTTGCAAAACACGTAAAACCGGTGGTCCCCGTTTTTGTCACGACTGCTCCGCACCCGTGCCAGTGTGCGCTATGGGCTATGGCCCAATCTCTTCGCCATATCCTAGCAGTGCGACTTTTGTAGACTAATTATTTATTTTGTTAGTAAGTGTATTCCTTTTTTAATTTTTTTAAGTATTCTTGCCTATTATTATGTTTTTTAGAATCCTACTTATTTCAGTTTTTTTTTCAATGTATTACAAAGAAATGATTAATTGTATGGGCAGTCAAATAACTTGACCGAGTTTTGACAGCACCTATTTTATTGCTGCATGATGCGCTTTGTGCTTATGTGGCTCATATTTTCCAAGTAGTTTTTATACAAAATTTATTTTAAAAGGAGATTAGCAAAATTGGGCTTGGTAATAGACAACATATTATTATTGATATATTCTAAAAAATCGGTCACTTTATTTGACTGCCCATACAATTAATCATTTCTTTGTAAAATATTGGAAGAAAAACTTAAATAAGAAGGATTTTTAAATGTTTCGTATCTCAAACCATCAACAAACTGTCAACTGTCAACGTCATGCAGGGAACAACAGGGACTCTATTTCCACTTAACATCAAGTGGAGTGGAGACATTTGCCGAGCTATGAATAAAATAAAATAAAATGTGTCGTCGTCAAATCAATTCGTCCAAAATAAATCGTTGAGGAACAGATAGGTATTGATTATAATTTTGTGATATAAGATTAATTACAAAATTAATAAAAATACATACAATATAATATTATAGGTACTTATTTCATGTATCTGTAGTTTAGCCATCTGCTTACGCCTATAGTTAAAAATAAAAAAACGACGGGTTGCACCCCGGGAGTGCCGGCAGAAGTGAAAACTTGAATATTAACGTTGTGCATTTTTGATATTTTGGAATGGTTAGGGAATAATTTTGCACGAATTGCTTCAATTATCAGTATAAAAGTACTATCATTTATGTGGTAGAATACAATATTTATTTATTGTGCTATCGTACACAAACATGACAATTTATTCGCGCAAGCGCCCTGCGCCGCCTAAACGAAACAACAGGCATACATTTTCGCCGCGCCGTAGAAAGAGAGGGGATACTTCCTCTCCTACGCCGCGCCGGCTGTCTACTCTCCATCCGTCTTACGATTTTACGTCTTACATTTTCGATCAGGTCACGTGTCCTGACGCGAATTTAAAATTTTTTACCCATTACAAAAAAAATGTACAACGCCGCTAAAGAAGTTTTCACTTCAATAATTTCTAAGTATACCGAAAAACTAAATTCGAACGGATCAAAGTAGTGAGTTTGACTATAGTGAGCAGAACTAGCCTACTCTACGCACACACTCGCGCACGCTCACAGCCCGCTTCTGTGTGCGTGATATTTGGACTTAAAAACCTAAACTTAAGGTCTCGCGCTCGGCGTAAACGCTCTTAAACACTTTAGAGTTTAATTTAATCCATACTGTGATTATATACGATTACGATATATATAATTATATATTATATTTATAATATACTGCCGGGAGAGGGGTTTGATAATAGATGTTTAGATGTTCAGAATGAAACCATTCTGCACTAGCCTTTTGCGATCGAAGAGTTGTTCGTCCGGGTTGAGTTGATGACGCCTTATAAATAGTGTGTACAAACTACCAATCAACTATGAAATTTTTACTGATTATGGTTTAGAACTAAATTTTATCTACAAGTTATATTACAATCGAATATAAACGTATATCAAGGCTTCAAACAGTGAATTAATCTTAAAATCAGTTGATTCGTCCCGTTTTACCAGACGAGAAAACTTTTGAAAAAACTGAAACCAATATCTTCCTTCCATGTACAAAAGTTTTATGTTTCTAGACCCTGAGGCTTAAACTGCGTTCTGTATATCTAATTACAGTATTCGTCTAAAGATTCATTATCACACCATTATTAAAATAGCCTCAAACCTTTGTGATCCATTCCTTAATGCTGTACTAGAACACTCAATACACGAACACAGATAAAACACAATAAATTAAGAATAGAATTATTATTACCAAATATGCTATTATTATGAGTTTCTGATATAAATTATACAAGATTATTTTCAAAACACTTCAGCTCCAGTAAATAATAATATGCATAACATAAATGTTAACATTACTTTAATATTTTTAAATCCATATGCAACTATATGAGACTATTATAACTGTTCATAGGAACAGGAAAACTGAACTGATCATAGGAACCCTCCTATGATTCTCTAATGTTTCATGTGGAATAAATACCCATCTCCTTAGTAATACGGTGATAGGCATTCGGAAGACGGGGCCAATGCGAAGATATCAACACAAGAGTTATAAAAAATACAATAAAAATATATATTTAGACCTAATAAGTTGTCTATCGTACTCTCTTTCAATAAACTTTGAAAAAAAAAGTGAGTAAATTTGGTTGTTTACTTTCACACATTTTTGCAGGATAAAAGTTAAAATCGTAACTATAGTAAGCGAAATAAAAATCTACATTGGTATAGTTCTTTTTCTCAAAAATGTTACTTAATACCTTGTCAGCGATCCCGGCTGCCTCAGGCGGTGTCAGGTGGCCTTCCCAGGCGTCGATGAGGAACAAGATGGCGGGCGCCCCAATGTCCATGGCTTGGCCTATGAATACACATATTTATGATTACATATAAAACACACACGTTACACAAGACATTATACAAAGGTGAGGTTTTCTTATAAACTACTAATGTTCTTCTTTTTTTTGGATAAAGATTGCTGCTGGCCGCTTATGGCCTTTACAGCGTAACCGGACTTACAGATTTACGTACGGACGTATGCACTTGGCTCTCCAATTGGCCTATTTCCCGCAGTGGACTGGAATAGGCTGATGGATGATGATAATGATGATGAAGACGCCGCACGATTAAATATTTACATAATTTGATTTAAATAATGTGGTTTCCTTACTTTTTGTAATTTTTATCTATTAAAAATACTTGCCATAATTAATTTGAAATAAAATTTGTTTCTATTTACTTTATGTGTAAAATTTACAGTTCAGTTTCTAATGTTCGATAGTTTAGTTAGTGTAAACTCACCAGTAATCCAGCTGACGTGTGATGAATATGTGCGGCTGAGCCAATTTGCGCTTACACAGTTGTGCAGGCCAAGCGCATATAGACCTAACTGGAAGGCCGCCATGTGTAAACCTCTGTGAAACAAACAGATTGCTTCAATTTATTCCAATTGTGTCCAAAAAGAGCAAAATATTAAGAGCTCTTCTATTTCTAAATTATTTGAATCTTTATTCATATGAAATGTGTTTTCAAATTTAATTTGGCCGCTTTTAATTTTTTTTATATAACAAAGAAATATGTATTATTAATCATTTGTTCTTTAGCTACCACAAAAATTAATTTATTAGAGATTAAAGAGTAAAGTACAAACGCTAATGTCTCCCATAGCGGTTCCCAGAGACGTGCGAGATAGAATACCAAAGTGTCGTGACAATACTTTACCTATGCGGCCCGTGGTGTTCCCTTGCACAGGACGTCTGTGTGAACAGGCTTGTGCTCGACGAACCGCCCGCTTTGAACAGCACAGACTTCGCCAGCTCGAACATGAAGTGAGCCGACGCCTCCGAAGGCTGGTTCGGTACGGACGGGTACAGACGTTTGCCTTTGTATCTGTGTCAAGATTTTATAGAAATGTGTAAAAGATAAATCGGAGAACACAATTAAATTAAAATAAAGCTTAGTGGTTATATAAGCACAATTACGAAAATAAATACTTTTCAAATACTTACAACTTTTTTAATTTATTACAAATATTAAAATTTACTTTTAATAAAATGGAACAAAGTCAAAACTGTATACATGTTAATGCTCGTAACTGTACACACGCCTGCACATCAGACTACTACTGTCAAATTCGTTCAATAGACTTTAAACTTAAAGGAACATTTTTGGATTTGGATAGGCTGATAATATGCAGGCATCTGTATAAGTGAATTTTGTTTGCATTTAATAAAACAACAAGTTCTATTTTTGTATAACCAACCAAGTGACAGATACGTTGTCATCATTGAAAATGAGCCTTAGCGTAATTTTATTGTAATGAAAGTTTTTGTCAAAAGTGATAAAGCAATTTCATGGTCGACTATACATACAATTTTCATTTTAGCTTCATCTACGCAACGTCTTATAGATAAAGGGGTTCCAATGAAACAATTTACAAGGTTTGTTAACAAAAAAACAATTATTAATAAATTAAAAGATAAGTAAATAGCATATGACTGTCCCACTGCTGGGCATGGGCGTTTCAAGTCATCACTACAATTGCTGAGTAATGGCTTTATCAATACGCTTGCCAAATGCGGATTGGGATCACAAACCCGGGTTATGCATCGAAAAATCTGAACACACTTTGTGTTCGGGGACCTTCGGGTATCGGGCCGAGCGCAATGCCACTAGGCTACCGAGGTGTTGTATATGAAACGCTATTTAATCCGGATTAACGTGATTCATTTCTTTTGTTGACCTTACCTGGAATCCTTAGGCCTGAGCGGTACATGCTGTTGGGGCGCGTGCGTCGTGTGCGTCGTGTGCGTCGCGTGCGTCGCGTGCGTTGCGTGCGTCGCGTGCGTCGTATGCGTCGTGTGCGAGGCGTGCGGGTGCGCGGGCGGCGATCCCCCGCTCTCTGACACCACCAGTCGCTCCATATCCGTCACCAATGGGCAGGCCGCCTGGATAACGTCACAAGGTATTCTAGATATTGGAACTAAAGTGATCAGCAGTAATCGGAATGAAGAAGGCTAATTTACCTAAAGTTGCCGACAAGACAAGACAGGAGTAGTTAAAACCACCAAAATGTTGTTTATTTACCAATGTAAATGTACACGTAATTGGCTAGTTTTCTTTAGTATGAAGAAGTATGTAATGTAATGTCTAACTCGTCAACTTTACTACTGCTAAAACATTTTTTTTTGGCAAAATAGTAATTTTATAAGTGGTAGAGTTTGGTGATGCATCGACACGTGGTGCCGTTGCGAAGGTAGGGTCGTGATATCATCCAGGAATTCTCGGAGGCGGTCCCCGCCGATAGCTTCTAAGAGGAAAATATTTTTAATTTATTTTGATTTTTTTTTACCAAAATAAATTTAAAACGTTTTGGTGATGAAAACGAAACGATTCATATCTTTTCGGCAATTTTAAGTAAATTAGCCCCGTAGATTCTGATCACTAGTGATCAGCAACAGCAACGTCATAATAGTTCAACTGATGATGCCTATCATGCAATATCAAGAATATCCTGTTAGATCATTTCACCCCACCCATTCGTATTCGAATTCACCAGTGACTGATTTGATTCTTTCAATTCTCGTACGTACTTCAATAATAACGATAACAACGAAAATCATATATTAATCATTCAAATATGTTTAATTGAATTCTTAATACACTTTGAGTATAAAACGTAACCATAAAATGGAGAAGCGAGACCTTGTCTTGACAAGAAGCTTTAAGAAACTTCAATGCAATTTCTATCACAAAAATAAAGTAATTTAAGTCATGTTTTATTTAAATACCAGGTGATATTAAAACTTGCCTCTAGCTAGCTTTGACGTCACTCACCTGCGCTGGTAGACACGGCTGCGGATGCTGCGGGTGCGCTGGATGTTGCGGATGTTGCGGATGCTGAGCGTGCGCAGAATGTTGAAGATGCTGCGCGTGCGCAGGATACGCCGGATGCGCAGGATGCGTCGGGTGAGCGGCGTACGGTTGCGCCGTAACGTCCGCGCGGTAGGCGGCCAGGCGCGGGTTGTTCGTGTAGTACATGCTCACCATAGGACCTTTCGTCAATTGATGGATTTCACGGTCCAAAAGCTGTTAATGTAAACATACAATAATGTTAAATGTGATAATGTCAAGTGATAAAACTTTTCTGTTTCTTATCAAAAATATTTTTATGGTATACGACTAAGTAAATATAGTTATTCATTGTTACTTTGTGTTAACATGTCAATGTGACCATCCATACCAGGCCAGGCTTAACGCTCATTGACAACGCTTTCGCATTACAGCGTTGAAGCTATCTTTTTTGAATATTGTGTATGATCGACTTATCAGAACTCTTCAGGGGAGCGATTTTTAAACCGGTGACTAATTTTTACGCCATGATATCAATAACGTGCTCTTTTTCTCTTATTCAAAGTCACTTGTAACTTATTTTTGATGCCCATAAATTACTAACAGTATGTTTCTTAAAAAAAAAATCTAATTTTAAATAATGCAAACATTGTTTTATTTCATTTTCAAAACATTATCTGAAGTACTTCCAACAATTTTTAGTTCAGTATTTTAACTGACATCGCAATTGTAAACCATTTATCTTCTTCATTCAATTCCCTTTTATATTTTCTCTGACTCGCTTTTTGTCTAAGCGACCACTAAAGAAGTTCCGCACTTTTGCTTACTTCTAAATTAACAACTAACCTTATTCATAATCCTAGCCAATTTGACGGGATCGTCTTTGTAGAATGCCAGCAGAGTTAATGCCAACTCCCCGCGCTGCCTTCTTGTGCCCTCGCATAACAACGGGTGCTCCGCTTCTGAGACATTTGCTTTCAGCCCTAAAGCAGCTACAGCCGCTTCGAAACCCAATACTTCGTCAGCTGGAACTCTTAACTGTAAATAAAATAAATTAATTGAATTAAGAACTTCTTTGTGAATACTATTTGTTAGTAAATGATACATACCATGTGTTTGTTTTCTTTGTCAGACACGGATAGCACTAACACGTCGAATAAGAAACTTGCTAAAGCGATGGGCAGCAATGCCGGTCCACGATTTCTGCAAAGGATAATAACAATCATAAATACTTACCTACTTTCTTGACTCCAGCACAGAATAAATAATAGTACTCCAGTCCAGCGAAATATTGACGTCCTCTTTCTTTCTTTATATACCTAACATTTTTAAGTATCCACTCATTTAAAGGTGTAACTCGATATTTTAAAAAGGTTTATGAAATTTTAATTTTCGAACGCACAAGCAGCTGATATTGCTATTTTCACTAAATATTAAACCCTATGCACTTGGAATAAAACTGAAGGCAAATGATAAATTACACCAATTCAATAGTTACCTATCAATACAATAATGGTTACCTTAACGAGCCGTCGCGTAGATGCTCAGCCTTTTCGCGGGCCAAAGCAAGTTGCTCAGGGCCAGTAGGCAGCTTTTTCAGCAGTGCTACCAGCTCAGTCTCCTGATTGTTCAGTTTCACTTCTAGCGCTTTAGTGCTAGCCGGGGGACGTGCCATCTCCAACGCGAACAGACCTATGCGGAACGCGAGCTCGTGGTGTTCGCTGAACTCTGCTAGTACCTGATAAGGAACATTTTATATGGTGTAGAACTGCAGTGCACGACTACAAAAAAATATTAAAGATAAAGGAAATTAACTCAAACGAAATAATTTGAAAATTATTACCTATATTTACATCATAAGTAAAAAAAAAAACAATTAAAAAAAAAAACTTTTTCATCGTATTATAATTCGGAGGTCTTGCTAACAACTAGCCAGTCTCGCTAACTCGAAAATATATTTAACTCACCGTGCATAGTAAAGCGCATTTACGCCCGTTCCCAATAACCTATCTATCTGTTGTTTTGCCTACTATAGATACAAATTTGACATAAGCTCCATACAAATTATGTCAAATTTCTAACTCCAGTAAGCAAAACCACAGACAGATAGAATATAAGCAACGGGCGTCAGTAACTAACTAAACTATGATATCGTCGAATCTCTCTGCGTGCTACTATCCAATGTAGTCACAGACAGATAACGATAAAACTAACACTTTTTAAAAATCAAGAATCACGACGATAAAGTTACTCACAGTGCACAGGAAAGCGCATTTAGCGAGCGTAGCGGACGCGAGACACGATAGGCGATGGCTGGCCGCACAGAGCCGGGGCGAGGGCATATGGCGACGTCGCGGCTTCCTCGGATCATGGTGGGGCGTGGGGGCGCAGGTGACCCCAAACGCTGGGGGCCTCGCTAGTAACTCTCTAGCGAGTCTCGCTCCCAACGCGCAAGCTTCGCGGACGTGCCCATGCGCTTGTAGGCCTTCGGCGCGAGCGAAGGAAACGTCCCAACCGCATTCCCAGCTGCCCGCGCTGGCGGATGATGAGCCGGAGCCTGAGCTGCCGGCGACGCCCTGCGAAAATCACAACGAATATATATAATTTCTAGGCTGTAATAGGTTGTTGTAACACCAAAACAACAAATCATGGGTTCTGAGCAGATTTCAAACTGTATTAAGTTGAATAAATAACTCCATAAAAATAATATATTTTTTATTGGCTGACCAACGTTGCTGACAACGAAAGTCGCTGAACATTATTAGAACAATAAAAAAATCTAGCTGTGCATCGAGTTTGTTAAATCAATAACTTAGTGTGTCATACAGGGTAATAGCAGCTTGATAATTTTCCGATAATTATCAAGTGTTAGTCCTATTATTTGTTGAATTTTTATGTCAAAAAAAAGAATGCATAATAATGGAGGCGATTGTAACAATATAAAATCTGTATTTTATTTGACTTTTTGCTGCATGTTGCGTGTCGACGCACCTACGCTCGACGCGCGTGGATGCATTTTTTGTGTATTGGACTGTGCGTGTTTTCCTAACAAACGGAGATACTTACAAGCAAAGTTAAAACACGCATACACGCGCTACGCTGCGTGGTGCGTGGCAGTGGGTTAACTGCTTAAGCAAATCTGTACTGGTTGCGCGTGGTGGTTTATGGCCCATTCTCAGTGGTAGTGCTTTTATAATCTATCTATAATAGGGAGGGCTCGTGCTCCAGCAGTGGGGATATAAAATATAAGCTATATTCTACTTACCATGGCGGTTCCAGAGCTGGTCCCCTCCCCGCCGACCGCTCGCCTCGCCGCCGCTGAGTCATAGTAGTATATGTTACACTCGTCGTCTGATACAGAGTCGTCGTTCGAGATCCTTCGGTGCGCGTCGTCCGACGACACGGGGGGAGAACTCGACTCCTGCGAGTCGGTCTCGCCGCCGCTCTGTTGGAGAATTTCCTCCTCGTTTTCGCAGAAACCTGGAAAGCGTTTCTTTGTGAAGTGACTCATTCTCGTTGGTAAGTCGATAGAGCATGAATAGATTAAGAGCGTTTACGCCGCACACTAGCGCCACTAATGAAAAAAAAATCATATCTAGTAATTACAGATAGAAAATCAAATTATGCTCAACAAACTATTTGAATGAAGTAATTTAGCATTTTTACGTCACCTAATGAACACCTCACATGTTATGGTTTAGTTAAATAAGACGTTACGGCCACTTTTAACAATAACGCCATATTTAACTAAACCATAACATAT
Source organism: Eudonia lacustrata (assembly GCA_947562085.1). NCBI lineage: Eukaryota > Metazoa > Arthropoda > Insecta > Lepidoptera > Crambidae > Eudonia > Eudonia lacustrata. The sequence goes on along the minus strand of OX387315.1, from coordinate 8,452,438 downwards.
CAGGTGTTCATTAGGTGACGTAAAAATGCTAAATTACTTCATTCAGATAGTTTGTTGAGCATAATTTGATTTTCTATTTCTAATTACTAGATATGTTTTTTTTTTCATTGGCGGCGCTAGTGTGCGGCGTAAACGCTCTTAAGGAAAGAACCATAAGCACTTATGTGGAGTCATGACTTATTAAAAATTGCATTAAACATCAATCAAGGAAATCAGTCGATGGTCAAATCGAATATTCGAGTAATTTCATGTTAGTCTCTGCTAACATGAAATTACCTCGTTTTGCTTCATTTTATAGCAATTCCAACGACCGCATATGAAAAAAAAAATTACTTTATGATGACATATATTTTAGGATTCGATACAGAAATGTTGGTGATTTTACCACTCTTAGTCATGTCTTGTCGGCAACTTAATGTATTTTAAGCCCCCTTCATTCCGATCACTGGTTTGTTGTCAAGTTTCTTGCGGTTTCTCGATACGATAGGGTTTACGAAGTCATGGCTTGGATTTGCCGTTAAAAAAACAGTTTGTACAAAGTTCATTTTGAATTAAAATATTTTGACTTTTTAATTCGCAAGGTGGCCAGCAAGAGCTGGATGAGAGTGACCGCGAATCTTGGAGAGACGTACGTCCAACAGTGGACAAATATAGACTGATGATGATGAACATAATAATGTAATGAAATTGAATACTTTATGGTTATTTGGGCAGTTTAGTGTTTGAGTAACTCACCTTCAGATGAAACGCTGGAGTGGTTACCATCGCTCGGTCCAGAATGCGGTGGTTCGCCAGGACCTTCACCTGAACCGCAAGCCTAAAATATAAATTAAAACAGTTCTGTAGGAATTAAACGCAATGTATGGGACTTACATCTATAATTAATAAAAAAAATGGCCTACGTTTCGGGTTATGGTTCGAAACCCAACGATATAATAGCACTTTTTTTTTATTACATTTTATATCTAAATAATAAATAACATTAGAAAACCACGAAGATTTGTAACAGTGCTATTCAAGCTTAGTCGAAAACAATCTATAAATTGAAATAAGCACAAAGTAACTGGGTTACAATGTAGGAGCGAGTTAGGTACATTATGTTTTGACATTGAGATAAAAATATCTTAATTTATGATTAAGATTCATAGGCGAAATATTGTTGACCAAATCCGCAGGTAGTTCATTAATCAGTCGCGGAACAAGGAAGGTAGATGTTCTCTCACCATAAACATGCGCATAAATGTGCGCTCGCGTCGTATAGAGACGATTATTTGCAACAGCACAAGTATATACTGGGTGATACACTTGTTGTTTAACGTTTTGATTGAAAAAAAATATAACGCATCATTATCTTCAGACAGTCAGTTTCTCAGCAGTTGCAGATCTACTTTTCACCTTATTGTTACTTATCATTTAGTGAGTAAGTAAGTGAGTGAGTGAGTGAGTAAGTGAACAAAGCGCGTCGTGCAAAGTTTTTTTTACTAGCTTGCAATTTAGTGTCCTCTGCATGATTTTTACTTATATAGGTGAGAACAGCGCCGGCCTTAGGAAAGAGCGAATGGAGCGGTCGTATTAGTGGCCCGGCGACAAAGGGCATCAAGATGCCAAATAAAGCAAAAACCAATTGAAGCGAAAAATATATTTTTTTTAAATATTATTTATTTATCATATTATACTGAAATAAAATTTATGTAATGTGAAAGCATCGACAAAAGGGCGCCGTAAGACAGTCTCGCTCTACCCTGCCATTGCTTTTCCTTTTTATGTGAACTTACTTGACCAGACGTTCCGGGTATAGCCAAGTCGACGTTGATGCGGCTGATGTTTCTGTGCACCATAGTGCGGTGACCTTGCATCGAGGGGTCGGGATTCGTCAGCCGGTAACTTAGGGACATCTCATTGTTCAAAACTGCTTTAGAGGAGTTTACCTAAAAATGACGAATACATACTATAATCCAATACTAAATATATGGAGACATGATTTGAATTGTATTTTTCCTGACCATCACCGTAATCAGTTTAGGAATTACACTGAGTTCTTTTCTTTCGGTGCGTCTCACTTGATATACCAACATTTGATATAATTGAACTTTAATAACGTTCATTTTACATAATTAATAATCATTTGTGATACCAATACTTAATATAATTTTAATTATCAAACGTTTACTTTACATAATTTTCATTTTATATAATACCATTTAGTATAACGTTCATAACGAATAACGCCATTTGAAATAAAACTCATTTGATATATCGTTTATTTCATATAATTTTGTTTGATATACGCGTCATTTTATATAACTATTATTTAAGACAATAACCTTAGATAAATGATTGGTCTCGCTCGACTAGATACCGCGCTACCTAAAAACAATAGCTCCGTAAATGCGGCAAAACAATATTGTAGTGTGTGTAAGAACGGTGTCCTTCTTATATCTTGTAGTATTATTTTTACACAGTTTAACTACGCAAACTGGCATTTTACTTCGGTTTATGACCAAAATTTAACAAAACATTCGGTACGCGCACCTCACACACAGTTTGCAACGCGACTGACAGCAGGCGACTGACTCGGGTACGCCGACTTCGGCGTAGTATTTTTGGCCGCATTTAACAAGTACGCCGGCGGTATCTAGTCGAGCGCGCGAGACTAATCATTTATCTAAGATATTATTATCTTTTCACGGCGTTTCAAATAATGATTGATTGATATAATCTTCACTTGGTATAACAATCAGTTGACATAATAATCTGTTGGTATACAGTGGGAGCTCGCGTGGGACCGCCAGAGCCCCGCAGCGCCGGAGCCGTGACAGAAACTATGTTTGCTGCATGCTTGCTTGCTTGCTTTATGCATGCTTGCTTGCACGCTGCATGCAGCTTGTCGGCATGCTTGCTTGCATTCTGCATGCTTGCTTGCATGCTGCATGCTTGCTTGCATGCTGCATGCTTGCTTGCATGCTGCATGCTTGTTTGCTGCATGTCTGCTTGCATAATATGAATTATTATATGAAATGAATTTTATATTAAGTAATCATTATATGTTTTAAGTATTATACAAAAATTTTGTTATCGTAAATGAACGTTATACTAAATGTTCTTATTTTCAAAATAATGTATTTTAAAATTATATCATTCGATCATTTTATTAAATAAGTGTTATAATAAACAAAACTATATCATTTGATTGTATATGTTTTGATCATTATACGACATGTTGTTATATTATACATTACACACCCCTTTTCGTTTTTCTATCATGTCTGCTATTATTCATACGTTTGTTTATTAGGAATTTTAACGGTGATAAAAACGTTAAATATCTATGGTCTATAAGTAGCTTTAAAGGTCATATTTTACATGAGTTATGTTTGATAGGAATAAAACAGAAACAGTCACAAATTCGGGTTTTAAAATGACGAAACACGACGGATGATCATGAACACTACAATAATTTTAATTTGCACTTATTATTGTGAGAATAAGTGGTTTTACTCATTGCGAGCAGCTAAGTAACGAAATATATTTTTAAATAAAAAAACTTACAAATTGCTTGTTGATTTGTCTTGCATGGCATTGTTTTGTAAACATTAAGCGAACATCAAACATTGAATGCAACATTTAATACGGACTTGCTACTTACATTTCGCAAACTTACCTTTCGAGCTCTTAACGCAAGTAAATTCGTAGTATCTATTGACTTTGGACTTTATACTAACTTGATGCACACTATCATTCTGTTTGTCCTGATGCCTGAATATAGTGAAGGGGCTATGGTACAACGGATTTAAGTCTTTAGTGTACGTGACTCCCGGTATGGGGTAGTCGTCCCACTCCAAGAAGCAGGCCTCCATAGCTGGATGGAAGCCGGGGAAGACTTCGTTTTCGCTGATGCCGTTAATGTAGGGCGGGTGGGAGTGCGCGCGAGTCGCGTGCCGACTGTGAGACGAACTGCTCAAGTGGTTGTTACGGTTTTTCGCCACCTAGTATGAAAAGATAAAAAAATGATACTTTAAAAAACGCCAATCTAAGCAGTTTGTACTTGTTTTATAATTTTATTTTGAAATTTAACACGTGCCCTTATCATAGGTAACAAATTCATAAAGGTAACAATAATCAAGGAGTTAGAGAGATTTGAGTATTTTAGGCCCTCCGCAACATAATGTACAATACGCAAAATGTACACTACACGCAAAATGTAATAACCGGTAAATTGTACAATACGCAAAATGTACACAACGCTTAATGTGCACAAGCGAAATGTACAAAAAGCAAAATGTACATACGCAAAACGTACAAATCGGAAAATGCACACTGCTAGCAAAACGTACAATACGCTAAATGTGCAACATGCAAGTCGGTTTACACGCAAAATGTACAGTCAATACACAAATAGGTATAGACATTTTGAATTGTTGTCACGCTGCCTATTTTCGGATATTGTTACTTCCGGAGTCAAAACGAGACGCTGTCCTTTGAAAATGAATAAATATATAGATATGTTATGCCAGGAGAAATATTCGTTAACACACAAATAAACATACCAGGATTCGAGGGACCTCCAGCTTTGAAGGCAGGGTCAATACTGTAAAGAACTGGGAACTTTCTGTACTCTATAGAAATGGGAACCTTTCAATGATTTGATTCTGCATCAAATCTGTAAACATGGGATTCTGTTGAATCGAAAATCTGTAGAAACGGGAATCTGTAGACATGGGATTCTGATGTATAGAAAATCTGTAGAGTTGGGAATCTGTAGACCTGGTAAAAATCGATGACGTCATCAAAACGACTGCCGTCTCGACGCGAAAACTGAATTTTAGCCAGCATCGTTTTTACCTGTTTGTACATTTTGCGTGTAAGCCGACTTGCATGTTGCACATTTAGCGTATTGTACGTTTTGCTATAGCAAGACCGGTTAACTGAGTCCACGCCTACAGTAGGTACGCGGGGCGGGAAGGTACGTAGTGGCAGAGCCACGAACACGAGCGACTTGCGACGCGACGAACGGATTTCTAGTTCATTGCGCGCTATAGAACGGCAGTCATAGTCAAAGGTTATAGAAATAACGCAATGAACTACACATCGCTCGCCTCATCGCAAGACGTCAGTGGTTTTGGCCGGGCGGTAAAGTGGTACACACGTCATAATTTTAATAAGATTCATCTGAAGATAAGCAATTATAAATATAGGTGCTACTTTTAAACCGTCCGAACATTTTTTACCTACTACCCATTCAGAGCGTCTATATTTTAGCTGAGGAGAAAAATGGGGGCAAGAAACTGCACAGCTTTTATATAAGTAACGACATTTAAAAAAAATTACCTATGTCGTTACCAAATCATGCAAAATTACAATACATCTTATTACATACATTTCATTACATTACTCGCGCCCTTCGATTCGATCGATTCGATTATCAAAGTCACTGAGTCCTCGCCTGCACAAGGGGTACAAGGACGCGGAAGTAGGAATAGTGTAGTATTATATTCCCAAGATGAGTCGAAATGTCTTCGGACATAAAATTAATAGTCAGTGCAAACAAATGGCTTTTAACGTATATGAATATTTTATAAAAAAGAAATTGGTTCCAAATTTTGCTGAATATCAAAAAGTTATTCCTTTAAACAAAACCGTAGCAAAAGTTTCAGGACTATCGGAAAAGTCTGTATCTAACAATTTAATAATTGTACAACTAGAAAAATAATTTAAAGACAACGAAAAATTTCAATCACCGAGTAGACCAACACAGATTCGCAAAAAAAGAATGGGAATAGACGATTTCACAAAAGGCGTGGTGAGAATATAAGTCACTCAGTTTTACACAATTGATAATTAATACAGGATATTGTTGATTTTATTATTAACGTGCAGGACGATTCAGATGATTCTGATTAAGGCTGCTTCGAAAGTAAAGAATCAAGTTCCAGTGGTATTGATATGGATACAAGTGATTGATTTATTGGTTTGATATTGCTAAATAAATAGTACTCAAGTTAAATACCATTGTATTTATCAAATCTTCTATAATAAATAACGGCTGCAAAGTAAAAAACAGATATTTTTTTTTACTTTTCTCAAAACAGTTGACTAACTAAGTAGGCAGGCACCTCTATTTATAATTGCATATCTTCAGATGAATCTTGTTAAAATTATCACGTGTTTACCGCCTTACCGCTCGACCACGACTACTGACGTATTGCGACGCGGCAAACGGATTTCTAGTTCATTGCATTTTTTCTATGACGGCTGACTATGTCTGCCGTAGTATAACGCGCAATGAACTAGAAATCCGTTCGCCGGGTCGCAAAACGTTCGTACTCGTGGCAGAGCTCTACGTACCTCCCGCCCCGCGTACCTACCGCAGGCGAGGACTCAGTTAAGCGGTCTAGCTATAGCAGTGTGCATTTTCCGATTTGTAAGTTTTGCGTATGTACATTTTGCTTTTTGTACATTTCGCCTGTGCACATTAAGCGTTGTGTACATTTTGCGTATTGTACAATTTACCGGTTGTTACATTTTGCGTATTGTACATTATGCTGCGGAGGGGTTTTAGGTACGGTCAGCTAGTAGTTGTATAAAATTTCACGCAAATTTTGTTGCGAACAAATTATAATTTGAAAAATGACAGTATTGAAAAAAATCCATGATCGGTTTTGTTCGCCGCTGAGAGCTGGTTCCACAGAACTGTAGTTAATAAGAAACAAACATACAATAGTTGCCTACCTTATCCAGGACTTTCATGTGCCATTGTGCGAATTGTTCATGAAGTGTGTCGCGTTCGTGTGGTGCTAGCGCTGGGTTCAAAGCAGCGAGACGCCACAGCACCACCACCTGTGTGAAACAACAAATTAATAAGGGCTACTTGCACCAACATTTTGAATATGGATCTATCTAACGCCATGTTTTTATTATGACTATTGATCCCACAAGGGATAAAGTCGCGGATTTGCCTACAAAGCCGCTATGTATTTACGTAACACTTATTACAATGGCCTAAGGCACACATTGCTTAGTCATTCAATAAGAAGAGCTGGCCTGCTGGGCGACGTAGCTACCCCTGTATCTGCTAGGTACTTATGAATGTAATACTTATTAAAATGGGTGTGTGGGTTTACTTAACTTTACTTTACTTATTAAAATGGCTCAAGTCAAGACACGCATTACCTTGTCACATATGGAAAAGATCAAGCGAGTTATGCGGCGGAGTTGCCCCCATTGCCGCTACATATACGTAACACTTATTACAATGTCTTAAGTCATACATTACCTCGTCGTATAAGAATGAGCAGACGTGTTGAGCGGCTAAGTTACCTCCACTGTCGCTATACAAACGTAACACTTATTACAATGGCTCAAGACACACATTACCTCGTCACATAGGGAAGAGCAGGCATGTTGTGCGGCGGAGTTGCCCCCGCTGCCGCCATGCTTGCCGCCGCTGCCACCGCCCCAAGCCACAAGAGCTGCTTTTGTGGTGTACCACCACACGATAATCTGTGCATTTAAAAATCAATTGAAATCACTACATAGTATAAAACAAAGTCGCTTCCCGCTGTCTGTCTGTCCCTATGTATGTATGCTTAGATCTTTAAAACTACGCAACGGATTTTGATGCGGTTTTTTTTAATAGATAGTGATTCAAGAGGAAGGTTTATATGTATAAAACATCCATATAATTGGACCCGGTAGGTGGCGCTGCGCTGCCATCAAGCGGACGAAGACGCGAACGGGCCGCTAGTAACAAATATAATCAAAAGTCACTTAAAGGCACCAAATAAGGAGACTACAGAAGGTAAGTCACATACAAACGCGCTCGACCAACGCACCCATAGACACATATAGACTTTCATGGACACGGAATCTTGCAACAGCTGCGTTCGGACTGTTCCGAGCTGAGCTGTACTGTGTGAGTGGCTAGAGCAGGGATGGGCAAACTACGGCCCGCGGGTCATCTCCGGCCCGTGAATGATCGAAGTCCGGCCCGCGAGCATCAAACAAAAATTCAAGTGCGTGTGTGTTTCAGAAAAGGCATACCTATCAATATTTTTATTTCACAAAAAAATATATATATTTATTGAAAAAATACAGCAAACAATTCAATAGCCTGACCCACTATAGGTTTTTTTAGTAAATATTGTCACGCGAATGAAAAAGTTTGCCCATCCCTGGGCTAGAGGAATTTACAGCATCACTAGACGCTGTGCAAAGATCTTTAATGGATTGTAATTTAGAAAATAAAGCGTATTAACATTATAGAACCATAGTAACGTAAACATAGCATCCAACCTGTTCGCAAGCCATGACCTCCTCCGTTATAATCTCTAGCAGCGGTATGGCGTTCCTGTCGTTGCGCCTGAACATCTCTCGGACGATGGAGAGCAGGTTCCACATGCCTTCGGGCTCGCGACCCCGCAACGGCCTCAGTAGGGACGTCCATTCTGACGCCGCGGGCGGCGCGCTTGTACTTAAGTAGTTTACGTCACTACAAAAAATATTTGTTGGGTTTTACTCTTCATTTTTTTTAAATATTTTACTGCTTGACACATATAACAACTATGTTAACCTCTTCAGGAAACTCAAACGCTTGAGTTACGAGTTACGAATGGGTTATGTCTATGGGGATTGAACCGCTATTAATGTTTGAATTTTTCGAGATTGATCTTGTTTACTGGTATGTATGTATTTGACATGGTATTTTTTATTTTTTTTTATATTATAAGGAAGGAAGTATAAACTGTTAACTGTTTAGTAGTGAAACATGTAGTGGCTTTCTGTCTGATGACTTGAAACCAATACAATAAAAAAATTACTGTATGATTTATGGTTAGGTACCTACGCGAAAAATGCTGCTTTTTATAATAACAAAAAACATCTTACCTGAACACTATGGGGGCTGGTACACAGAACTTGACTAATATCTTATTAATATTGTTGTGCAAAGTCTTCTCATCTAAGAACCATGACGTATACTCGTAGGCCGAAGCTCCTGCCGTGGGGTCGGGTGCACCGCAGGTCGTATTAATCTGGTTCGGCTGGGCGGATAGTAACTCATCCAGAATACGTTGAGCTGTAGGCAGAACTTGCCGCGGCAACTCTGATATTAGATATTGTGCGAACTTCTGTAGTTGATCTCTTCTCAGTCTTTGTAATGATTCTGACACTGGAGCTCTGAGGCATACTTGAGTTGGCTGTGAGAATTTCAAACACAGATCTAATTGTAATAAGTATTTTCAATGAATAATATAATTTGCTGAGGGGTATGATGATGATGACAAAGAGCCTAACGCGTTTAGTAACAATCGCACAAGCTAAGCAACTATTATAAAGGTCGGCCCCTGGATGGCAGAGATATATCTCGGACTTTTTACTTTAGAAAGTTCAACCAGATGAAATCTTATTAGAAGACTGGTAACAAAATTATAACTTTTGTTAAAATTTATTTAAGTTTTAAGCCAATCTTATTTAATGTTATATATTTAATAAGTTTAACACATTAAATAAGTTTTGTAGGTAGTTGTAAAAAAAAAATATATATTACCAGGTTAGATTTATAAAAGTGCATTCCTTGTATTTTGGTATCCCTCCACTTTTCTAATAATTTTACTAAACTAACACAATACACACAAGAATGAATCAAAATGTTTATTTCAGGCGAAACTTCAGGCTTCCTGTAGTCACTGCAGTCAGTAGGAAATGTAACATACATAAGTGATAAGATGATAACTTACCAAATGTATCCTGTACAGACATACGGAGACAATATGTGAGCACCAATGTGCTGTTGATGAGCATGTGCAATTACATGATGATATTCTTTGTCTGTCAAATGTTACTGCCACATTGTATTGAGCTCGGGGCACACTGAGTGTAATAGTTGCGGATAGATGAAAACCTAGTAAAGAAATTACAAACTTAGTAAGAAACACAACAAAATCATATAGTTAGACCAAGTCAATATTGCAGTGCTTTTGCACCTACTTCCATTGTAGAGTATAATAATAATAATAAAATAATAAAAATCTTTATTGCAGTAAAATACATGTTTTTTGTTTTGGAGTTGTCGGAGTTGGTCTTCTTTTTGGTATGGAAATACCTGTGACAAAAGACCTCACTCTCCCATAGCCAGTATTTTTACTTAAATTATAAATTATTTTTTATCATTTAGGTACAATTTATGACAAGAGACAGATTTTATAGGTAAATTAAGTTAAGTACATTTAACCATTTTATAGTATGAATCAAAACTCATAAATATTCTTCTGAATACATTAAGCTCAACTTTGAATACAGCCTGCTGCAGTTTGAGTGTGACCTTTTAGTTAACTCTTTCACAGTTAAAGGAATGTATATTACCACACCACATTTTGAACTTTAAGTGATTGAAATGAGATTGAAAATTAATGAAATAATATTCAAACATGTTCAGTCTGTTAAAGCTGACAAATTAGATCAGATCTGGTATTGTTTGTCATAAAATTACTAGTCTGTCAACAGGTACTAGCTTTGTAAAAGTTTATTCTTAGGTGAAATACAAAACACATATAAAATTAGAATCTGACTAATTAACATAAATAATCACAAACTCACCAATTTGAAGGACATCTTTGACAGCTCTGTCTCTGAAAAGATGCTCTCCTCTCTGAAACTCATCCGCTGATCCATTTGCCAAGCATGAGTACAATCTGATGTCATCTTCGCTGTCTGGAAAGCTCCAGAAGGCTATCTGAAGCTGCAGTTGTTCAGGCACAGGTGGGTAGACATGCTCAACCAGTTCAAATGGTATGTGGCAGGCTACACACTTTGCTGCTAGCTCACTTAGTGTGGAGACAATAGATTTGTCTGTAAAAAGATTATGGTGTCCGTAAATAACATTTATTTTTAAGTAAATCCTACTGAAATTACCTTACAAGTATAGTGTTGTAGATATAGTATTGCAGTCTATTCTAATTTAAGCATACATTTTGTTGAACAAAAGATGTAATGATGAATATCTATTTTTATAATTGTGATTAAAGAGGTCAATGTAGTGCTTGTGTATATATGCATGACCATGCTTGTGTATGTGTATAAGCATGTGTGGTTTGTGTATATGTGAGGTGGGAAGGGATTCAATAAGAACTTACAAAAATCTATTGCTTTTCTATTATTCAATATTTTAATGTTCAAAGAAATTGGAGTAATGCACAGAAACAAGAATATCAAGTAACTTCAGTAAAATGGGAATCAAACAAAATTAATTAAGGTCAATTTAATACATATATTACTGAATCCATTAGAAGGTTGTATTAAAAATTAATTTTATTATAAAAATCTAATAGGTACATAATGGAAATCTTGTCATTTAGATAGACTTCTGAAATATTTATTAGAGCATTTTTTAAATATTTATCAGCTAGGTGAAAGTCAATTTAAAAAATCTACTATTTCTGAATTTAACTATGTAAAAAGAAAATCCTTATTTTCATAGACAATTAGTGACTAACAAAATATATTTAAGCAAAAACATAGTGAAAGTTGTGAAAGTTCATAAGAATCATCTTTACTTTCCATTCACTTAATCAAAATAAACTTGTAAGAAGTATCAACCAGTTTAAACAACAAAGAAAATGCCACAGTAATTATTGGCAGGGATTTGAAACCATTGCTATTATTATTAACTGCTCAGTCTTCTCAAAGGTAAATGACTTTACAACACCTGTTCTTTGTACCACTACATAATATTCAAACAAAGTAATTACTACCTATATGTCATGACATCACAACTTTCAATGAAAATGTGAGGAAAATGAAACTAAAACAGCATTAAATGAAAGAGATTATGAATATTTTGGCTAAATACAGAGTTCATTGTGCAGCAAACCAGTTGTCGAGAGTTCGAAACAAAGGATCAGCTGAGCGTCGTTACCTTGAACAGTTTTTTTCGCAGAACGAGGCGTAAATGTGTTTTGAAGATTTGGTCTTCGCCATCCTCGCCAGTTATTGCACAGACTCTCCGGTTCAGAACTCCAGCTACACAAAGAATCTTCTTCGAATCGTTCAGAATCCTCGAAGCTGAAATGGTCACCCTCTTCCCAGTCAAGTAGGGGAGACCCCACGTCGACCGGGGCAGCTTGGCGAGCCCCTTTTCCATTGCTATTAGATGCCCCCGCCAGTTTAACAATTTTATTGAAATAATTTATCAATAAAATTCGCTGGCTGATTTCAGCGAATTACCACAGAGGGTATCCACAGATATCCTCCGTTTTAAACAAGCATAACTTTATTATAATAACACAATTTATGTCACTACAGAAAATCTTTCGGGTAAAGGATGTTAAGGAAACAAAATACATCACAAACTATGAAGATGAAACGAAATGTTCTAAATAAATCCCCATTGATTGAGCACAATAACAAATATGGCCGACGACCAACGTCTCGTCGTAATACCATAGACTAGGCAACATTTTTTTAAATGATTGCAGTCTAGATAGAAAGGATACTTCATTTTGCAATCATAAATTCTAGATAGAAGGGAGAAAAACACATTCATAAAACCTTACTCTAAACATAAAACACACGCATTAATAAAAAAACAGTACTAGTATTTTTTACTAACTTTGCAGCTCTAAATGATGCTGAAACTATAATAAACGAATTAAACTGGTACTTACTTTATACTATAAGCCCGTAAAGTCATCGTAAAAATAGCTTGATTAGAATAACAGCTGTCAAGTTGAGTAACTAGTTCCCACAGACGTATAATAAGAAGCAGACGTAACATTACAATAAAAAAGCGTGCCAATTACGCCTACAGACAAACGTCACGCACACATTTACAATAAAAGGGGCCGAACTCAGACACGCAAGGGGCCTCAAGTACCTAAATCTATGGTAATGTTATAAAGAGGATAATATTAAAAAGAAATTTGAAGATACTCATTCGATTTTACCAGTAGAATGCTAACGTTATCTATCATTGAGTGTCAGGCTATCTCTGTATCTACCTATATCTGCCTGTGACGAAGCCACATCATTAACTTTAATAAATTGTATGAACAGTTGGTAAACAAAAAAAAACCGTCCAATTGCGAGTCGGACTCGCGCACGAAGGGTCCCGTACCATTATCTCGTGTAATTGTTCTATAAAAATCATGTCTGTTGTATAGGAGCCCCCTTAAGAGCGTTTACGCCGCACACTAGCGCCACTAATGAAAAAAAAACATATCTAGTAATTAGAGATAGAAAATCAAATTATGCTCAACAAACTATTTGAATGAAGTAATTTAGCATTTTTACGTCACCTAATGAACACCTCACATGTTATGGTTTAGTTAAATAAACCGTTACGGTCAATTTTAACTATAACGCCATATTTAACTAAACCATAACATGTGAGGTGTTCATTAAGTGACGTAAAAATGCTAAATTACTTCATTCAGATAGTTTGTTGAGCATAATTTGATTTTCTATCTCTAATTACTAGATATGTTTTTTTTTTTTTCATTGGCGGCGCTAGTGTGCGGCGTAAACGCTCTTAAATATTTATTTTATTCTGTTTTTTAGTATTTATTGAAATGTGTGTTGTTGAATTGTGAAAATTAAATTTCAACTGTCTAACTATCACGGTTCATGAGATACAGCCTGGTGACAGACGGACGGACGGAAGGACAGCGGAGTGTTAGTAATAGGGTTTCCGTTTTACCCTTTGGGTACGGAACCCTTAAAATAAAATAAATAAAAACAACAACATACTCTGCTGGTATTTTTTTTTAATAAAATATTAATTACAATAATTAATAATCTGTAAAAAATTGTATGCAAAATTAATGTGAAAACATGTATGTCCTCTTGGCAAACTCTTTTGACATCTCAGAGTACAGGGAGTGGCTGAAAAACAGCGTTGGTTAAGGTCTAGGCCTCAACTAATTTAGGCTGAGCCATTTCGTCTCTCTTCGGCCATCTTTTGTCTTTTCTTATTTTATTTTTTTCATAAATTATTTTTATATAAATTGGTTTTTAAGTATTAATTGCACTGTTTGTACTGTAGATTTTCTTATCTTTTGTATAAAAATGTAGAAAGACATTAGATATATTTCTATTTCTAATAATGTCACAATGTTTAAAACTAGTGATAAAACCGCCGCGCCGGGTGGTCGAGAAGTCAGCGACCCTGACTGCGAAACCAAAGGTTGAAGATGAAGATGACGATGAAGGTTTCTGAAAATAAATAAATTTATTACTTTCTGTTTATTTCAAAGTAATGCAGTTCGTCATGTTATACCATTTAATACTGTACAACAATATAATATTTATATTAACTCACATAATGTAGTACACTTGTGGTACTCGGCTGTAAATTTTGCAAATTCTTCAAAACATGATCTCCACTGGCATTTCTTTTTACTGGACCTTTAAGTGAAGATTATATAAATTCTGAAAAACAAATTTAAAAAGTTATTATTTTATGCACATTTCCATACAAGAATACATCCCCACGACTAGCATTGGGTTAAAGGGGTAGGATAGGGTTTCATCATCATCAACAGCCTACACACGACCACTGCTGGACATAGGCCTAGGATAAATTAAATAAAAAGTTAAAGTTAAGTTAAATTTAAAGTTCAATAGCTTTCAATATTTTCTTTAACTCAAGATGGTTTGGATAGGTAGGTACGTAAAAAAGATATGTGGACACTTACTTCTTCTCGGTACGATGAATCGACAATTGTTGGAATCGCACTAGGAGCAAGAACTGTACGGAAGCCACTGTGATCCAGTAAATGAGCTTCAAAATGCTTTACTAGATGATTTCGGCTGCCAATGTTCTTTTTTCATATTACTCAACCAGGTATTTTTTAAATAATCATCCTTTGGAAACCTGAAAACGATTTCATTATTAAAATTTATCCATAAAGAAATATTAAATTGCATACTTTAATCTAATCAATCTTCAAAAATATTCCTAATAAGGCCCTGTAAAATTGTACAAGTATATGAAACGTCAAACGAGATCAGGGTTAATAATTAATTGGCTATTGTTACCACAATAATCTTTCAGAAACTACTTTACGTTTAGTTTTTACGAGATTTGCACTTTTAACAATTATTCACTGCTATTACAATGCCAAAAGATTAATAATAATCACTTAGTGACGAAAAACCCAATAGGAGATTTTATGGCACAACAAAACTTACCGATGGAAAGTAATTTCAGGTGTTTTCCTACATGAGGAGTTGCCGCACAAAGGTGCACTACACTTCACCATTTTATTTTTGTACTTTTGGCTTTTAAACTTAATAAGATCGCAAAAATAAGCGAAAAGCAATCTCCTGTACGCCGCTTGATGACAAGTCTAGGATGACATTTGTCACTTATTTGTAGCATATCAAGATGGCGTTTTGCCTCACGTCGCATTTTGTCTATGTGTGTGGAAGTGTTGCAACAGTAAAAAGAAACGAGATAGTCTTATTAATTTGTGGTTGGAGAGAAAGAAGTAGAAATATTATTTTATTTTCATGTATGTAGTTGTGAAATAATGTTTGGTCTGCTTCTTATTATACGTCTGTGCTAGTTCCAGAGTCTGTACGATCAAATAAAAGCATATGAAGTTGCTGTATCATCGTAGTATATAGCCTGGTTTTATTGTAAATATACTTCTTTGAGTACTGAAACTAAGTTAATAATAATAATTATATATGTTATGTGGGCAACTATTTAAACATGTTTCCCTAGCGAGAATCGACGAACTAATATAAAAATGACTAATTATTGATGTTTTTTTAAAAGGGAATAGTTTTTTTATTAACAATAACAATGTTGTCATTAATATTACTTTCAAGTTGTTGCCCGCGACATTTTTTTTATGCCTTCGCGAAAACTACACTATCCCACAGAAACCTGTTACCGGGATAAAAAGTATCGTATGCTAGTCCGGGTCATGGTCTGTCTACCTATGTGTTTAACCGTTCTCGAGTTTTGCGCTTAGCAACATTAATTTTTCTATGTATATCCATTAAACGAGTTTCATAACAAAGCTTCTCTTGGGCTAGATAATTGGTGTGAGTGTAGGAAAGTTTATTTATTTATTTGTTTTTATTAACCAACTAACTAACTTCGTACCGCTTTGACAGTTTCCATGACAACAAAACAAATAAAAATAAAATTATGGTTTAGTTAAATAAGACGTTATAGTTAAAAGTGGCCGTAACGTAATTAATTACTAGATATGTTTTTTTTTTCATTGGCGGCGCTAGTGTGCGGCGTAAACGCTCTTAAGAAAACCCGTATCCCATGATGGACCCCTATTGCAGCGCCACCTACCGGGTCCAATTGTAAATCTTAGCCATTTTCGAATCTACTTGAACACACACACAAAAAATCATCCAAATCGGTCCAGCCGTTAAGAAGGAGAGAAGATTTATATATTTATAGATAGATTATTTCTATTATTTTTATTATTTATTGTTAGGTACTACACACAAACCCATGCGGCTTAAGTAGTTCCCCATATTATAAAAGCAATGTATGTTTTGATTCCGAAAATAAATAAAAACAAAAAAAAATTGTTTATTCTATCGATATACGAGACCGTTTTGTCTTATCTCTAAATTATTATCAAGCTTTAGTCGTTTAGCCACTGAAACGCCAGGGTGTTTAGTCCACCCCAGGTTCAGGTAGAGAAATGAAAGAGTAAAAACTTTACAAGAGTTTATTCCCAGGGGTGGGTAACGTCGGTCGCATACAATTCAGTGGTGTCGCTTAGATTAGAGAAGAGGACTTAGCTTCTAAGGGCTTAAGTCTCGTGTGCGCAGTTCGGCTCCTAGGTCAGCCTAGACCCGGGCCGTAGACTGCGCCAGTAGATACCGCAACCAAGGCTGGACCGCAGTAGTAGCTGCCTCTGGAGGTGCAGGCAGGTAGGCGCGTATAGTGAGCTGCCTCCGGAGACGCCGACAGTTATCACCAGACCAGGGTTATGTATGAAAAAAACTAGGAAAGTTTCCATTTTACTAGAAACTTTCCTGAAAACTTTTAAAGGCTATAACCCTCTTGACCAATTGTCGTTTGAAATACTTAAGAGACGGTTGGACCGACTCATTACTAGTTGCTATAGAGACTATACTGCTAGGCTCGAGCAAAATTAGCGCTCTAATCCTAAGCTCTTCTGGACTTTTATCAAAAGTAAAAAAAGACACACAGCCGCTACCCTTCAAGAATGATCCTTGAGAATAATACTGCATCGAATGGTCTTGACATCTGTAACCTCTTTGCTAAGAGTTTTCTTCAGTCTACAATTGTAACGGAACTAAGGATGATTCCCCTAGCTCTTCCTCTGATGGTGCTGCCACATTGACCAGCAATTATCTTACCGCTATAAAATTTAAAGACGACCAGGATTTAAAAGTTTAAAAAAGACTGGATGCTTACAAAGGTGCAGGCTCTGATGGTTTACCATCAGTCTTTGCACTCCGATGCGCTTATGCCTTGGCAAAGCCTTTATGCTTAATTTATAATAAATTGCTGACAACTGGCATGATTCCGCCCAAGAGGAAGGTCGCATTGGTAGTCCCACTTTTAAAAAATGGCGAAAAAGACCTTATTGCAAATTATAGATCGATTTCCATCCTGCCAGTTCTTGCTAAGGTATTCGAGCAGTGCTATGTCCCATTCTGTCTTGGCATTTCAAACAGCCTATTAATTTTCGTCAGCATGGCTTCACGAAGAATAGGTCAACATCAAAAAACCTCACTCCATTTGTTAACTCTGTTTCCCTGAAACTCGACTGCCGTACATCGTTGGATGCGATCAACCAGTGTTGATCGCATCCAACGATGTACTTCAGCAAGGCCTTTGACCGGGTTAACCATGAAATATTGCTTAACAAACTCAATATACATGGTATTGGTGAATTGATGCCGATCGTATCTGTCAGATAGAACGTCAAATGTGATGGTGAACGGGTACACTTCGGATCTTTTTCCAGTTTCTTCTGGTGTCCCCCAGAGATCTCATTTGGGTCCCTTGCTGTTCAATGTTTTCATTGATGACATTGGTAAGTGCTTCAGTAACTCAGATTATTTTTTTGTTTGCGGACGACTTGAAATTTTACTCAATTGGACGCGATTTTGCTACAAACAGGCATAAATAACCTGGTAGAATGGTGCGAGAGAAACCATATGGATTTAAATATTTCTAAGTGTGTTGTTCTAACCCGGCAAACCCGGTAAGTTAACCCAGCACTACACCGAAGACATCCCGGACATTAGCCTATACGAGATTAGTATGGCTCTCAAACAGCTCAAAAACGGCAGGGCACCAGGTGCTGACGGAATTACGGCCGAGCTTCTGAAAGCAGGCGGAAGACCTGTACTCGTAGCTCTTCAGAAGCTATTTAATTCCGTCGTACTAGGGGGCAGAACGCCAGAGACGTGGCACGAAGGTATGGTGGTACTGTTTTTCAAAAAGGGCGATAAAACCCTGCTGAAGAACTACAGGCCCATCTCACTTCTAAGCCACGTCTACAAGCTGTTTTCGAGAGTCATAACGAATCGTCTCGCACGCAGGTTTGATGACTTCCAGCCTATCGAACAAGCCGGTTTCCGAAAAGGCTTCAGCACCATAGACCACATACATACGCTGCGGCAGGTTATACAGAAGACCGAAGAGTATAACCAGCCTCTTTGCTTAGCGTTTGTGGACTATGAAAAAGCCTTCGATTCGATTGAGACATGGGCCGTGCTACAGTCTCTCCAGCGGTGCCAAATTGACTATCGGTACATCGAAGTGTTGAGGTTTTTGTATGAAAGCGCCACTATGTCAGTCCGTCTTCAGGACCAGAGCTCGAAACCAGTTGCAACGAGGAGTGAGACAGGGAGATGTGATTTCTCCGAAACTGTTCACTGCTGCACTGGAAGATGTTTTCAAGCTTCTGGACTGGAAAGGACTCGGCATCAACGTCAACGGCGTATACATCACTCACGTTCGGTTTGCTGACGATATAGTGGTCATGGCTGAGACCCTGGAAGACCTCGGCGCAATGCTCGGTGACCTCAACAGAGTCTCTCAACAAGTGGGTCTTAAAATGAACATGGAGAAGACGAAAGTTATGTCGAACTCACGTGTCGTACCCACTCCTCTGAAGGTTGGGGACTCTGCCCTTGAAGTTGTGGACAATTATGTTTACCTGGGACAAACGGTCCAGCTAGGTAGGTCCAACTTCAGCAAAGAGGTCAATCGTCGAATCCAATTAGGCTGGGCAGCGTTCGGTAAGCTACGAAATATCTTCTCGTCCGATATACCGCAGTGTCTCAAGACGAAAGTCTTTGACCAGTGTGTGTTGCCAGTGATGACATACGGGACTGAGACGTGGTCGCTCACTATGGGCCTTATAAAAAGGCTCAAGGTCACTCAAAGAGCAATGGAGAGGGCTATGCTCGGGGTTTCTCTGCGTGATCGAATCAGAAATGAGGAGATCCGCAGAAGAACAAAGGTAACCGACATCGCCCGAAGAGTTGCTAAGCTCAAGTGGCAGTGGGCAGGTCACATTGCTCGCAGGACTGATGGCCGCTGGGGCGGGATAGTCCTGGAGTGGCGACCGCGTACCGGAAAGCGCAGTGTGGGCAGGCCTCCAACAAGGTGGACCGACGATCTGGTGAAGGTCGCGGGAAGCCGCTGGATGCCAGCAGCACAAAACTGGTCGTTGTGGAGATCCTTGGGGGAGGCCTTTGTCCAGCAGTGGACGTCTTTTGGCTGAGATGATGATGATGATGATGTGTTGTTCTATGCGTTTCTCAAGAAAAAAGATGCTTTCTAACTATAAATACACAATTAGGTACGATATTTTGGCTGATGTTGTTACTGTAAGAGATCTCGGTGTGCGATTGGATAGCAGGCTGAGGTTAAATGTTCATCTTAATGACATTTGTTCCAAAGGCTTTAGGAATCTTGGATTTGTCCTCCGTAACTTTAGGGATTTTAGGTCTCCTAAGACGAAAATCCTTTTATATAACTCATTTGTTCGTAGTGGCTTGGAGTACTGCAGTATGGTGTGAAATCCTTTTTATGACGTGTATTTAAAAAGATTAGAAAGCATCCAAAAGCAATTCTTAAGGCACTTAACGTTTTCGTGTAATATGGGCAAGAGTTCATTAAGTTTTTGTTTTTGTTTTTGAGAGATTAAATAATTTTAAAATAAGTTCTCTATCGGATCGAAGATGTATGCACGACCTCGTGTTTTTCTATAGGCTACCGAATCGCATCCTTGATGTCCCGGATTTACTAATATCGTTGTCATTCAATGCACCTTTAAAGCTCCCACGGGCATCAAGAAGTAACGTCTTTGTAGATCAGCCTTGAAGGTCCAACCTTGGCCAGAATGCACCTTTGAATCGTAGCATAAGGGAGTTTAATGGTACCTACAGCTAAAATAAAGAGTTTGTACTTGTTCATGGGTCATAGGTGACATTCGCAGCTTTAAGAAGTTTTTCATCTCCTGATCTGTATTGTGATGATTTGACATAGTAATATTAATATTATTTCACAAATTTTTATTTAAAGGAGATGTTTAATTTTGTATGGAGAAAATGCCAACACCTTGTACATAATACCAAAATGTAGCTTATGCATGGAATAAGCTTATTCAAAATGATTTTCTTCAAATAAATGAATAGTTTTTACGTAAGAAGTATTTTAAATAACAAATAATGGCAAGTTTCGTGATCGCAGGGGGTAATGGTGGTATTCTGTCAATGTCATGTCATGTCAAGTAGCTGTCATAACAAAAGTACTTACTGTATGAATGAAAATTGTTAATGTTAATAAATTAACTACTTCTGGCTATTACTTTTATAACTTGTAGTTAGAGTAGAGTTAAACTTAAGCTATTAAGTGCTAGATTTCAGCTTTTTATTACCTACTGCCATGTCGCATAGCTGTGAAAGAATACTACCACCCACTCTCCTTCCTTAGTTAGGTGTCATAAAAGGCGACTAACGGACTAAAGACTGCACATACATCCAACATCATAGAGCGGTGCACGCTGAGAACATGTGCAGTCGCTATTTGGTGAAAAGTGGACTATGGCAGAGGACTGCTTTTGATGTCCTCATTGCCTAGTGTCTGACAATGACAAACCCTTCGGGGATAATAGTCGTGATTATATGTATGTATTACCTACTGCTGCACCTACACATAACAGAACAGCAGCTAACCTCGATTGAACTCTATGTACTTACATCAAATCAAATCTTAATGTACATTAGAGAAAACACACAACATACTCGTCCTATTGTAGTAACATGCAGTGAATAATCAACTACCTAGTAAACACACTTAAGTAGGTAGGGAAGGTAACTGGTAGTGATGAAATAAAACAGTTTTATGAAGTTTTATATTTTTATTTATTTCAATTTGACTTCATTCTCTCGCTCCAGCAACATTTTTAGATGGCATTCACAAGAATGCCAAGAACAGTTTTTTTTACCACATATGCAACTACAGTAATACCCTTTTATTACATCTTCCCATTCATTACCTTGTGTTGCTAAGAGGATATATGTGTAATATATTTTTTGACTAAAATGGCGAGATTTTATACGTCCTCTTAGCAACACAGTCTCATGTGATGACAATTCTGGTATGTTAGTAACTTCTAAATCAGTTGATATCTCCACCACAAATGATCCATGTTGTCTCAAATGTTCGCCATAATACGATCTCGCTTGTTTTATTTGGTAGATACCCAGAGCAAATAGTGTGAGATCACTCATGGTCATTCGTGGGAAGATACTTAATTGCTCATTTTCTTCATTTATTCTGTAAAAATGGGCTCGCCGACGGTTAACATTATTTAAGATTATATATTCTGCTAAATAATTAGGCAACAAAATTCTGGTTTTTGCTCTTTCCAAAATTATTTGAGCATCTGGCCGGTTCACAAGCACTTTATGGAAAGCATTTATTATTGCGGCACTAATCCTAAAGTCGTCCATTAGATGCCTTGAAGCCACATTAAAATATTCATTACGTAATAATCTAAAGTCTCGTTTAAATCTGCCATTTACCACTTCAACTACCCATCTACATAACGTCACACATCTTGATTTGTTTGCTATAAGGGTGGATAATTGGTTTTCTCCTTCTTTTAATGTTTCTGGCTTATACACTGCATAATTTAGTGATTCCAGCAGAGGCAGAGCATCACGAAAGCCCCGGTCTAAAATGAAAATATCTTGAGGTCTGAAAAAGTTTCTTAATTCCGCATTTTCATCTTGGAAAAGGGCTTTCGTGATGTCTGCATCTGATGTTGTTGCTGGATATGGCCCCAAAGCATCTATTATATATCCGTCAGTAGCGACAATTAAAAATGGTTTAAAAAGTTTCTATACTTGTAAGTAACTGTAAGTTTTTTTTTGAAAGAGATAATTAGACGACTTTTGGACGTATATATATGTACCATCACAGATGACAATTGGTTTTCTCTCTGCACTAGGATTTCCGAATAACCCTTCGGGTATCAAAAGATTTCGATTTATAAGGTCACCTCTACTTATGTGGTTAATACCTAAATGTAACGGTACAAAGTCATTTTTTAAAGCTTCTCTAGCTTTTTTTAATAATATTGTCACTAGAGCTTTACTTATTTGAAACAGAGAAGCTATTCTGTCGTGTGACTCCCCTGTTCGAGACTTAATTAGGTAAAGCCCTAGTGCCAAATGTGGACGCTTACATGATTCTTGTAAACTAGGTATTTGTCTTAATATTGATTCATAATTGGATTTCGTGACTCCAGTCCAAAAATGAAAAATATTGTCGTGAACCAATCTATAATTTTTAAAGTTAATTGGTATTCCACTGGCATCCTCTGCCTCTGTGGATAGTCTCAGTAAAGATTGCACTTCATTTTTAGTAAAGGAGTCACTAAATTCGAATTGGTCTAAAATGTCCCAGTCATATACTGTGCTATGCATTTGACAGATCTTTGCATTTTCTGTTACAAACACTTTTTTCGATTGGAGGATTCTCTTCTTTAAACATAGAGGCACATTCAATCGTTCTGGTTCTGTGCAACCTGGTACAAAGCAGTGTGCACTTGAATGTGTTGTATGAGTGAACTCATCTAATTGCATAGTTGTTTCTGGTACTGCGATAATATTGGGGTTCTCTCGTAACTCCTGGACCATTCTCCAGCACCCCATACAAACTAATGCATCCGCTGGAATCTGAAAACACAAAATTATTACCATATCTATCTATACTATTATAAAACACTGAAGATATTTTTGAAAAACTAATAGGGATCGACTATTTAGTGGATTCTGAGCTAAAAACGATATTTTTGTCACCCGTATATTAGAACGAAGATATGGCCCATAGTGTAACAAGGCAATTATATAAAAAGAATTTTGATAAATGAAACTACTTACTTCTCTTGAAAACATTCTTTCTGAGATTATATTTCTCTCAGGACCATCTCCCAGAATATGTGTCCGTCTGTGAAGCAAAGATGATCTGCACCACACGCAAACATTTCTATTATACGTGATTGCTTCATCCTCGCTCCTATCAACAATTCCTTCCTCTATTTGCCTCACAGCATTGTTTGCAGCTTGTCTGCGAATATTTCGCTGAGCAGCAACCCAACAAGCATAGCAAACACGTCCATTATTAGGTATCTGTTAACAAAGAAATCATAAAATGTAAAGTAATTTTTTTAAATTAGATCACTCACTTGTATTTCTTGATAATAAAACTATGAAAAGATACCTGTCTTGGACTAATTCTTCTCGCGATTTCATTTCTTTCGGGACCTTCTGACAATGCATGTGATCTTCTCTGAATTAAAGACCTTCTGCACCATACACAGGCATTTGAGTCCTGTGATGCCAAAGTTCTAGGAGGCCTGGGATTTGGACCCTCATTTTGACTAACGAGGCCACTAAAGTAGACCCAGCATGCATAACATACTAATCCTCCTTCAGGAATCTACAAAAAAGATTGTAATTCAAATCAGTAATTCATAAAAAAATCTTCACTTTAATTATTACTTCAACATGAATTTGTATTATGTATTAAAAGTTAATCAATACCTGTCTAGGATAAATTCTAGCAGCAATAAGTTCTCTCTGAGGTCCTTCTGAGATAGAACGTGTTCGTCTTTGAAACAATGCTGATCTGCACCAAACGCAAACATGTTCTCGGTGGCTAGAAGCTTCATTTTCAGTTGATGACATTCCTACTTCTAGTATTGCGAAACATGGATGACAAACTATGCCATCAGTGTCAACCTAAAATACAAAAGTTTGTTTTAAACTAATATTTATTTTGTCTTCTTGTGAAGAATGTGTTAGGTTCTAATTATTAGGAAAATAAAAATGTAACAAAAATAGTTTTACATAAATACTACATTCAATAACAACTAACCTCATGTCCAACATGTTGTTCCAAGATCATTAGTAATTCTATCCCCAGATTAGATGCGAGATAATGGTTTTCCGAACACACATCTATCTGTCCATCACACATCACACAAAAAGAAGACATTGTTTGTTGGCTGAAATAGATATTTTATTTAGTTTATTGTATTTTACTTTGATTATAGTTATTTCAATAGAGCACTGTAAATATTTGAGATCAATTCCATTACTGTCATAGATAACCGAGTTGGTTCGGAATCTATTTCCTCGAAAAGAAGTGTTTAAAGCATTTTATTAATTCTCTGGTAAATGCCTAATTAAAATACGAAAAACTCACCTGAAAACAACGAATGTAGTAGCAACAATGCAATGGTAT
Source organism: Eudonia lacustrata (assembly GCA_947562085.1). NCBI lineage: Eukaryota > Metazoa > Arthropoda > Insecta > Lepidoptera > Crambidae > Eudonia > Eudonia lacustrata. The sequence goes on along the minus strand of OX387315.1, from coordinate 8,427,663 downwards.
CAACAGTAGCAGGGTCAAATGCAAATCGAAGTCCGGGATAGCAGGCAGAAGTCAACAAGTGAGGCAGCAAACGGAAGTCCAGGATAGCAGGCAGAAGTCAACAAGTGAGGCAGTAAACGGTAGCAGGTAATCGGTCCAAATCAGAATTTAAAAACAGCACAGCACAAAAACACAACGACTCAGAATCGACGTAAAAACGGAATGAAAACAAAACACCGGTTTTTTTTTAAATCATGGTGACAGTTGCACTTTTAATTACGTTCTTTACAGCTTTGGACACTTGTGTTTAATCTCAGAAAGACATCTCAAGTTGCCAGGTTAGTAAAAATTATGTTTCATTTTTTTATTCTTACGCAAAAATGGTAAAGCATATCGGAATATTAAATATATCAACTAAATACATGTATTTTATACTATTTTTTGAGTAGGTGTACATGGTCCTGGCAAAAAATTAAACATCTCCTTTAAATTTTTCATAATTATTTAATCTCAATTTTAAGTCTCATTCTCATTTCTCACTTTATTATATAGTATACATTTCTGTAAATTTTATTTATGTAATTGCATGTAGTCTTCACCTATAATTGTATTGGCATCGAGCTAAAATCTATTTTAATAATGTTTTATATAAGAAATGAATGATGTTTTATATATTGGTGATTATTTCAATAAATAAATAAATAAAATTCAAATGAAATACCTTAATATAAAAAAGGATTTATTTTGCAAAAGAAGTAGATAAAATCACAGTTTAATCCACGGAACAGAAAAAACAAACACCTTGTTTTTTCTGTTCCGTGGTTTAATCACATTATCGTACAATACAAATCAATTAATCACTTTATACAAAAATACTATTTATAGTTAGTTTTGTAACTTAAAAGTATTTATTTTAAGTCTTCTATTTTAACTTGTCAATTTTAATGAAACTTTATATGCAGGGAAATCTAAATAGAAAACATTTAAAAAACGGTTGTTCAACTCTAAATAAGTCAATAGAAAACATAAAAAACGTTTGTTCAACTGATTTTATGCGATTTTAACTTTCTGTAGTAGTATACTTTAAATCACATAAATTAAGTTCATTTGTTTTTTCTTTTTTCGTAAAACTGTTTAGATCTCTGTTCCATAAGCAAATAAAGTTTCACTAAAATTACGTTATTGGTTTGAAATAATTAAAACTTTAGAGTACGTATAAGATCCAAAATGTAGAATTACTCTGAACATTAATGATTTAACTCACAATCATGCACGTATACGAACACTTAACTGTTAATAATCCGTCGTTTTACACGTTTATTCATATTCATTCTACTCAATTCAACAATATTGATTAAAAACTCTATAGACTTTAGCGCTAGAGTGACATCACAATATAACCAGCAGACTTGAGAGTAGTATTTAAAAAAAGTTTGAGAACTGCTAATCGGCTAAACTAATAAATTTACTTTATAAAAAGTTACGATATCTCTCTGTGTAATGAGATATGTCACCAATATTATTAGTTTTGTGTGCGACTGTTCACTGTCACATTTGTTCCCACAACTTTACATTTTTTTTACATAGTTCCACTGCGAATTCATGTAAACTATTTCTACTGACATAGTCAGAATTTCACGCACTAATAATACGTAATATACCAATAAAACGAGAAGTTCGCTTTCTGTAAGCACTAATATGGGTACGCTGTATAGACGCCAGCTCGAAGTGTCATTCACAAGAGTCTTGTTCAATATCTCGGTACCTATCTGGTTATAATGTAAGTAGTTTTCGAGAACGATCACGTGTACGCCAGCTTGATCGTGATGATCTTTTTTAGTGTGTACGCTGGCATACACACTAAAAATGGTCTTTGTTTCTTAAACTAAGGAGGCACTAAATATTTTATGTTTGTAGTATTTACGCACTAATTACGCACTAAAAGAGGGCACAACAACAAACGTGAATTAGACCACGTGTACGCCAGCTTAACGGACACCGATCGCTCCAGAACTCGACAAGTACATGCTGTTTTTTATTTGTCAGTAAACAGCTGAAATGAGCAACGTTTTTGCTCTTCTACGTGCGAAGAGAAGTAGGTACAATCACGAGCATTACATTTACACATTTTTGAATAGTTTTGACTCTTATTACTCTGTTACATTGTTTACATGTCAGTGCATGTGACTGTACGTACTCCCTCCGTTGTCCGTTGCTGATCATGGTTGATTTTGGAGAAGACGTCTGGTAATAAATCACTTTATTTGCCGATAACAGAGTTCTTGGCGGGAAAGTGAAGAGTCATGTCTGCGGTTTTGTTTTATTTTCAAAAATTTGTGAATTATTAACGTGTTCGTGAGTGTGCATGAGCATAGAGGAGTATAATACGCGCATGAGTGTTGGCAAGTGAAACAAAACGGTACAACGTCACTTTTTCAAATTCTTTCAAAAATTCCGCGTGAGGACTTAGTAAAGCCCCACATCTTTACTGAGATACTCGAGGGATTGGGGGGTATATCAATTTGCACTTTTCATTTCTATTATCATTCATCATCATTTGAGAAACGTGTAAATTAAGTTTTCGACTGAAGTACTAGTATCCATGGTCATGAATAAATAAAAAAAATAAATAAAAAAAATTGCCGTTAACATTGACATTGACATTTGACATTACAACATATTGTCAACGACTTCTTGGCGGGAAAGTGAAGCGTCATGTTTGCGGTTTTGCTTTATTTTCCAAAATTTGTGTTATGTCGAATATTAATGTGAAATAATGGTGGATTATTAACCGTTAAGTGTTCGTGAGTGTGCATAAGTGTTGGCAAATGAAACAAAACAGTGCAACGTCACTTTTCAAATTCTCTCAAGAAGCTCGCGTGAGGACTTAGTAAAGCCCCACATCTTTACTGAGATACTCGAGGGGTTGGGGGGTATATCATTTCTCACTTCCCAATTCTAATATCATTCATCATCATCATCATATATGAAAATATTGTTTATTTATGTATTACTTAAACTAATGACATGGCAGCATGGTCTATGACCTTAGCCGGTTCCTCAAGGAATAAACTACACTAAAAAAAAAAAAAACATATTGTCAACTTTTCGACGTGTTTCATTACACCTAATTTGGTAAACTTTCTGTAAAAATCGTTTTTTTAAAGTGGCATAAACACGTTTATCATGATCAGTTTCAGCAGTTTTGCCGAAAACGATAATTTCTGCCACTTAGAAAAAAATATATAATCAGATCAGTCAGAATCGGAGATTGTTCTCGACTTTTGCAAAATGTGTTTGTATTATTTTATTTTACAATGCCGCAGATAAAATTTATGGTGTAAAGGGTATAATTTAAAGTTCTTTAAAACATCAACTACCTCCGTTCATATTAGACTGGATGACTTTAGGGTAGAGGTTATTATAAAATAGGTAGATTGTAAAATTAAAAGTCATTGACCATTAATAGGTGCACAAAAATGTTTTGTTGGGGTAATACTACTCACCACGAATTGTGTATTGAAGGCCATGATAATACTGATTTGGTAAGTCAAGCTTTGCGAGATTTTGTTTTTTAATTTTTAGGTTTTGACCATACTTACCTACCAACTTTTATTTCACAATAATTGTTAACCAACTTATTTACATCTTTTTTGTTTGTATATCTAGGTACATAAATTAAACAATTAAAAACATTTTTACAATTATTTTCTTTCGCGCTTTAGCTCAAACAACAATATTGAGTATAATTTACATTTGAAAAGTTGAAAACCAATCTTGATTTGCTATTTAATTACTAGGTAAAAATCTACTAACGTCAAATCTGTTATTTTATGATTTTTAGGGTTAAGAAAATACAGTTTACATACAATAATATCAAGGGCAATTACTGTATCTGTTGTGTTTATTTATTTACATACACTGACAGTTACAGTTGATACATGGTTATTGAGACTAATATTATAAAGCTGAAGAGTTTGCTTGTTTGTTTGGTTGAACATGCTAATCTCAGGAAATACTGGTTTAAATTGAAAAATTATTTTTTTGTTGAAAAGTCCATTTTTGAGAAAGGCTATATTACATCACGCTAATAGATTGTTTGGTTATTAACGCGGGTGAAACCGCAAGGCACAGCTAGTCAAAAATAAAGCTAACTAAACTAAGCTATTCAATAATCAACAAATACACACACACACAACAAATATCATCATCATCATCATCATCATCATCAGCTCATTTATGTCCCTACTGCTGGGGCACGAGCCTTCCCTATGGATGGATAGGGAGAACGGGCCATAAACCACCACACGGGCCCAGTGTGGATTGGTGGTTGTTAACGACTGCTGATGCAGCCGGGACCAACGGCTTTACGTGCCTTTCGAAGCACGGAGAAGCTCGAGATGATAAACTTTTGGTCACCCATCCGATGACCAGCCTTTGCGAAAGTTGCTTAACCTCAGCACTCGCAGACCGGGCGCGTTAACCACTGCGCTATCGAGCTCCTCCAACTACAACAAACTCCACAATCTCCTCCAACTGCAACAAATATGTATACAGCATGAATTGAATAATTTTCTGGACAAAAGTACTTCAAACTAATTGGAAAAGTTGCTAACCTAATCTATTGTATCCCACAGGTTATAAGACCTACATTATCAAAATGGAGGGAATGCAATCACATGCGTTGTGTGGCAGCTGGGGAATTTCATACTCTTTACTTGACAAATCAAGGCCATTTGTATTCCTGTGGAAGCAATGAAGTGGGACAGCTTGGCAGACACACAGAATCCAAAGAAGGAAAATCCCCAGGTATAATTGTCTCTTTTGATATCTTGTATTTTATATTTATAGTTTGAATTTGTATGTGTGTAGATTGAAATTAAATTTGAATTTATTTAAATAATTTAATAAAAGCCTGTTGTCTTAGTTGTGCTCATACAAGTTAGTTAGCTTTTGATATTGAATACATTTAAATCTTATCTTTGGCATACTGCATTGCCAAATACACCTAAAAAACTAATAGGTACTTTAGTAATTAAATAATTTAATTTATTGGATCCCCAAAGTAAGTAAAAGTATTTTTAAGTTCTAAAACATAATGATTCTGGTTGCTAAATTTTGCAAAAATTTGTTGTTTCTACCTTTATGAATGATAAACAAAACTTCTTTTAGCTTCTGTGGAGAAATTAAAGGAGTTTAAAATAGCAGCAGTGGCATGTGGCCTTCAGCACTCATTGGCTCTAAATGAATGGGGTCAGCCTTTCAGTTGGGGCTGCAACAGCATGGGGCAATTGGGTCTTGACCCCAAGAATGACTCCAACTCACATAATGTACCTGTCATTGTGCGATTACTTGCTACTAAAAGTGTTGTACAAATTGCCTGCGGATCATACCACTCCTTAGCATTAACAAACAGTGAGTAAATCATAATTTAATTGTCAGAGTAAATATTTAAATATTATAAAATAGAACTGTATGATAATCAATTTTCTAATTGAAAAGTGCTCTTATTGGTTTTTATATAAAATCAGTTTTCTTTAAAATATATCTGTTTCAAGTTTTCAAGGTTGTATGTACTTTTAATTTATTGCTATGCTTAGTATTGGTACATTTGACTTATCATATTAATAAATTTAATATTCTACAATTTGCATCTATTGCCATCCTCTCTCGTTTTGCCTTTTAAGTCAAAGTGTTTTTCTTTTCTAAATATATTTTTGCGTTGGGTTTGTATGCCCTGTGATCATAATGCATCATTTTGCCAGACCTTCTTATGGTAGTGATCAGACAAACTTTGATTGAATTGATTTATTTATTGTAATAAGATTCAGATTTTTTTTAAATTCAAATGTTATATATGGTCTATATTTTTAGATGGCGACTTATATGCGTGGGGAGCTAACAGTTACGGACAGTGTGGACTAGGCACCATGTCTAATAAGGAAATTACTCCCCAACACATCACATCACTTCTCGGGGTGCCTATTTCATTAATTGCATGTGGCAGTAACCACGCTTTTGCTCTGTCAAAGTGAGTATAATAAGTTCTCATAAAATTATGACAAACATTGATAAGAAAAATTACTGACAATCAATCTGTATTCTATAATCTTAATGTGAAATATTTATTTACAAGTTGGGCTAGCCTTGGTTACTGTTGTTTAACTTTAAACCTTAGTGGCAGGTATTTCCCTTTTTATGCTTAATTATCATTAAAAAAACAAACTTATTTTTTCGGGTTGTATGTCATTTGTTTTACCATATCTATCTTTGTGTGTAACCATTGTCCGTAAACTCTTTGGGAATATAACTTAGATAGCTAATCAGAAAATTAACCACATGGGTTTGATAAGACAAAATGAAATAGTTCCCTGCCTATAAACAGCAGGCATTATAAAATACTTGTTTGTAACAATTTAACAGGTCTGGTGCTGTGTTTGGATGGGGCAAAAATACACATGGGCAGTTGGGATTACAGCATAAGGACAATAGATGTTACCCAACTCATCTTAAATCCCTGAGAGATGTCAAAGTATGTGTTTTAATGAGTATGAAATCAAATAAAATTATATTTTTTAAGAACAAAAGGAAATTTGTTCTGCTATTCACATACTATTTGAATAGTACATGTTTTTTGGTGTCTCCATGTTCCCTCCATCTACCCATGTGATATTGTTTGTGTGGGAAAGCCTAGGCCCAGCAGTGGACTATTTATAGGTTGATCATGGTGTTGTACTGTGAATGCGATTTTGCATCAAATCCAAGTGAAAGAATATCATTTTATTATAATTAGTTACAAATAGTACCTAATGTGAAAATTGTAATAACGCGTCAAATTTTGATTGTACTACTGTACAGACAAAGTGCCTAGTGCGAGTTTTATTTACTATTTGATCATGTTGAAAAAAAATACAAAAAAGTTCGGTGACGCTGAAAAGGCATTCTCAGGCCATCAATAAACTCTCAAAAAGAAATGTGAATAACACTCGCACCCTATATTTTATATGTTTTTCGATAATAATACCAGTACTTATCCCATATTACGGTTTGGTCTTTGACACCAAATTCGTCTTATGAATTGAGGCTAAATGCTTACACAAAGTTCTAGTTTGAACTGGTGACCATTTGTCATACTTCTAATATCAACACAGGTGCGAGTCGAAATAGACGTCTATGTCATAGATTACATAGATTCTATAGCTTTAAATAAGAGCAATAATTATAGTAAAGTAGCATTCGTAAGATTTGTGTGACAATTATAGCCAAAACTTCAAGAATTTTACTATTTTTTATTAATTTTACATTTCACATATCAATCTACTAAGGTTTATAAATAATCAACATCGAGATCTTCATCATTTAAACAACCAACAGAAAATAACAAAGAATTGGTAGATACAATTTCTTGTTAATGAGACATGTTATGTATATGTACCTAATATATATATATATATATATATAACAATTTGGAAGGCTATTTCTGCTGAATTTGCTCCCAGACTGAAACACGAATTTGTTATAGTTTAGTAACCGGAATTGTGGTATTGTGTAGATATGCCACATAGCTTGTGGCGAAGACTTCACAGCATTCCTGACTCTGGACGGCGGCGTGTTCACGTGTGGCACCGGGGAGTACGGTCAGACTGGGCACGGGACTACCAAGGACGAATTCTTTCCTAGAAAGGTACACTCTCCGTTAAGGTAAATTGGGTACAATTTTATAATAAATGCGCAGTTTACGCTACATTACAGTTGAATACCGATAATAGGTTGCAGCCTAAAAAAATCTCTTGCAAGAGATCTTGTTAGTTTATTTGTTACACATCCTTCTCTCCTTCGAGATTGTATAGTGACAGCAGCGTGGCAAATCGCTCGGTATTACCTGTTGTAATCAATTGAAATTTTCTTTGCCTTACGTGGCGTGGCGCTAGTCGTTTTAATATTAAAACCTTAATGTAAAACTAGAACAACTTTTAAAAGGTTGGTATCATAATATGTATAGATCGCCCGCGTCTATCGTCTATATGCATGCAAATGCTATGCAGAAAATAGCTCTGATTATACCAACATTTTGCGATCTAGTCATTTTGCTACCCGGTCTGTTTGAGATGTGGTCTGATTAAAGATGTAGTCTTTTCGAGAACCAGTCGTTTTGCTACCCGGTCTATTTGAGATGTGGCCTATTAACGATATTGTTGTTTATAGAACCAGTCGTTTTGCTACAAAGTCATTCGGAGATATAGGCTTTCTGCAGAGATGGTCCTTCTGAGATCTGGACCTTATGAGGATTTGGTCGTTTTCACTATGTAGTCGTTATGATACCAACCCCTTTTATAGAGTTTTTTTTATTGGTTTAGAAAAATTGAATATTTACTGTAAAAGCAGAAACCTTTTTAGAGTATTTTTAACATACTAGTAGTGGTCGCCCAGTGGTCGAAATACGACCGTAATTTTATTATGGCTGCACGGATTGTATCCTAGGCAATGGAAAATTTCAAAAGACAGAATGTGAGTTTAGATTGGCATTGACAGATTACGGCCGCTCCTCTTGCATTTTTGAAATTTTTGAAAAGAGTTTAATATGCGTGTGTATCAAATACATAAATAGTGTGTGTAACGTTTGTTTTATTGATTTAATGTATTTTTATGCATAATTAAAAAGAAATTAACATTCGGATAACCTTCTCTATATAAACTATATGTGTGCGAAATTTATTACTCCTCAGTCCGCGCAATTTTCGTAAAAAAGGGGTACAAAGTTATTGCTTCATGTATCATATTTGTATCCAGGTTTTTTATTCGTTTAGGTAATGGAGCTAATGGGAACCACAGTTACCCAAGTGGCTTGCGGCCGCCGTCACCTCCTCTGCCGCGTCGGGGAACGGATCCTGGCCTGCGGGTACGGGGCGCGGGGCCAGCTCGGTTGCCCAAACGTGGCCTTCGCGCTCGTGCCTACGCCTGTGCACTTCACGCCCAACGATGAGACGCCTGTTAGTATCTAATTAGTAATCACCAGTTATCGGAATAAAGGGAGCTAATTTACCTAAACCAATTTAACATTTTATTATCAATTCCCGAATTCCGGAAATAGTTTTACTTCATCGCATTGTCTGAGTCTGAGTAATATGATTACCTACTCGTATTGTTGTATTTCAAAGCAATTCCAGCGTTCCCATATAAAAAAAATATGATTTGGAACTAACTAAGTTATAAATTACAATAATACGAGTAATATGTGTACTTAGACTGTGCGAAGAAGTATTTCCAAAATCCGGGATTCGATAAAAAATAATTTGGTGATTTTTCTAGGTAAATAAGCCCGCCTCGTTCGTTTCAATCTCGCAGGGCACTTAAAGGCAGAAGTTTTAATACAAATGTTTTCATAGTTAAACAATGAAAGTGCGAGCGTAAATTACTTCCATTGTAATTACCGCGTCCATGCTTTCATTGTGAATATGTTTGCGAGATTTCATAGCAATAGCCATTGATCCCACCAGTTAAAGCTAGCGGTGGTGGTTTGCTTATGCTGATATCCTTGTCAAGAATTTCTAACTCTTAACGCATTTATAGAGACAGTTAGAAATTTGGCATTGTGCTAACGACTAGTTTCGAGTAAAGAACTGGATATAATGACTCTGATACATATATTTCAATCACTTGTAAGTCGGCAATAAGTTATAGATTCGTACTAAATTTTACTTTTCTCTTGCTTTCGTAAAATCAAACTGTCTTGCAACAAAGAACGATAAGAAAAATACATTCTATATGATTGATAACACTGAAAGTCATTGTGCTATTTAAAATGTATAATGAAGATAATGTTTCTACCGAGAAAAATAGCACTATCTTTATGCGTATCAAAGTAATCGCTTTTTTAAAAGATTGACTTTTTTGTTTTCACCAATCATATTAGGCATTATGACTTTGGGATACCAACCTTAATTGGGTCAGCATGGTGGGTTAAAAAATATCTGATATCCCTAAGTTCTATTATTAATGTGGGAAGGCCTGAGCCCAGCTGTGGGACGTTTATCATAATGATGATGATGATAATGATACTTGCTCAATTAAGCGGTTCCTCCGCTAATGTCGGAAAAAGCGATAAAAATGTGTTTGGCATTGTGATAGTACTAATGCTTGTTTGACGATATATTTTTTTGCGCTATTCATGGAATGCGTCGCGTAGTGTGCGTTATTTTCACAATTGATTTGAGTTAAAGTTAACTATTCAACAGTTTCTGTTTCAATTACTATAATTTTTATTGGGTCATAGCAGCGCCACCTTGTAATCAATTGGTTTTACAATTTGGTCACGAGATGGCGCTCTGTGAAAATACTCGCCCTGGAAGCACGGCATAGCAAAGCATTCTGGAAAATTTTGGACTGCACTTCAAGTACTAAGCTACTGAAATTGTTTTGCGCGCGTAACGGAACCTTCTGAGACCCGTCAAGCTTAATTATTTTTGATTGGCTTTTAATAAATAATCGCTAAGGCGGGTTGGGGGGGAAATATTGACATAGTCTCTAAACATCTTCTTTTGTTTATCATGCAGGCTGAAAATCCAGGCCAGAGTAAGGTGAATACCATTCCAATGTATTTCACATTAGGTATTCACTATTACATTTTGTTGAGATTATATTGCTCAGTATTTTTGGTTATTATGTACACAAAGCTTTGCTCATCTATTGCGAAACATTACTTGACTTTATGTATATATTATAGCTTTTTAGAATTCAGCAATTAGTGGGCACATAACAGTTCGTAATGTAATAATTTCTGATATGAAATTGTTACATTTCAATTGTTACAACATCTCTTCATTATGATGAAGAGATCGTATTGACAGTGAGTAGAGTGCAAGTTCTATTTTTATGAGAATTAAATGAAGAGAAGTAAATTTGTATGAGATCTGAGCAGCGTCATCTAGTAACAAACTAGCCAAACCAAAATCTGTTTACAAAACTGATATTAAACATTGGTGCTAGTTCAGATGAATAATATTATTCATTACTAAAAATATTTCTAATTATTCGTATTATAATGTATTAATTTGTTTCTATTATATCAATGATCAGTTCTGTGGTTACATACTTTTCAATAGAAGTTTGATTTATTATTTTCTATCCTATAGCTCTAGATATTATAATTTAGAGTATAGTAGGTTTACGGAAGAATACATTGGTTTATTTGATATCGAAATACTCTTCATGTTGATGATAGAACTTCCTGCCATGAAATATACCTCTGTACTTAGTTACATATTTTGCAAACAGCGACATCTAACTGCTTTTTAACTCTTATCAGCGCATGAAAAATTTAAAATTTTTGCGTTGCATTTGCATTATACATAATAGTTATTTAATACATGACTCTAACGTTTAGTATATTAGGTGCCATTGAATCAAGTGCGGATATTTTGAGGTAAATAACAGAGACAATTATCGAATTCGTGCCGTAAACCTCGTTAGCGTAAAATATGAATATTGTATGGAAATATATACAGTGACACAGTCCGTAAAGTAACATTTGGCACAACTTAACATTTAAAATTTTTGACATTTAATTGAATGTTATGTCATTAGGTAGATTTAACGATTACGTTACGATTTCGCTAGAAGTTTACGAACTCCTAGATCACTACTAATGAACAGTGTGGGTCATTTGTGTCCAGTAACAAAATTAGCGCAAGAAAAAAATATCGAGAGAGAGATAGATAACCTGAAAACTGTTTGTTCAGAATCAGTAATAGAATCGATTTCAATTTTTTTTTATACCATGTTACATTTTGACCAAATAATATTTACAAAATCTCAAATAAAGCCTACCCCCTACACCTACACCCTACTAAAAAAAATCTCACTCGTACTCCGGTCGCGCGCATCGCTTGTCACGTGGATGCGAGAGGGCGCAAGGTTGCAGCGCACCAATCGAGGCACGCGCCGGCTGCACGCACGTGACCCTCACCCCCCGTGTCAGTCACCCGGAAGCTATCGACCGGTGTGTATGTGTCGCATGCGCCCCGTGCGTCCTGCATGGCCTGACTCTTGCTCCCGCGCAGTGTTAGTTTCCGTATCGAGAAAAGGGGGGTTCGATACCAAAGCTCAGTATACAGAAATGGTACAAACGTACATGGCGACAGTGCGACGTTACCAATACGTAATTAATCAATAAGTGCAGTGTCGCGTGCTATTTGTGACCACGCAAGAGCACGTTCGCACGAGGACAATGGGACAGCTCAAAAAGCTTGTAACTTCGTGAGTTTTCAAGATATTATTTTAATTTTTTTTTGTACTGATTCTTTACTTGAAAATATTTGACCCGTGTTTCGATTTTCGTATAAACTAAAAATAAGGTTGTATAAGCTGGTTTCGAAATAGAAGTAGAAGTAATAATTTCTTTTGAAGTGTCGTTAATAAGTTTGAAATCAGACTTAAATATATTTGTATTAGATTCGGTTACACCATTTTTAATTTCGTTTAAGCCCTATGTAATACTAAAGTAGAGTGCATTAAACAACTCAGTGTATGCATATATTAGTTGAAATAACTTTAAAGTTATACTTACGGTCTTAAATTGACAAAGTCCAGTTTTATGTGTCCCATCTTCACGAACCAAACAAAGTCATGTGGAGTATTTCATAGTCTCTACAGAGCTAAAGGTGTCTCGAGAGCAGTTGTCCCTGTCTAATTATATAACTGTCCTCCTTTAGCCAAAGAAGAAGCCGAAGGTCGAGAGCTCCGCCGCGTTTACCAGTGCGGGGTCGTCTAAACGAAATGTTGAGTCTTCCTCTATTGCATTTTAATATTACTATTATAAAAACGACTCTGTACATCATTTGTACTAAATAGTTTCGGCTTTATGTATGCTTTATATGCTTACACGCTTTTTATGTTGAATGTTGTAGCTAGATTTTATGCATTGCATTTTGTGTATGTTGCAAATGTTAGCAGATGTGAAACATAAACTAATTATAAGTATTATTTGTTGAATGGTAAAAACTATCTGGTATCTCTTTCTTAGTTTCGTTATTGTTTATAAATCGTTAAATAACACCTATAAACGTATTGTCTATCTATAAACTAAGTGTAGATGATACTATGCAAACTGTTTGTTTCCGTTTACAAGCACCATGTTTTAAATTAAACTTCAATGCAGCATTGTATAGTAATATAATCTAATCGGATAATTGTAAATCTAAATAAAAGTAAAAGAAAGTTCCTTATACACTAACATACCTCACGCTTTCATAATAATCGCCGCATCAGATATCATTTTGTTTTGTCATAATATATTTTGTCTGCATGTTTCAAATGTCAACAAAATATTAGCACTGGGTATTTATGTTCTTGAACAAATACGAAATAAAAAAATTCTGTTGTCCCATTTCAATTATCTTTATTTAAAAAAGCATTCAAATGCATCTGCTTACGATCGTTGATATTCCTAAAATACCTGTAGGCCAGCTGCACTTTAGATGCGTTTTCGTACGAATTTGACTCGCACGAACACGTATAGATAGGCATGATACATCCCGATCCTCCGACTACTATGATAAAAGTCCAGTGACGGTCTAATGCCATCAGCAAACTAAAATAAAATCTTCTATCTATATACTACTATATAAATCTGTAGGCTCTGTCTGTACATGCAATTTTTATAATAAATATTAGTTTTATGACTCACTGACACCAATTCTACGATTTTTGAAATTTTGGTCTGTCTGTCTGTATGTCCTTTTATAACTCAAGAACGGCTTGACCGATCTTGATGTAAATTTGTATGTAGTAAGAACATGAGATTGTGCAAATGATAGGCTACAAAAAAAATATTCACAAATTTTCGCACAGCTAAGCGGGCGGGTGACGGCTAATATTACTGTAAATATACCTTTCACACAGGTGCGAGCTAGTCGTGCGTGTAAATAGTGTACGAGGTAATATAGAAGCATGAATCGGGATATATCGTGTATTCGTACGATTCAAATTAGTAGTGCGCATTCAAAGTGCGGCCGGCCGTATATCTACTATAGCAATATTGAGAGCGTTCTTTTTCAACAATCTGACGTTTGTTTCCAGATCTCACCGGACACCTTCAGTGGGCCCATGAAGGTGTTCGCAGGCGGTGACCACAGTTTCTTAGTGATCAACACTGATAAAGTTTCTGCGGATTTCCGTGTGCCAGACAAGTCTAGGCAGATTTTGAGTTTGTCTCTGGCGAAACTGGCCTCTTGTGAGGTCTTCAAAGATGGCGACGTAGTCAACCAAGTGAGTTTTCAACTTTGTGTAACACTCTCATGACTAGCTAAGTATATCGATTTTTATTGGATTTTCAATAAAATTTTAAGATTTTAGATTTAAATTAACCAAAAGTAAAATTATATACAATAAAGATTTGTATCACTGAATGAAAACAAAAATGTATCTCAATAATTAAGGGCCCTATTACATTTTGACTGTGATTTTTGCGTAAAATGGCCAATTTTGGCGTTCTCGATCTCAGAAACGAAAATACATTAACAATTTTGATTTATTGAATAGTAGTAGTAGTAGTATGTAGAATAGCTATTGGCATAGTTCGTAGCGCCCTCGCTTTTTGTAAATTTTGCTTAACTTTTTAATGAAACCCAAAATAGCAGAGAAAAATTTTCATGAAATGCGCGAAGGCACTTTTTTGAGCTCCTAGATTGAACTACTGTTCCAAACAAATGAAATTGTTTAGAAATAAAAAAAATAGAATGTTATCTCATAGATAGTCGAATAGTTCGTAGCGGCCTCGGAATTTTTAGATATCATTGATTTTACATAGGAAAAAAATCTTATTCTAAACCAAAAAACTTCGAAAATCGCTTTAAGATGGCTGTGAATTTCTCCTATCTACGATAATATTATTGAGCAAAATTTATACCAGAATAATTGTTACTTCATGAGGAATAAATATTTTATAATTAATTTATTTTCCAATTTCGATAAAAACGATAAACACAACTGCAAAATTACTACAAAATGTGATGCGCCGGCCGTACGAAATCTGCTTTTTCTCGTAGAGTGGAAAATTGTTATACTAAGCATGAATTTATTACCCTATTTCGATAAAAACGATAAATACAACTGGAAAATTACTACAAAATGCGAAAATGGGCATTTTACGCAAAAATCACAGTTGAGATGTAATAGGCCTCTTAATAATGACACAGTAGAAGACCGGGGCACACGCTTACGTGATGCAATGCCCATTAGAAACCCTTTTGAGGATGTTCGATCACTGTGGTTTGAAGAACCTTAAGTTTCTTGTCGTCCGCCCCTAAAATCCTGTAAATGCCATCAGCGAACAAAAGCAATCATTTTCAATAGAATGGTTGAAAGCTAAATTATAACTTATTGTTCGACGACACGACGACGGTTACGTTAGGTAGACATTTTTTCGATACCATGTAGTTTTGGAGTATGCGGTTGCACCACCAAACTTGTTTTCAGGACCTAATGGTGTACCTAGAGACTGTGTTCGGCTCAATAGCGTGCGTGAATGGCTCGTTCCTATTGGATAATAACGCCCATTACGGATGCAACACGAAGACGCCGGGCGTGGACTTGAAGCGGGCTCAGGACGCGTTCACAGTCATCAGCCGGTTCGAGAACACCTCTATTAAGGAACTGGTCAGTAGTCAGTACTGTACCCTTACATCATACTCTGTTTTTGTAGTGTTGCCACTTTGTAGGCCTCACGCCTGTTTTTACATAAGACCCTTAAGTTGTAGGTAACCCCTAATGCCATGTCAGGTGATGGTTGACGTAGTAAACCCATTATCTAACACGGCTAAGAAGGTAAAATGGACATTAAAATCTTTGTAATTAGAGTCATTACACCACCAGCTCATTTAATGTCCCCACTGCTGGGGCACGAGCCTTCCCTATGGATGGCTACGGAGAACGGGCTATTAACCACCACGCTGGCTCAGTGTGTATTAGTCGTTGTTAGGGACTTCTAATGCAGCCGGGCGGGACTAACGGCTTTACGTGCCTTCCGAAGCACGAGAATATTTTTTGGTCACCCATCCGATGACCGGCCTTTGGGAAAGTTACTTAACATTAGCAATCTCAGACTGGGCGCTATCGAGCTCCTCGTTAGAGTTACTTACTGTCTATATAGGTGTAGTCTAATTCGAATGTGGAATTTGGTAGTATCCTAAATTCCATGTTTGCTGCTTTTGGTTGGAGATGCAGTTCAACTACTGGATGAAGATGCATTATAATCGAGGCTTCGAGGTCGCCAACAAATTCTATTGTTCTATGTATTGTATTTACAGAAGTGTAAATAAGCGTCATTAGGCAACGAATAAAAAATGTCGCGTAACATTCAATGACAAGTTGTATAGTGATCATATGCTTAGAATTTTTTTAAATAAAACATGCCTATTTATGTCTGATATAATTTTTTTCACTAACATCATTAATCGGTAGCATATATTATGTTAATGTTTAAAATTATTTGTGCTACAGATATTCAGTGATTTGGCGGAGAATGTAATAAAGAAGATGAAAGTGTCCCCGCCAGACGCGGAGGCGTTGCGAATGTTTCTCCTGCTACCGCTGTACCACGAGATGAGGAATCCGCGACGGCATCCCGAATTGCAGGTATTGTTTATAAAAAAAAAATCATTATAAAACCGGCCAAGTGCGACTCGGACTCGCGCACGAATGGTTCCGTACCATTATCTACAATAACGGCAAAAAAATCACGTCTGTTTTTAGTATTTGTTGTTATAGATTCCTTCCTTTACTGATTGTTCCTTCGGCGTTCGATCTTGTTAGAGAGTGGACGTGTTGTTGTCTTTTTTTGAAATTATTTAATAAATTATTATTTTGTTTGGGAGCCCTGGGCTTCGCCCTACCGATTGCCAAGTCTTCGCCATCTACTTTGAAGTCCCCAGTGGTGAAAAATATAAGAATACAAAGGGGTGTCGCGGATTGCGAGAATCGAACCACGGACCCTTGAGGTGAGTGCTAGCGACGCGACGTCTTAGCCACTAGGCTACGAGCACCGGAGGCGAGCCGCCGAAATTACTCATCGCTTTCTACGCACCATACGCGGTACGATTTTGCTACGTCACTGGTCACTGATACGCAAGAGGGCCAATACCTATAATGACGATTTGCGCTGCGTGTCGAGACGTTATTGACGGTAAGGATGCACACTTACGATGCGTCATAGAAAGTTGTAGTAAAAACTACCATTTCGCTTGTGCTGGCGGAAACGTGTATGAATTAGACATTGCATGGATATGTCCCGAATGCCGCTGTGCAACTAAGAAAGGTGGTGACAACAGTTCAACGCCGGTGGGCTCAGCCAAAAAACCTAGTGAAAATGTCACTTTCCGAAAGAGACCGCAATTGGTTTGTCCAACGGAGGATAGCTTTGTTACCCAAACAAGTGACCCACCAGTGGACGAGATTCAAGGTCTACGGCTGGAAATGCAGTCGTTGAGGTCTCAAATTTGCCACGCAGTTAATTTAATCACCAGCTATGAATCGAGGATGGCTGTTTATGTAACAGAGATTAAACAACTGAATAGAAAGCTGGATACCGTCACCTTTGGCGCCACTACCACTATCACCCAACCGTCATCCGCGGACAAGTCGTCAGCCCTCGATGTGACAGCTGTGTCAGCTCCGGTAAGCACACTTTTAGTCCAGCCTCAGTTCGACGCGGCTACGCCTACTCCGGAAGCCTCAACGAGCGTTAACTCAAGGCCTAAAAAGCGCAAGCAAGGGAAGATTAACGAACTTAATCACAAAAAGCAGACTTCGTGTTCAGATGCCATTCCCTTTACTTCTCAACGTCCTCAACGTCAGCCACGGACATGTCCTGAAATCCAGCTGGAAACGGTCGCAATCGAAAGTACTGTGACGCACCAACAGCTTTCCGATGCTGAACACGGGAGTGAGGTGACTACAAAAAAGAATCTGCGCGCAGCCTCTTTATGCGGTACAGCGGATCCGACCAAGACAACCTTAAAAGCAATGGAGCCGAGGAAGTACCTACATTTATGGAACATGGAGTCTAGTGCCGATGACGTCAGAGACTATCTTCGCCGGTTGTGCCCTACAGGAACATGCACCGTACAAGAATTGACGCCAAGAGGTGACTATAAATCTTTTAAAATAGGTGTACCCATTGCTTTCTATGACGTCTGTTTTTCAACCGATGCTTGGCCTGTTAATGCCAGGATAAAAACTTGGATACCTTACCAAAGGCTAGCAGGTTCGTCAACTATGAACAATGCTTTGAACAATGCCAGGAGCCAGCCCTTTCGTGGTCCAACAAATAGTAAGCAATAATAAGCTCAATCTGTTTTATCAGAATGTACGCGGTCTTAAGACTAAACTTAGAACATGGCGCAACAATTTACTTCTGGCAGAACATGACGTCGTGGCTGTGACGGAGACATTTTTGGATGGCTCGGTTGAAGATTCTGAACTTGTTTGTGGTGATTGGAGTGTTCTGCGTCGTGACAGAGGCACGCCCTGCGGTGGTGTCGCGCTAGCCGCGCGGGCGCCCATTGTGCTGCAACGATGTCGCGACTTGGAAACTGAATCCGGCGAGGATCTTTGGAGTAGTTTTGAGTGGCATGGACGGCTATTTTACGTGTGTGTTGTGTATATTAAACCAACTGCTAGTGACAGTGAGTATATGCAATGGTTTTGTAAAATTGAAAATTTCATTGATGAACTTAAAGCCATAGTTTTAATTGTAGGTGATATTAATTTAAATAGCGCTTCTCCATGTATTAAGAATTATTATTGTTATTTCCTGTCTTACTGTAACATATTGGAGAGGAATATGGTATTGAATCTACATGGGGGAGTATTGGATGTCGTGTTAATTAGGCAGAGCAATGTTGTTTGTGAGGTATATGTCTCTGCTACTGACGGGATAGTCTCGCCGGACGGATATCATCCGCCCTTAGATGTAGTTATTGAGATTAACGCGAGTCACCGCTCTGAAAATCTGAAACCATCAAATATTGATCCGTGTAAAGATTGGAATTTTAAAAAAATGCGACTACGAGCGCTTGTTGGAGATGCTTTCTGATTGTTCTTGGGACATGGTCCTCCGTGAATATGATGTTTGCGCTGCAACTAATAAGTTCTATGAAATTATATATGGCTACTTTGACGAGTGCATGCCCAAAAAAACGCGTAAACCTAATGTAAGCCACCGTTACCCTGTCTGGTTTTCAAGCGACATTATCCGCGACATAAAGCGGAAAACTAAATTGCATGCCTCATGGATGCGGAATAACTGTGGGGAAACATACAATCTGTTCTCTCAACTTAGGGCTGATCTTAAACGTTGTACAGCAGCTGCTTACAGTCAGCATATGAAAAACATTGAGGGTAATATAAAATCTAACCCGCGACAGTTTTGGCAGCACATTTCAAGTCTACGCACGAAGGGCGGATTTGAGCCTAACGTCACATATAATGGCAAAGCTTTTTCAGGCGTAGAAGCAGCGCAGGCCTTTGCTACTTTCTTTGCAAGTGTCTTCTTGCCTGAGATTCCACAGCTAGACGCCGCGCTTGCATCCAGCTCTGACAGTAGCCACGATAGCAATTACGTCAACATATCCCAAATCACACTAAAGGCAGTCTTACAGGGAATAAATAAGCTGAAGTCCAATAGCTCTATTGGACCCGATAGTGTTCCCCCGGTTTTACTTAAGCACGCAAACCAATATCTTTGCATGCCATTGTGCCATATTTTTAATCTCTCTCTAGAAACTGGGAAATATCCGCCTCAGTGGAAGCTATCTAGAGTTAGCCCAATACCCAAAGGCCTGGATAAGTCCAACGTTAAGGAGTACAGACCGATCGCCGTTCTTTCATCCCCAGCAAAGGTGTTTGAAAGCATAATACACACATATGTATACTCACAGGTGGATAAATACCTCTGCAACGAGCAGCACGGTTTTAGACGGAAAAGGTCTGTTGAGACGAATTTGTTGGCTTTAGTCGAGTATGTCTCTACCAATTTGGACAGAGGCTCACAGGTGGACGTACTCTATTTTGACTTCCGCAAGGCATTCGACAGGGTGAACAATGATGTTTTACTTCAAAAACTTTGTTCACTAGGTTTTGCCCCGAGGCTTCTTCGACTTCTTGCGGATTACCTTCGGGATCGTCAGCAGTTTGTTAGACTTGGCGTGTATGATTCTGTTCCGTATCATACACGTTCTGGAGTAAGTCAGGGCTCTATACTTGGACCCCTCCTATTTTTAATTATGATAAACGACCTCCCTAGCGTTTTGGTAAACTCGCGCTGCCTGATGTACGCAGATGACCTCAAACTTTTCAAAGAGGTAAAGACCAATGCAAACTGCAGGGATCTGCAACGTGACGTTGATGCAGTTTGCCAGTGGGGTGACCGAAATGGGATGGAGTTCAACGCCGCCAAATGCTCTGCAATGACCTTTAGCGACGTCAGCCGATAATCTATGGTTACAACCTAAATGGTAAATTACTGACGCGAGTAACCAATGTGAAAGACTTAGGCATCACGTTTGATCTGAAATTAACATTTCATGATCACGTTGTTGCGCTAGCAAAAGAGTCATTTAGGAGATTGGGTTTCATACTAAGAAATTCCCGTGACTTTAATGACCACAGTTTGATACGCTTGATATTTGCTGCGCTGGTGCGGTCCAAGCTGGAAAACGCTATGTGTGTGTGGAATCCACATGAAAGCAAATATGTACTTTTACTTGAAAAGGTACAAAAAGCTTTCCTTAGGTACCTTTACAAGCGCGTCAGAGGATATTATCCATACATGTACCCCACAAAATTTCTACTTGGCTGCCTCGGGTATAACTCGCTAGAGGTCAGACGGGGGAAGCATCAAATGATAGTTATGTGCAAAATACTACATGGAAAAATTGATGCCCCCGATCTGCACGGTGACTTGTCTCGGTTATTTGTTCCTAACAATTATAATCGGAGTAGGAAGCATAAGGTGTTTGCAGTGCCACCTTGTCGCACAGTAGCCCGCGCCCAGTCGCCTATACCACGCAGCCTTTCATTATTCAATGCTCTCCTAGAAGCCAATCCCGAATGCGATTTGTTTGCAGATGGATGGTGTAACATATTGTCAGAGTGCTTGCGTTTTTGTGAAAGAAATGTGTGAATGCGTGTGTTTTAAGGATATTTAATGTTAATTTATTAAATTTTATATAATTCCACTTTTTTAATTTTTATATATTTTGTAATTATTTTTGAATTAATGAATTGTAATATTTTATTGTATAATTGAATTTATTTGTGTTTTTGATTGAATTTGCTTTATTTTTATTTGGTTTTTATGAATTGTATTGTTTATTATTGATGTCTTTTTTTTTGTTAATTAATGTAATTGGTTTTTGTTACCGTTTTAATTAATTAAATAAATAAATAAATAAATAAATAAATAAATAGAGGCAACAGAAATACATTATCTGTGAAAATTTCAACTGTCTAACTATCACGGTTCATGAGATACAACCTAGTGACAAACGGACAGACAGACGGACGGATAGCGGAGTCTTAGTAATAGGGTCCCGTTTTACCCTTTGGGTACGGAACCCATAAAAAATAAAATCTAGTAAGTTTAACGGTTAAGCCGACATAAAAGTCATCATCATCATCTCGCCCGAAAGACGTCCTTCAAGAATCTCGAGAATTTGTGCCGCTTTTACAAGCTTTTGTGATGCTCGCCATTTGTTCTTCGAACTATCTGCCTTGTAAATGAAGTATATAAAAAAATGATGCAAAGCCTGGCAAAGATCAGGCATACCGTGTTTTGCATTTTGAGTTGTCCAGATGCATAGCCCGCATTTATCCTGTAAGCTTTGCGCGCTAAAATATACTTATACTATATTATTAGTGAAATCCTTATTTGATTTGCTATATATATATATATATTGCACGTCGCCGTCTTTACGTGTAGCATAGTTTTTTTTTGTAAGGTATGTTTTTAGTTTGTAAGGTATATATTCTATGGGCCTCTTTGTATTTTACCATCTTTTACACTGTTTTGTTGCCTGAAATGAATAAATCTATTCTGTTCTATATATTGCTTTTGCTATAACCATTCATTATACCATAAATTATGTCGATTCTATAGTAATTTTCTTAATCTTTCTTATTAGGGTCCATTCGCTGAGGCGTACAACAATTTGTCGCAACACCCACAGCGCATCGTCAACCTGTGGTGGGAGGCTCAGTCCCCAGATTACTTCGAGATGCTCGTCGATATATTCAAGAGCGTGGTGGTTTACGAGCTTAGACAGCCCTCGGTCTCTGCTAATAAGGTGAATATAGTTATGTTTCTATATAACGGAGTCATTTATGGCCCAAAGTTGGTTAGATTTGTACAGAATTAAATAGTATAGCCCAATCGAGCCTGGTATTGTGCAGTGATGTGCCGGAAATAAATAAAAATAAATATTTTGGTTTGATTTGATTTGGATATCCGTATCTATATCAGCGGATATCCGAGTGAGAAAAAGATCAGTATCCGTATTTGTATTAGTTACTTTCGGCGGATCTTTTACATTAGAAAATTTCATCAAGTATAAATTTTTAATTCTAAATATTTTTTTATAATACTTTATTATATAATTTGGCAGCTAAACGGATAGACGCTTGGGTTGAATGCGAGAAAACGTGATACAAAGCTAGCTCATAATTCCGTTAGGCTACTGACAGTCACGTACCATTTAAGACGTGACGACCTCCTTGGTCGAGTGGTTTGTACACGGTGTACATGGTGTCGCCATCTCTGAGGTCCCGGGTTCTCGATCCCCGGTCGGGTCAATTTAGAAATTATTGTTTTTCTATATTGTCTCGGGTCTGGGTGTTTTCTATGTATAATAAGTGTGTATTTAAGTATTTTAAGTATATTTATCCGTTGTCTAGTAACCATTTAACGAGTTTCTAGCTAGATAATTGGTGTGAGTGTAGGAAAGTTTATTTATTTATTTGTTTTATTCCTAAAATAACCCTATTAGTTTGTTGGATGGGTTGTCAGCAAAGGTCGGAATTAGGTAGAGTTATTTATGTACTTACACTGACTTTATACAGCGAAAGAATAAAGTGGATATGCCTCAAATCCTGAGATTAATGTTAAAGAGCAGAAAAATCCCATGAGTTATTAAATAAAAAAGTTATCTACTTTTACACAATTTAAACTACAGCACGCGCGACGTTGCCAAATTTACATCAACGACATTGAATGTCCGAAGTTGCAAAACCCGCGATGTTGCCACATTTCTAGTTCGCACAACATAGCTTGTGAGAACAAAAGAAAATAATAGCGGAAATGCAATTAGAAATTCCGGGAAGATCCCTATTAATATCAACATTTCGATGCAAGTACATAAATAACTCTACCTAATTCCGACTTCTTGTTATCAGGACTATTGATAATAGTAAATAGCAGATAAATTGTATCCTATCGTTGATTTTAAACGTAAAAATCCGTAAAACCGTAACGAATTGTTTTAAGTAACTCCACACTTCTCCTTACATCAACTATTTTTTCTATTTTATTCTTCTCTACTTATTAAGTTTGTCTGGTCATCTTTATTTTTCGATTATGGTAAACTCTTAATTCATTTCATTGCTTATTAGGTTTGCCAATAACGCGTATTGTATTTAAAAAATCAATAAGTATAAACACCATATTTACTTTTTTGTTATAAATATTTTGGTCTGTTTAATACCACAACATGTTTGTTCCAGAAAATGTATTTCACCCATAGTATCGTTCAAATATTAAATACTCTGTCGTCACTCAACAAGATTAACTTCACGAATCCGAAAAAGCCGAAGATCCCTGCGGAATGTTTCTACTTGGAAGATCTTTGTAATCACGTGGACATTGCCTCAGATTACATCAGTTGGCTTTCCGACCATACCGTGAGCATATCAAAGACATAATATGGTAGCCAAATAAGACCTTTTTGACCTTTCTGGTCCACTAGATGTCTTCGTACCGGCACTGCTTTTTTTTTTAAGAGAGATTGCTGATTGCCTCAAACGGCATTTTCAGCGTCACCGGACTTTTTTGGGGGCGGCGAGGTACCCAAAGGGTACCTCAAGCCGTGCGAAACGAATCACCTTCGGAGGTTTTCTAGAGGGAACGGCATCACACACTTAAAAGTGCGTGTCCCCGTGCCCTACTAAATTCTCTGAAGGGTTCGGATCGGATCGGACCTGCACTGCGCTCCTATAAATGTCAGGCGGAGCGGAGTAATTTGCTTACACATAAAAAACTGTGTAAACAATAATACTTCATGTTTAATGTTATCATCATCATTATCATCCTCAACTCATTTTATGTCCCCACTGGAGCACGAGCCTTCCCTATGGATGAATAGGGAGAACGGGCCATAAATCACCACGCGGGGCCAGTGTGGATTGGTGGTTGTTAACGACTGCTAATGCAGATGGGACCAATGGCTTTACGTAACTTCCGAAGCACGGAGAAGCTCGAGATGATAAATTTTTGGTCACTCATCCGATAACCGGCCTTTGCGAAAGTTGTTTTACCTCAGCACTTGTAGACCGGACGCGTTAACCACTGCGCCATCGAACTCCTCGTTATCAGCATATAAAGGGTCTTTCAACAAGGACGGGTCGATGTTAAAATTGAATAAAACTAGATGTGTGTGAGATATTAACGAAATTTTTTTTTTATTTGAAAGGCCTATTAATGCCATTATGAATGGAATATAACATCGTTCAAATGTCCGCCGCGGCTTCGAATGGTGGCACGAATCCGAGAGGTCCAATTTTCAATGACTCTCCTGCATTGATCCGGCTGAATCTGAGCGATGGCCTGCGTTATGTTGGCTTTCAGGGCAACGGTCGATTGTGGGTTATTGGCATAGACCTGTGACTTCAGAAAACCCCACAAGAAAAAGTCTAGCGGGGTCAACTCTCACGATCTTGGTGGCCAATTCACGTCACCTCTGCGAGAGATAACCCTACCCTCAAACCGTTCACGCAGAATGTCCATTGTGTCGTTCGCTGTGTGGCACGTAGCGCCGTCTTGCTGGAACCACATGTCGTCCACGTCCATATTGTTCAATTCAAGCCAAAAGAAATTGTTAATCATTGGTCTGTAGCGCTCGCCGTTGACGGTGATGGCCTCGCCAACGTCATTTTCGAAGAAGTACGGACCAATGACGCCGCCAGACCAAAATCCGCACCAAACAGTAACTTTTTTTTAGATGCATTTCCACCTGGTGAACCTCATGTGGGTTGTGGTCATCCCATATACGGCAATTTTGCTTATTAACAAAACCATTCATCCAAAAATGTGCCTCGTCGCTAAAGATTATTTTTCGGCCAAAATTGAAAATTGGACCTCTCGGATTCGTGCCACCATTCGAAGCCGCGGCGGACATTTGAACGATGTTATATTCCATTCATAATGGCATTAATGGGCCTTTCAAATAAAAAAAAATTCGTTAATATCTCACACACATCTAGTTTTATTCAATTTTAACATCGACCCGTCCTTGTTGAAAGACCCTTTAGTTTAAATTCGATTTTTGTTGGGTAAATTGTTACTTATGTTATTAGCATATACTTACCTAGTTTAAATTAGAATACTTTGACATTTATTACATATTGCAACTAAAGCTTGTCATTGCATTATAATTAACAATATGAAACCAATACATTACTTATGAAATTTGATAAATTGCGCATATATATTTGAAAATTTTACACAATTATAATTTAGTAAAAGTTGAAAAACCCATGAGCAGAGCAGCATTTCAACCCGCAATCTTTTGACTTGACCCGCATTTTATCAATTCAAAACTCAAATTTGTGTTTTTTTTTCAATGTGAAGTCTTCGCGTTCACATTAGAAAACTATTTTTAACACCTCTGAATTATATAATTTATTTATTTATTTAGCACAATCAATCGTAATCAATCAATACATTTATCAATCATAACGCCTCCTTTTGTTAAAATAATTTAAAATATAAAAAGCTATTTCCTTCCAGTCGTCCCAACCGCACATGTGCAACTACCCGTTCCTATTTGACGTCCAATGCAAGTCTCTGCTGCTGAAGATTGACCAGCAACTCCAAATGCAAGTGGCTATCAGCCGGGCCGCCACCCAGATTTTCACCCGGCTGTTCACGGACCCAACGTACGATTACCACCAGGGCGACCAGTTTTTGAACGTGACTGTGTCCCGGAATCACATAGTAAGGGACACTATGCTGCAGATCAGTAACCATGATACTTCGCAGTTGAAGAAGCCGCTTAGAGTAAGTATTGCGTGTACTTACTATATATATTAAAAAGCTCTATTATATACTTTGCTGCACAAAAAACACGCATAAAAACAATGTACAAACAATGGTGAGCAAAGGTGGACTACCTCTTATACAGAGCTCTTCCAGCCAACCTAAGGTGGCAAGGAGCTTGATGTAAAAATTGGAGCAAGGACTTCTTGGCGGGGAAGTGAAGAGTCATGTCTGCGGTTTTGCTTTATTTTCTAAAATTTGTGTTATGTCGAATATTAATGTTGAATAATGGTGGATTATTAACCGTTAAATGTTCGTGAGTGTGCATGAGTGCATTTGCTAACGCAAATTAAACTAAACAGTGCAACGTTACTTTTCAAATTCTCTTAAGAAGTCCGCGCGAGGATTTAGTAAAGCCCTACATCTTTACTGAGATACTCGAGGGCTTGGGAGGTATATCATTTCTCACTTCCCATTTCTATTATCATTCATCATCATCATACAGGAAGCAAATATTGTTTATTTGTGTATTACTTGTAACAAAATTATTTCATTGGCTAAATGCTTGTGCAAAGCCATAAAAAAAAGTTGGAGTAACGAAAGTGCAATCAAATCAATTTAATAAAAATTTATTATCTGTTTCTTTATGTTATCTATTATGCATATACTCGTATAAGTAATAAACCTATGAATAATAAAATAGCTTAAAGTGATTTAGATTTTAATTATACCGTATCTTATATACTTACTTTTCTTTAGAATCTTTATGTATGAAAATAACTATTTGTAACACAATTAGGTAATTAATCATCTTTTAAAGGTGGAATTTGTCGGCGAAGAGGCGGAAGACGCGGGTGGTGTCAGAAAGGAGTTCTTTTTGCTGCTGCTGAAGGAGATATTCGACCCTGTCTACGGAATGTTCAAGCAGTCCGAGGAGACCAACATGATCTGGTTCTCAAACAACCCCTTCGAAGATGACATCATGTATTATTTGATTGGTAAGTTATATAAGCGTGTGAGAAGTTGTAAAAGTAATTTTGAAAGGGTGAACTACGAGCGTTTGTGTCGAAAGTACTATTGCCGTTTAAATTAGCGGATTCGCTACCTGTCTTACATTACATTGTCATACTTACATACATAGGTATACTATATTTACCTAAAATTCACCACGGGATATACATGGAGCATGGAGCTGTTGATACCACCGAATTTGATACCGGTATTTCGAGTACCGGTAATTATTTCATAATTTTATTAACGTCTTTGAAATTGTCGAATTGATATATCCAAACACTTTTAATCGTAGAGTTAGTTTTTTTTAAACTTTGGGATATCATCATCAGCTGATTTTATGTCCCCACTGCTGGGGCATGAGCCTTCCATATGAATGGATAGGGAGTGTTGCGGAAACCCACAACACACACTATGCTACCGTTTAAAATTAGGTTACACCTTAAAATCTACAAAATCCACTCACAGTTCCATGCCGCTCCCGCCGTCCAGAACGGGATCCATATGGTCCGATGGGGCCCGAATCCGAGTCCGGGTCTTCTAGGGTTCCCTAATCACACCCAACGGCTATCCCAAGTGCACTTTTCCCCCGAGGAAATACCTGTTTTCTCCAGCAGCAAAGACGCCTACAGCGGCGAATTGTATTCCCGATGCGATTCGCTTACGACGTACACACACACAAAACACAGGTTGCACAATACACTTAATTAGAGTAATACGGCTCCAAATGCCCTTATTACTGCTTAAAATCTATTTAATTATCAACACACGATAACCTATATACCAGCCATGACAGTTTTCCAGAAACAAGTGTACCAACAAAGAAAAAAAGAACAATTAGTGATGGGGCACATTATGCCACTAAATAAATTGAATCTCGATAATCGATTCCCAAATCTATCCGTCCATAATACAAATCAAAGTTTTATTTCCAACAAAAATAAATGCCTGTTTATTTGCAACATCCCGCCACCCAAAGCGGACGTACCGCTTTCTAGCCTGAAATCTTAAACTAGTCAACCGGTAATCGAGCTAAGGTCGCGACTGCGCGATTTAGCACCGATCCATCAACCAACACTTGCGCCACACGCGGAGTCCCGTCCGCGCCCCAGATTAACTTTAAAATGCGACCTCGTCTCCAAAATAACGATGGCAAATTAGCCTCTTTTAATAAAACCAGATCCCCCTCTAAAGGGGGCGACGTCCGGTCTGTCCACTTTACACGCTGCTGCAATAAATGCAGATACTCCAGTGACCAACGACGCCACAAGTCCTGACTCATTTGTTGTATCATTTGAAAACGAGACATCCGGTGTCTGCGTTCATCCTTCCAGGGATACTCAGGCAGGGCAGTGAGTGGCTGACCGACCAAAAAATGACCAGGGGTCAGGACTTCCATGTCATTTGCGTCAGAGGAGAGTGGACAAAGCGGACGCGAGTTGAGAACCGCCTCAACCTTACAAAACACAGTTGTAAGTTCCTCATACGTGAGGGTAGTTTCCCCGACTACCCGGCAAGTGGGTTTTTGCCGATTTTACCGCGGCTTCAAATATCCCGCCCCAGTGGGGACAGGCTGGCACACTAAATCGCCATGTGATTCCCCGCTGTGCGAGAGCTTGACTTATGCTATTACAATTTTTATCCAGAAAATCGTTCACATCTTTTAAGTAGTTGGCAGTGCCTCTGTAGTTGGTACCGTTGTCGGACCGAATGAGAGAAGGTAAACCCCGTCGCGAAACAAAACGATCTAGCGTGGCGACAAAGGCTTTCGTAGACAGAGCCGAAACCACTTCCAGGTGGACGGCCTTAGTGGCCAGGCAGACAAAAACGCACAGGTATGCTTTCGTGACCCTAGTGTTAGATAGGCTGTGGTTTTCACCAGAAACGGTCCAGCAAAATCCGTACCGACCCCGTCGAACGGCCTAGTAGTCTGACAAACCCGGTCAGAAGGGAGATCCCCCATCTGTGGCTGCATAGTGGAGGCCTTCACCCGATAACAAGCCACACACTTAAATAACACGCTGCGAACCACTCTCCGAGAGGACAAAATCCAGAACTCCCTCTGTAATATCGCCAGTAACGCATTACACCCCGCGTGAGCGTTTTTCAGGTGTCTATCCGAGACCACCAGTTCTACCAAAGGTCCTCCTTTGGTGAGTAGCAGAGGATGACGGCTACCGAAGGGCAAGTCGGCGTTTTTGAGGCGACCTCCAACGCGTAACAGTCCATCCGCATCCAGAAATGGGTTGAGCCGAGAGATCGCTCCCTTGAGCTTTGCGCGACGGACGCGCAAAATCTTCAGTTCGTCCTCGAACCGGTCAGCTTGAACCAGCCGTATCAGGGCCAACAGTGAACTCCTGCGTTCCTCAGCACCCGCCACGGGTGATAACTGCCTCTTGTCTGGATGGCGGCAGTTATGTAGAAATCTCCGGATCCAGCAAGTTACACCTAGCAATTTGTCCAGTTTGCTGTATCGAGCCGTCAACCAATTCGGATCTGGCCTTGACTCGTTTGTTGTCACCAAAACTTTTATTCCAGGGAGCATCCCTAGAGAGCCATCGATCATGGTGACCGGCCATGATGACTCACCCTCCTTTAACCACTCTGGACCCCACCAGAGGGCATGCTGCACCAATTCCGGCGCGGTGCAGCCCCGAGAGGCACAATCGGCAGGATTCCAGGGGCCGG
Source organism: Eudonia lacustrata (assembly GCA_947562085.1). Taxonomy (NCBI): domain Eukaryota; kingdom Metazoa; phylum Arthropoda; class Insecta; order Lepidoptera; family Crambidae; genus Eudonia; species Eudonia lacustrata. The sequence goes on along the minus strand of OX387315.1, from coordinate 8,397,683 downwards.
GAACGTGCCTCCAACAAATTTCGATGCCCGAGTTCTGTACCTGAGATACCCGATTGGCCACAAACGTTCCCAATATGTGGGGTGCCCCGCGTAGCCATGCCAGAGCTACCTGACTGTCAGACCAGGCGTAGACATTCCGGATGTCCACCGTAGACGTCAGTTCCTTGTGCACGTGGCACAACAGTTTGGCCAATAGATGCGCCCCGCAAAGCTCCAGCTTCGGGATTGTCGGCCTAGTTTTGAGGGGAGCCACCTTGCTTTTAGCCAGAAGCAAGGAGACGGCGACTCGACCCTTCGAGTCCACCGTTCGCAGATACACCACTGCGGCATACCCTCGTTCTGACGCATCGCAGAAGCCGTGTAGGCTTGCCCTGTATTTGCCCCGTGGCAAGATCCGCCGCGGCAACGCCACCTGATTGATCGCCTTGATCGTAGAGATCAGAGCGAGCCAAGTGTCGAGTGAGAGCCCTACCAGTGGCTCATCCCACGAGACTCCGAGTGTCCACAGTGTTTGCAATAAACACTTCGCCATAAAAATGCACGGGCTGATCCATCCATTTGGATCAAACATCCGAGCGATGGTGGAAAGGATCGTCCTTTTCGACCAAACTCTTGTAGTTTCCAGTTCTACCCGGAATGTGAGAATATCGTGAACCGGCTGATATTTAATTCGAGAGAAGAAAATGTGGGTCTGACCGGACAGACCCCCCACTTCTGTATCTCCGACTCCCCGAATCGGAACTGAGGGAGGCGCGCACTCCAGACGTAGGCGCCTCGCTACCCTCGTAGTAATTAAGCAGCCCTGTGCCCCAGTGTCTAGGAGGGCTCGTATCCGGACGAAGTCTCCCCTAGGTCCCCAAACGCGTACCTGCGCGATGGGCAAAAGAACCGTCCTCGGTTCCGACGTAGCCCGACCACAGGCTAGTCACGCGTCAGAGCCAGCAGCCGACCCTGTCGAACCGTGATGACTCGGCCAGTAAGTCGGACGCGTGTAGGCCACCATCCGGGGTGGTGCGTATCCAGCTGCCCTACCATACCGGTGATAGGGTGGGTGGTATTCCAACCTCGGGTACTCGTGCAGTACCGGTGAGAACTGTTGACGGTTCACATGTCGTTGTTGTTCCGGTAAAGGCGGCGGAGGATACGCGTACGAGTATCCGGGTGTTGGGTCCGGAGGTGGGGCTCCCTGTACCCAGTGGCCCTTAGAGGCACCAACTCCTGGTGTTGGTCGCGCCGGGTGCCGGGTTGTAGCCAGAACCTGGCTCCGTTCCGGCGGTCCCCAACTCACCTGAGCCGGGGTGTACGAGGGGTTGTAGTGTGGCGGCCGTGGCGGACTCCGTCTTTCCGGAGGCGGAGTTGACCCCGGCCCCAAACCGCCACCCGTGGGAGATCCCCTCTCCCGAACCGGTGCTGAGCCCTCAGCACTACGGGTGCACAGTAAGCGATGGTGCGGTCCGCCGCACACATCGCAAGGCCTCGCCTGGGGACACTCATTATACCTATGTCCTCCCAGGCAGGCATAACACAATCCTCGTGTCCGAACGAGGTTTCGGCGCTCTTTTGTGGGCAGCCCGAGAATTGCTGGACATAGCTGTTCCAAGTGCTGCTGTCCGCAAACCCGGCATCCAGAACCGGGGTTGATGGCGGCCGCAGCCACCAGCCTGCCGCGACCCTTCCCTGGGTCGCGTGGCGGCTGGGCGCCGTAAACTCCGGAAATGCGGGCCGGCGCACTTGTCGGAGCCTCCTGGGAGGCTAGCTGGTTTTCCAGCAGGCCAGCCTCCTCTTCCAGGAACTCCAGAAGTTCCCCTATCGAGGGCAGAACGCTGCCGAGATCCTTGTGGACCAGTCGATTCCGCTCGAACTTGTCCCTCATCTCCTGCGACAACTTGGCCAGAACGATGTGCAGAAGAAGGAAGGACCACTGGTCGACGGGCAGTCCGAGCGTCCTTAACCCGTTTAAGGACACGGTGAGCGGGGTGATCATCTGCGCCCTCAGCTGAGCCCTATGGTTGACCCTCGGCAATCCCAGCAGATGGGTCACGTGCGCGTCCGCCTGAAGACGCGGCTTTTCGTACCGCTTCTCCAGCAGCTGCATGGCGGTGTCGTAGCTCGCATCCTGCAGCTCCAGATGCTGTACGAGCTGTCTGGGTTCTCCGTCTAGGAAGGAACGGAGATATGCCAGTTTTTCGGCCTTGGTGAAATCCTTCCGAGTATCCACCAAGGCCAAAAACATGTTCCGGAATCCAGCCCAGTCCCGCATACATCCGGTGAAATGCGGGACCTCCAGGGCACCCAATCTTCCCATGGCGCTGGGTCCAGGGGTGTGGAGCGAAGCGGGGCGCGCAACAGGCTTCCCCTCCCGCAGTCGCTCGATGTCCTTCACCCGCTGAAGGACATCGTCGTAGATGTCTTGGATGTGCTCCAGATCCTTGACAGATTGGGCGTGGAGGGCCAGCTCCTTCTCCCCGACCGGGTCGGTTGACAATAGAGCGGTTACCGACCGCTCGGCCAACAAGAAACGACCCTGCATTTCTTTCGAACGCGTCTCCAAGGCGTCCTCCCGGTTAGGCCGATCTATTAATGCAAGCAGCCCGGTGAACCACCGGAGCTGCTGAGCCAACTCCTGCCGTGACGCTGTCATTATAAATAACTTAAACTAAATAAACCTAAACACAAAATTAAAACGAGTCAACGAAAACACGGAATCGATTATCCCGAATCGACTCGATGCTTTCAATTGAAAGAAATTGAATAACAATTAACGTTCCGAGAAATGTCCCAGCCCAAATACAACGGTACTACCAACCTTACAATTCAACCGCACCTGTCCCGGAAGTGCGATTTTACACGAAATGAGCTTAACCTATTACGAACTAACAAAATACACAAAATTACACCGATTAACCTAGAGGTCCGGTAGGAACCACGCTCTGCTACCAAAATGTTGCGGAAACCCACAACACACACTATGCTACCGTTTAAAATTAGGTTACACCTTAAAATCTACAAAATCCACTCACAGTTCCATGCCGCTCCCGCCGTCCAGAACGGGATCCATATGGTCCGATGGGGCCCGAATCCGAGTCCGGGTCTTCTAGGGTTCCCTAATCACACCCAACGGCTATCCCAAGTGCACTTTTCCCCCGAGGAAATACCTGTTTTCTCCAGCAGCAAAGACGCCTACAGCGGCGAATTGTATTCCCGATGCGATTCGCTTACGACGTACACACACACAAAACACAGGTTGCACAATACACTTAATTAGAGTAATACGGCTCCAAATGCCCTTATTACTGCTTAAAATCTATTTAATTATCAACACACGATAACCTATATACCAGCCATGACAGTTTTCCAGAAACAAGTGTACCAACAAAGAAAAAAAGAACAATTAGTGATGGGGCCATTATGCCACTAAATAAATTGAATCTCGATAATCGATTCCCAAATCTATCCGTCCATAATACAAATCAAAGATTTATTTCCAACAAAAATAAATGCCTGTTTATTTGCAACAGGGAGAACGGGCCATAAACCACCACGCGGGCCCAGTGCCCAGTGGTTGTTAACGACTGCTAATGCAGCCGGGACCAACGGCTTTACGTGCCATTCGAAGCACTAGTTTCAAATTGGATGGTATTGAAGTAACAATACAACTTGACAAGCAAATAGCAAGTAATTTAACATTTTGCTAGCGCCAGACCCTTCAGATCCACTTAAGTAAAGCCAAATTAATACAAAAAATATATTAAAAAAGAAATAAGTAAATAAAAACTTTATATTAACGAGTAGTGTAAAGTGTGAAAAAATGGGCTGAAATAACAATAACTATTTTGTGTTATTTCCAGGTGCTATTTACGGGCTGGCAATATACAACTCCATTATAATATACGTGCCGTTCCCATTGGTGTTGTACAAGAAGATTCTCGGCGAGTCTGTGATGCTGGACGACATCTCCGACCTCTACCCGACGTTAGGGAACAGCCTCAAGAGCCTGCTGGAGTACCCTGACGAGGACGTTGAGGAGGTAAGTGTAAAAATATATACTTATATATAAGTTTAAGAATCGGCTATGGAATCCATTTCAACCATCTTCATATTGGTATTTTTATTCCTAATAAAATAATAATTCTTAATAATTTTAATATTAGAACAATTATTATTAACGGGATTATTACTTTAGTATAATATTGAGTATCCGATACTTACACACAACAAAAAACGTGGTAATAATTTCGTTAAAATTAAATATTTATAAAATTTATAAAATACAGTGAAAAAATTAAACGCCTACCCGACCCAGCCAGGAATCGTACCTGGGTCTTCCGCAATCCGGGCGGCTGCACTGACAGCTATGCTACTGGGAAGGCTGGCATAAGCGCGAATTTTGTCACTGCTTTTTTTTATTTTTGAGTGCTAATAGCGGCACAGTGCGCCATCTATCCAACGGTTATTGCAACCGATGGCTATGCAGATCCATCTTTGCAGATGAAATATCACAAATTTGACAACACCACGCTATAGTAAATTTTACTTTTATTTTCAAGTGCTAATTGCTGTTCACTGTATTTTATAAATTTTATAAATATTTAATTTAGCTTTAAATGTAAATCATCATGATAGTTATATATATCGTCATAAAATCGATGCTTGTAGCTTTGTTGTGTTCCGGTTGTTTTAGATAAGATAGCTAGTGCCTAGTGGTAGTAAAGAATTCCTTGTAAGGTGCGCTTCCACTTCCAACTTTACATACTCACATCACTCACATCAGGTGAGATGAAACCAAATACTTCCCCGTAAGGAATATGAAATTAAACTAATCTTTATCCAAGTAAACTTATTTGATAAGCGCTTTTGAATAGTCTCAAAATATTTTACTTACCATTATATTAGTAAATTAGTCACTCCTTCGTTGAACAATCGAAACAAGCTAAAATATATCTTGATTGTCTCTGTTCATTTAAAACAGCCTTATTGCCTTAAGAATAGTTTTAATTTCAATTGTTTCAATTTTATTTATGAAAAATTACAGTAATTTACTTAATTTTTAAATCGATGGCTATAATCATTTTATTAGCATATTCTTAACAACTTGTAGGTTGTGCGTGTACTATGTTACATAATTGTATATGAACAATCCATTTTCAGATGTTCAGCTTATGCTTCGCAGTTAACACAGAGGTGTTCGATCAGATCCAAGTGCATCACCTTAAGGAGGACGGAGTGAATATTCCGGTGACCCACGAGAACAAACAGGAGTACGTCGACTTGTATGTGGATTTCTTGCTCAACAAATCCGTCGAGAATCAGTTCAAAGCATTCAACCAAGGTTTCCAAAAGGTAATAATTTTACTGAGCAACCATTTTAACTCAGGACAAGGCAATATAAATGCCACCATAATTTGATCTTTATGCATAAGATTGAAAACCAATATTCCGCTGTACCAGGCAACAGATTAAATAAGAGAGAGATTTTATTGCAAATATGTATGACCTTGAAATGAAACAACTTTTACGGATCTACTCGCGTTTATTTTACACATTACCTATTTAATGTTTATACTGACGTTTTGTGACGTAAAAGTTGTTTCATTTCAATGTGTAGTGTTCGCGTAAACTTTAGAAAACAATATTATGTATGACCTTGTTTTTAAAAATATTTATTAGATGTTTGTTGTGTAATGCATACCTAAACATTGAATTGGAATATGTTATTGCTATTTATATTTACTTGGGCATTGTTTTACAATTTAGCGATAATTAATTTATGATTTATGAAAACAAACATGGCCCCTGTTCCGGGAAACTAACCAAGCTAACCGCTAACTGCCAGCAATATATTTTTCTCAGGTGTGTGGCGGTAGAATAATAAAATTATTCAGATCACACGAGCTCATGTCGGTGGTAATCGGCAACGAGGAATACGATTGGGAGCTATTTGAGAACAACTGCGAGTACAAGAACGGATATAACTCAAACGATCAGCAAGTCAGGTTGGTACATAATGCTTACGTATGTAAGGTTATCATCGGATTGACAACCTACGATTATATATATTAATAGCGTAAGCTGATTTTTGTCCATGATTATGGAACGATAGCTGCACATGAAAAATCGGTTATGGTCTCAATTTGAAGAGCTTCAGCCGTAGATGTGCAGAAAAATAAAGAAATCTGTCATAGGTTTCGATATTCCTAAAAAATCTGTTGAATAAACGCGGAAGTTTTGCGGGCGACCTACTAGTATTTTTTAAAATATTAGTTTCTTCTGACGTGGTCACAGAGACAGAAAGTCCTTGTCTTATTATTACTCTGCCCAAAATATACTGTCTCCCTATTATAGACTGCAAATGGTAAAGGTAGCGTTTCGAAAACATCTGGAGAAAATAATATACAAAATAAACGCGAGTAAAACAAACAATATTATAGTAGATAGAAAAAAACGCACCCTTGTGTAGATGGCAATGGCAACACATCAGACTATCCAAAACTGTAAAATTTCTTCAATGTTAAACCATAATATGCTATAGACATACCCCCTTACAAATAAACAAAGAATAAGGTCCGAATAGTTTTTCCGTGTTTTGTCTCTTTTACTTTAATTTGAAATGACGTTATCATGACATGAACAAAACACGGAATAACTATTCGGACCTTATTCTTTGTTTATTTGTAAGACGGTATGTGTTTTATGGAGTATCATGTAATTTCTTCATAGGGCTCTTCCTAGATTTATCCTCGTCTGATTCACATATAATTAATTATATCTGTTCGAAGGTTACTTTTCTATTAATTTTTTTAAATAAAATTTAAAACATATTCAACTGTTTTATTCATTCCACTATAAGGTAGTGTATGGGTCCGCTCTGCATAGCGTCCGATTCATCGGACGGGTTATAAAATCTTAACTGTAACTATATTCATTATTTTTTTACTTACTAGGTTATTGAGACAACCCCAACTGAACATTATATATCATTAAAATTGTGACAAGTGCTATAGCAAACTTTATGCTGTAATAGGTTAATGAGGTAAAGTTTGCGACTTTGTTTGTTTGTGTGTTTGTTTGTTTGTTTGTTTCTTAAAGGAGTGTAATCTCAGGAACTACTGATTCAATAAAAAAAAATTAACTAATAGAATGTTAAATTCCTTGCACCCGCAACATAGGCTTAACAACATGGCCGGCGCAACATATTTTTAGTCTCAAATCCGGACGAAGATGCGGTTAAAGTTCTAGTAGTAAATAAATCAAAAATAATTAAACCCATTTTCCTACAGATGGTTCTGGGAAGTGTTCCACGAGTTGACGCTGGAAGACAAGAAAAAGTTCCTTCTGTTCCTCACCGGCAGCGACCGCGTGCCTATCCAGGGCATGAGGGACATTACGGTATACCATACATGTTAAAATTTATAATGACCACGAGCTGGATTTGAATTCGCTCCCTCTGACATACGCTTGCAGTTTCAGCCTTAATGCCATTTGCCATTAGGTAAAATAGTAACTATGTTGTTGTGTAAAATAAAAACGAAATTGTTTTCAATCATCATCAGCTTATTTTTTGTTCCCACTGCTGGGGCACGAGCTTTCCCTATAGATGGATTGCGGATTGGTGGTTGTTAACGACTGCTAATGCAGCCGATACCAACGGCTTTGCATGCCTTCCGAAGCACGAAGAAGCTCGAGATGAAAAATTTTTGATCACCCATCCGATGACCAGCCTTTGCAAAATTAGTTTAATCTCTACAGTTGCAAGCCGGGCGCGTTAACCACTGCGCCATCGAGCTCATCCGAGGTTGTTTTCAATAGGCACTGGTAAATAAGAGTATTTTATTTGTTTTATTTATATTCCAGATTAGAATTCAGCCAGTCGCCGACGACCGCTACTTCCCCGTTGCGCACACGTGCTTCAATCTTCTAGACTTGCCTAGATACAAGACCAAAGAGCGTCTCAAATACTACCTACTGCAAGCGATACAGCAGACACAGGGCTTCTCACTCGTGTGATCCGCGCCTTACCCCGCAGGTAAACCAATCAAGCTCATTAGAGATTTTTTGTTAAGTTGACAGTCACATATATGTGACCAAATGTATGACTGTCATATACATGTGACCCAATATGACTTTCATCAAATGTTTTGGATAATTAAATTAATGTTAAATTTAATGTGATAATGTTGACTGCTGTTTAATTAAACTTTCTTTTAACTGTTCGATATCGCAAAAGAACGTCGCAAAAGGCTTTTTAAAGTAAGTAAGGTTTTAAATTCAATGTGTTGATTTGTTAAAATATTAACGCAATTTTATTGCAATTCTGTATTTTTGTATCGATCTGTTAATGTTTGACTGTTATTTGAAAGTGTTGATTATAGGCGTTGTGATCAAAAATTAGTTGTATTTAGGACTTAAATTAAATATTGTTTGCTTTAATTTTTAACATGGAAGGGGCGACACGATTTCTTATACAAAGTCATTTTGTCTTTTGACGTTTTTTAATTGTTATGACAAAACAAATGACACCAACCTCTTCGTAACCTTCAGAAATACACTATTTTATTACTTTAAAAAAGTTACAAAACTTGTTTCAATATTATAATAGTGGATTTTTTTACAAACAATATCTATCATTCAAAACAAAAGTGTTGCCGCCGAAACATAATAATATTTTTTTTTATTGTGATAATAATATTTACAAAGTAGTTACATAAATACAATACAAGACATTAAATACCAATAACAAGCAACCTTAAAACTTGAACTGTTTAGCAATCAGCTTATCATTATCCTAGAACAGTAGTTTCCAACATATAATCTATAATATAATGATGTCCACATTGTGATTTTGTAAAGGGCGATGCTACGTTCACTTTTATAGTTTCTTCTCTTGTCACCAAAGCTATCCATTGTTTGCTTCTAGATCGCAGGATCTAAAAGATGGTGTTCCCTTTTTCTTCTCGTTTAGTTTTGTGCACTATTCTTTTAACTTGTGGTCCCTGCCTTGCTCACAACAAAATTAACAAAGTGGTACATGGTCGTGAAAAGGTTGTGAACCACTGTCCTAAATAGTCGGCTCAAGTCAAGTTTTCCCACACGAACAATAACCAAATAGTGGATATCAGGCCATAAAATACTCTGCTGAACCAATGCGGGTTTACATACCTGCTTATACAATATTTTAAAACTAATTGTACTGTTTGTTGTAACGTCTTTTTGAAAAATTGTTGTTGTTTGTTAAATGTTTGTACGCGCTGCCGATGCCGCGATAGATACGTCTCCGACTGTTAACCGCTTCGCAGGCAAGAAACTTTAATTGTAGAACCTATCAACTTTTTAAAAGTTCTCTTTAAAGGTTGCCAGTCGCAGCAACAGCAACAACAAAACAAATGACACCAACCTCTTCGTGACCTTCAGAAATATACTATTATTATTTTAAAAACGTTACTAAACTTGTTTCAATATTACAATTGTTGATTGCGGCAACTGTGATGGTTACCAGGCGGGCAAACAAGCCCTACCTGATGGTAGGGCACATACACGGGGGGTACATGTTTGTGTACTCGGTTTGGTTGATACCAAACCGAGTACACAAACATGTACTCCCCGCTGGAAATCAAACCCGTGACCTCTAGGTCTTAAACGGTATCCGTAACCACTACATCACAGAGGCGATTAAACTGTATTACTTTTGCTGCAACTGACAACCTTTAACCCTTTATAGGGCTCTGTCCATATTTTGGACGCCATAATTTTAACTTTATTACCTTATTATAAAGTCGAAAACCAATGAAAAATTTAAACATGCTCTGCCCATTAAAGGGTTAACGACAACTTTTAAAAAGTTGATTGTTTCTTCAAGTAAAGTTGCCTGTTAGTAGAGCACCTTAGATCACAATAGAATTTTACATTTCGATACTCATTTTGTTTTTGAGGTAATACTTTAGCTTTAGTATAGCTAAATGCGATTGTTTATTGCCTTAAGTTAACACATCTACGCATTACATTATTCGGTCATTCGGGAAGCGGAAAGGTAACATTTTTTCATCCGACAAATTTAGATAATGATGTATTTAGAAACGTTCGATAAAAAAACAAGCAATAAACAATTGCATTTAGATAATTATTATTTAATATTTAAATGATTTCTTATGTTTTGGAATGTGTTGTTATAAAATATATACTTTGCAAATTCGACAATTCATATACCTGTTGGCGACTTTTCGATAATAGATATTGTATTTTGTTTTATATAATAAATCAATGCATCATATTTTTAAACGGATGAATCGTTGTTTAGTGGATTGTTAAGCTTGTTTATTAATTTGTAGACATGTAAAATGTGCATTTACTTTGAATACGATGTTTGCGTTGTTACCCTCTCTTCCGTGATTAGAACTTCTGACTTGCCGCAGTGAATATAGTTTACACTTCTTTACGAAATAAATTTTGAGCTTTAGAATAATTTATTGTGATAATATGCAAAACTAAAATTGTTGGGATATGGCCTAATAGGTAAGGAGTAGGTGAGTTTGTTATTTTTTTTGCTGACTAGTGACAATTTCTTTATTTTAAAATCATTTTCTACTACTTAATTTGGCTTCACTGTTGCATGATTTCTTGTGGTGTTATTGAGATATCTCATAGTGTTTTACTGCCAAAGAAAGATTGTAATTTTCAAGCTACAGCTGACAATGTATTTAATTCAGTCGAAATATAATGTGTTAACTGTTTTTAAGTGATAACTGTTTAGCTGTCCAGATTTTCTCACATACCTAACGAGAAAAGGGATGAGTACAATTTATATACTGTTTTCATAGTTAGTGTTGCTAGTCAGTTACCGGATATAGTTACTGCTTTTTTATTTATATATCGCAAGAACTTGAAATATCCATTGAAACAGTGTGCGTCAGCACAGCTGTGCCACAGTGGAAAACTGACTTTTTGACTATGCCAGGATAATTCCTTGACTAATGTCAATAATTAGTCGAAATTAGTCGCCAAGTAACAGAATTAGTCGGTCTCGCGTTTAAAAGGTATAAGGGGTTTTTTGTGGCACAGCTGTACTGACGTTAGTACAGCTGTGCCACGTAGCGATGATCTGTTTGCATAGAGAATTAGTCGAAATTAGTCTCCAAGTTTCAGAATTAGTCGGTGTCGCGTTTAAAAGTTATAAGGGGTTGTTTGTGGTACAGCTGTACTGACGCGTCAGTACAGCTGTGCCACACATGTATCTCGAGAATGGAACCACGTAGCGAAAATAACCGCTTATAACTTTTAAACGCGATACCGACCAATTCTGAAACTTGGCGACTAATTTCGACTAATTATCAACTAATTCCAGGCATAGTCAAAAAGTCAGTTTTCCACTGTGGCACAGCTGTGCTGACGCACACATTGAAACATTATGGGTACAGACATGTTTAATTCCATATAGTCATAGTGTAGACAAAATAGTAAGTCGTCTCCTGCTTCATTCGAGATAAAATAGGCTCAGCCTAAATTATCTTTTTGCTAAATTCTAACGGTTGCTGAACGCGGCTCTTTTGCTGAATGGTCCACATATATACTTCTTATAAATTTAGAAAGTTACCAATTTAATGTGAACATGGCAATAAACAGTAACGGGGTTCTCATCAGCAGCTCATTTTATGTCCGGCCTTTGTGAAAGTTGCTTAACTTCAGCAATTGCGGACCACTGCACTTTCATCTCAACCTGTGTTTAACGTACGTAAAGGGTCTCGAGTCTGCTAATTCCATAACGTCTCGATAGTGTGTCGGTAGCCTGATCATGGCATTAGGACTATGGAGAAATTGTCAAGATTCGAGATCTTAGCTTACGTAAAAACAGCGTGCGGCAGCGTTCTATGGAGAAGAATTACTATTTACTCTACTTTATGGTACAGTAGGCGTAGCCATAATATGCTAGTAAATAAATTTGGTTACTACTGTGATATTAATGGTATGCGATGTAAGCTCACTGACAATAGCTTTTTTGATAGTTGATACGTTGACTGGTTACAAATTGTACATAGGAGGGCATTAGCTTGGCTAGGTCGTTGTTTCGACGCGTTTTGGACTTGACTAGGTACAGCTGTTGGCGTGGTTTGTACACAATATATGTATTGTATAATAATAATATAATATTTTCGTAATAAATACATATCGTTTTAATTAATATACCTTTTTTCAACTTGATTGTTTGACTATCCTCAGGTTGTTTATGTATACGTATGATTTAATTAGTCACGGGCATTTAATATTGTAGAAATATCCGTGTAAGTATTTTTATTTAATACAAAGGACTGAAGGTTATCTACATACATTATCTTAAAGTATGCTATTATTAAATAATCATAAATGAAACGATAAATCAGACATTTGGTACAATTTATTTCATTAAAATATAATCACAATACCAAATCAATGATACAATTATGACATTTTATATACAAAAAATATTTGAAAAATCTCTTCGTGACTAGGTAAGTTCATAAGCTTTATAACCAATTATTTGATCAATTACATTTTTATCGCAGGTTAATAATACATGTGGTATAAAGAAGCGATTTTTTACCTAACGTTATAAACATTTCAAATTATATTTACTATACGTTTTGTACAATAAGATAATGTTTATAATGTTCATAGTAACCGAGCGTTATTTACATTTTTTTTATTAAAAAGCATTATTATATAAACTTATTTCGCTTAGTTTTCGCAATGTATAAAGCCGCACATTTATTTCGAAAAGTTATAAAATTATGGAAAGTAATGATTATCAAGTTGATGAATGTATGATATTACAATGCAATGATGTTTTTTATATAGTTTTTTTCAATGTTTTGTACTTATACACTAAATAATGGTTAACAATAAATTAATACTAAAATTAAGTACTGATTGAATTCCCGTAGGTACATGCCTCAAAGACTTTAAATGCCTAAAGTCTATACAAGTACTTACTCTCGAAGTCGCTATTCTAAACTTCGCGTTTTACAAATGAGACAATGAGCTAATTATTTTGCTGACCTCACCAATGGTTTGCCCCAATTGTACAAAATTGATATATTATGTAGACACGTAACAGCACAAGTGAAGTCAACGAAATAGTTCTGATGAGATACTGTGAGATGACGGACTATCGAGGAGAATATTCATGGTTATCTAAATAATGTAACTAGGACTATTTTGTGTATTTTTTCTCGGGAAGGTGCTAATGACTATCTATATATGCATAACGCCGATAAATCAGTTGCTTCTAAAGAGGAACTAACAATTTCCTGCTCTTCTATTATGAATGTCATGAATATTCCTCACGATCGGAGGTTAGTTATATCATAATACTAAGTGGGTTTTCTAGTTTAGTAGGAAGATCGACCTGAATGCTCCTCATAGTGTTGCGTGCCGGGCGGCGCGCGGTATCCGGGGTAATTGTTGTTCAAGGAGTGTTGCGCGAAGAATTGAGAGTAATCCTTCTTTACCTATAACATAAAGTTCATTATTGCTTGTCGTTTAGAATCAAATAATGGAAATGACTATTAATGTGGGCTTTATTTAAAACCCCTATGTTAAACTTTTTAAATGACTTCCTTGTTGATTAGTTGATTTGTGTATATTACGGATGTGTAAAGTTACCACTGTCCGGGTAGTATTATTGACTTTGCTCAGATGCTCTGGGCAGAGATCTTCAATATCGATTACTTGCTGACTGTGTTTCGTTTGTCCAAAACGAACCAGCGGTGTCAGTAGTATTATGCTACTTGCTACTTAGTAGGTATATTAGGTCTAGAATTATGCATAAAATCAACGATAATCCGTTAAGATTTCCCAAAATTTGCTAATTAATAAAACGTGTGACATGGCCGGCCGAGTGTCGAGAGTGCCCACAGTGAACTGGGCATAGCCTGCTTAAAAATTAAGAACTGCCCAGAAGATATGTGCAAAGTCGACATTGCCTGGGCAATGCTAACTTCACTCGTAACATACAGGTAACTATGTATTAATTTTACGACCAAATCTATGTGTCCTTTAAAACGCTTAACATAATAGAACTTTCATGCTCATTGTCATTAATAGCCCAAGTAAAATTGATGATCGGACACCGATGCAGGTTCGTATCACTTTCACATCCATGCAATGTCCCTAAGTAGGTAGCTCTACGCCGCAAAGCTAAGATAGAGAAGAATTGATGTCTTTGTGTGGTGTTTAGTCGATTACATGATACCATGAGACTTATAGGTTGACAACTGAATTCCGAGTCTATGGTTCTTATTCCATTTCGGTTTCTTACAACCATCGAGTAAGTATTCACCTGTGCTCATGAAGCTGTAGATCTACAGCTTTATGCCTGCTACCATACCTTGTTATATCATATAAAACTAAAGATAAAATATGTCATCAAATAAGTTATATTACAGAACTTCTTGCTAAACTTATCGCTATTTATTATGTAGAAGATAATCATGTTCCTGTATCAACATACATAAGTAGTATTTAGGTTTACGAAAAATGATGAAAGAATTCATTAAGTATACTTAAGTGTACTAGAGTTGTCGACCCATAATAGAATAGAGTGTGCGAAGCCTAAACTGTTCGCGAGTTAGGTGTACCCGGCTGATGAAACGAAGTACGACTAAACTAGGCTAGTGTCACCCTCCGTAGGCCCGTACCACAATTGAATTCTTTATTTCGAGTTATAATGCTGGACTGTTCAATCACTCATCAGTTGTATGGTTAAAAATTATTCCGAAATAAGAAAATTAAACCATCATCTAAATTCTGAAACTCGTCAGAAAATTACAAACAGCGCAATTTCAATATTAAAAGGCTGAATGAGACCATTTTCGTCACATTGTTAAGTGTTTTGTTTTCATATTTTTGATTAAGTACTTGCATTAATTAACACGTTAGCTGCCGCGTATGTCACCGGTGATCTACGAACAATAAATTTTCTATTGTGTCTGGTTTTGCGGCAGTCAACCTGTTAATGGTACCTATTTATGTAAAATCTGATTTGCAATGTTAAAATTTGATAGAATGCCTCAATCCATTCTCAAGTGTTATGCGGCCAAGCTTTTTAAGTGATGGAAATATTCGGTCATCCCTTAAAGGATCGTGTCTCTTTAGGTTCTTTCATGAAAGAAGAACCTGTTGACGGTTTTCTGCTGATAAGCCCAGCATTCAAGCTCGAGTCAATTACACAGTGGTTTGTAGGGCAAGTGTCGGAGTCTGTTAATAGAAGATACTTCACGCTCCCAAAAGGCGACACTTACGACTCGGCATTAAGTCCCGCTTTAGCTGAACGACTACCCGTCGTGCATGGAAACTAATTCAGCAAGCGAGAATTGACGAGGCTAAAACAAAATTTTAATTAACACTTTAATTTGTGGTGCCCTTATGTTTTATTTATTTGTGTTAACTTTACTAACATACTACTTTTGCTTCTAATTAACTTGCGTTTAGTTTTAATGTAGTTTTTAACATAACAAATTGATGCGTAGTTTAGATATGTTTGTATATATATTAGTTTCATTGTTTATTTGTTATATATCGTATTTACAGTTTTCAATATTATAGAATAGTCTTCGTTATAGAAACAGTTGGCGATTAATTAATTGTAAATATATACAATTGCTGTTAGGTAAATGGCTGAGTAGTTAGTATATTTACAAAAGTGAGAGGTGGATTACTAGATATTATAGATATCATTTATTTAATACCGTAATCCAAAGAAATCAGTGGAACGGCCATGTACTTACGTTTAAGGACATTTAATAAGTTAACAAGCTCTAAATTCAATTTTTAATTTAGGCTAACGTTGTATTCTATTTTGATTGGCGTTGTAAGTAGTCTAATACATTCAAACCCATAGGTCCCAGGTTTGATTTTCTGTAGGGGTTAATTCTCTGTTTCTGTTTTATTCGATTTTAACAGCATTATTAGAGGTAAGTACCTAACTGATCCTGATGAAGTGCGCTTTCATAACTTACCATCAGCTGAGATGATCCTAATATAGAGAAAACATTGTAGGTAGGTACAGTCGGCGGCAGATCAATCTACCCAAATCTGTCTCTTCAATGAATATTGATCCTTATACCCAAACAATAAAGTTCAAAATTGATTGTAGTAATTTGACAGTTTTGGGTAGGGTGATCTGCCGCCGTGTGTACGTATTACGTATATGAACAAAATGATCGTGTAATGCAACAGTAAACAGTCTCTCTACAAAGAGATTAACTTCCAAATATTTAACACCTAAAGCGCCATATATATCCGACAAACAATTGAATTTCTTTTGTATCTACGAGTAGGTTTTATAGCAGTCAATGTGTAAAGTTCACCAAATCATGGTGAGCGACATTACCTTGCGCGGTCTGCAGGCGGGACCCTTGGCGAGCTGCCGTCTGGCGTCGTTCTCAGCTTCTACTGCCTCCTTCACCGACTGCGGTGGCCATTTCTGGTCTCCACGCATATTGATGCCTCCTATAAATACGTTACAAGTTTTTATTATAGTTAATCCGGCTGTGGTAGCAGGAAAAGGGGCATTTGTCTGTCGTTGGAACTTTATGGTTAAAAATAGCTCTCAGGGCGCTTTCAATTTAGACGTTACGTGTCGGACCGCTGCCGTGCGTTTTCTTATTAAACGCCAGCCGCACGACAGACGTCTAAATTGAAAGTGCCCTTAGGATGGTGGTAGGGTAGATGTGTTTGAAAGGAGGCAAATTCAACTCTGCTCCCAGACCTTTATATAAAAGCTGATTTAACCGTTATCAGAACATATTATTTTAATAAGAATATATATATATATATATTAATTGCCTAGCTTTGTTGAATTAACCACCTTAAAATTACCAAAGTTTGTAAATCTCGGTGTAAATATACCTAGATAAAAAGAGATGCAGTTAGAAAATATTAAGGTGCGCATAGTATAGGTGCTACGTGAAACTTCATATCTAACAACTTCCGCAATTCTTGCACACAGAAAATAAAAAGGTGAAACGACATACCACCGGGCTCGCATTATGAAAGCTTTTATGAGTCGCATGTCACTTTTGTAAAGCGACAACGGCAGGTGTAAAAGGGCAATTTTGAAACAATATAAATGCAATCTCACTTTAGTACTCCTGCATGAAAGTATCAGACAGACGAGTCCTTAAAGTTTACGCGTCTTCATATTGCAGTTGTAAATCAAATAAAGTTCTAACACTTGCTTGGATACTTTAGTGTTATGATTTGTCGTAACTTGCGAGATACTTTGTCGCTCGTTGTCAAAGAATAAAACTAATTATGTAACATCTGCTACTTCTACAGTCGTCTAGAACAGACGAATGAAAATTGTACCCGTGAATGCTCGTGATGCTTTAACATCCTAGGGTTGACTTAGGAGACCGCTATATCCGAGGGATAGTTACTAATAGACTAACAGCACCACAGCATGATGGTAGACACCAGCCGTCACTTGTTTTGCTTCTCAGATGGTTGAATTCCTATTGTGTATCCTACTCTATCTCTACTACGCTCTCTCTCTGTCCAGTATAAATAAGTTATGATGTGCTTCTGGATATCTATTCTGTGCTTCTGTTCAGGTTGATGAGCCTGGGCGAGTACTTCTACCCCATATAAGTATTTAACTTGTCATATATGTAGGTTACCCTGAAAGGATGCTGTAGCATCATGTAGGAAGACTGATAGCGGTCATTGATGCACCAGCGACTGCAGGCGCAGTGTGATGATTCATAGAGCTTCTGTTACGCCTGGGCGTGAACTTATTACTAGTAACTACTTATCTTAGTAGCTTACCTTGGGTGCTGTAGTGGGTTGGCTAGCGAAGACCGGTGGCGGTTGTTGATGCACCGGTGGCTGTGGGCGCAGTGTGATGGTTGATGGAGGTGGCTCATAGAGCTTTTGTGAAGGTTGATACGTCTGGGCGAGTACTAAACCTGTTCTAGTAACCACTCATTTAAGTAGCTTACCTTGGAAGGATGCTGTAGCGGGTTGGCTAGCGAAGACCGGTGGCGGTTGTTGATGCACCGGCGGCTGCGGGCGCAGTGTGATGGTTGATGGCGGTGGCTCGTATTGCCTCTGAGGCGGCTGGTACGCCGGCTCCGAGAAGCTGGGCGAGTACTGGGGCTGCGGCGAGTACTGAGACGGCGAGTACTGCGATTGGGAGTACTGCTGTTGCGGGTAACTCGGCTGAGAACCTTGCGTCTGTTAGATGGTTGAGATAATTAGTCATTTTGTCTTTGACGCTTTGGCTAGCGTTTTAATACTCTTACATAGTTTAGATTACACATTGGTGTAAAATCTTAAGGGTTAAATAGTACAAATTTGTTAATTTACTGCAAATGTGAGCAAATGCATTTTTTTGTGAATTGTTATTCATTAGATATTATTGTTACATTTCTTATGTGTCGTAGTCACTTTGCTGTTATAAGTAGGTAAAAGATAGACAAAAGTTAAAATTAATAAGTAGGTATATTTAAATAACATTAACTTATTAGAAGTCAGATAAAAGATGTAAGAAATTTTATAGAGGTTTTTAAAGACTTAGGTACATTAACATTATTCATATTAGTTTTCCGAAGCGTGTTCCTATATAAAAGTAGGTATCATATACACAGCAACAAAAAATAACACCACTGAAAATGAACACAGATTTATGAAGCCCATTTTCTTCGCTGTAAAAAGCCAAGTTGCCATTGCGTAGTGCATAGTGCAGCCATAAACACGGAACATGAAGCCATTAGTAGTGGCTTTCAGATCGAATTAGTCAAACGCATTCTCCACAGAATTTTGGTACGAGGCATTTAGGTTTTTCACCAATTGTAAGAAAATAAAATAATCACTTCGTCGTTACACATCATTCCAACGAATCTGTAATTGTCATTAAGTCTAGGTATACAACATGATTGTAATGTATTTTGAATTACATTTTTTAAATATATTTTCGCAAAGCACCTCTTCTGAGGCCCGACCACCTAACCGATCGCTTTGACTTCGTGTGTGGTTTATGACATCATCTTGTCCTTTCGTACCGCCTATGAAAGCAAAATCGAAAGCTACAGCCTTTAGCTTTTGATATTGCTTTCATAGGCGGTGCGAAGTGGCAAGATGACTTCATAAACTATACGCGTAGTCAAAGCGATCGGTTAGGCGGTCGGGGGGCTGTTGATTCTATGAAATTAAGAAAATTGAATAAAGTCTTTTGACTAATCAGTAGTAAGTAAATTTGTCGACTAATACTTGGAAGAAAATCAAAGTGACGCGATCAGACGTAGCACAATAATTAATAATCACCTAAATGCCACGTGCCAACCTATCACACAAAACATAGCTAATGAAATGACACTACAACTACCAGCGACGATGCCTCATGGCTGATACCTGGGGGGAAAGAGGGGCAGGCACTGGGGCCCAGCGGCTGCTCGGCTGGCGGTAGGGCTGCGGCACGATCCCCGGTGACGCGGGGCCTTGGCCGTAGGGGGGTACAGGGGCAGAGGCCGTCACTCCCGGCCCTACGGGGATAAGCTTGCTAAGGCCGGCAGCCGCTTGGCGTTGACCTTCGCTATACGCCGGCTGAGATTGCGGCTGTTGTTGATATTGGGGCTGTTGGTATTGTTGGTTCTGAGGGTGTTGGTATTGAGGTTGGCCCTGGTATTGGGGTTGGGTTTGGGGTTTTTGGTATTGGGGCTGAGGCTGGCTCTGGGGTTGTTGGTATTGGGACTGCTGGTACTGCTGCTGTGGGGGCTGCGCTGGAGGCTGCTGCGCAGGATTTTGCTGTTGGGATTCAATATTGCTTAGCTTTTATAATTAATTATACAATTATGATTTGTCACACGGTTGGATTGGTATTAGAAACGTTATAGAATGTCAAATGAGATGTTTTAATGTAGGTAATACCTAAACATAATCATACTAGCGAATTTTGAACGGATGACAATAACTCACACTTAACTAAATTACGAGTGTTAAGTACCTCCAATAACGAGAATTATCAAAAGGCATGTGTTTGAAGTCACCGATGATTGTTTTAACTCTAGATAGGTACTCTAAAATCTAAAACATCATCTATACACCCGTTTAAAAGTTATAAACACAATACTAATCCATCAGTGTATGGTTTTCTTCATAGATCGTAAGAGCATGCAATTATTTTCCCGCCACCGAAGCGTTGGCTATGTGCAGCAGGTTTCATCACTTAGGTGCATATTATATACAGCCAATCTCAGTGTTTCTTAAGTGCGTCAATTGTGTAAGTAATTTTTAAATAATAAGTTATTTAATTTACCTGTTGTGTTTGATGGTATCCGTTCGTCTCGGGCACTGGGGGCCACACGACTTT
Organism: Eudonia lacustrata; assembly: GCA_947562085.1. Lineage (NCBI taxonomy): Eukaryota > Metazoa > Arthropoda > Insecta > Lepidoptera > Crambidae > Eudonia > Eudonia lacustrata. The sequence continues at coordinate 8,377,348 of OX387315.1, read as the reverse complement.
CTTTTGGCCTGGAACAAATAGTTTAAGTTTGATTGGATTGATGACAGATTATAGTGACCTAGACCTAAGTAGATTGACATTCTATGACCTAGATTAAAATCTTTAATTCATTAAGAAGGTCTCAAAATTTCATTTGCCTCCAACTGAAACTTACCCTAACTATATTTATAACGGTCAGCAACGAAAGGAGCTTGTCCTATTAACATTTCTAAAAGTTTACAAGCGTCTTTTTGTCTAGTTGCTTTTACAAAGTATTAAAGTATCTAGTCAGGTACTTTTGTTGAAAACTGTAGGTATGTTTCGTGACAAATCCATAATTTAAGTATCAGTTTTGATTTAAAGTTCCTGTGAAAATATCGTTCAATGTAAAATAATTGTAGTAATTGGGACACAGATCTTCTAATGTTTAGCCTGTGATCGAGACACAGATAATAAAAAAAAGGTGAGGCGTCTATTTAAAAAAAAAAATCTGATTTACGTTTCAAGATAAAAATCTTGTCATCTCCGTAGGTGGTGTGGTGTGTAGGTAAGAGATGGAATCAGATGACCACGAATTTTAGTGTTCAACACTTTGAAACGCTTATTATGAGACATTTCGCTTGGAATTAGCCTGGCCTACCTACCGCGCAGCTGGCAACTCTCCAAGGCAAGGGAAAAAACAAACATTTACTCGGTAACATTTCATTTTGCTTACGAGAAGGTGTTGCCAAAATGCAATTAATTGCTTTCAGCGGAGCAGGAACACAAAGACAATGTGAATCACTGTTTGAATCCGATGACGGCATTAATTAAATTCGTGAAAATGAGAAGAGTGTCAATTAGAAATAAAATTCAGAAGAAAATGCCTAGACCATATTTTTTTACTGTCCTAAAAGACATAAGTAATTTTTTGAGGTGTAACTTTTTTAGGTTGAGGGTGAAACTTTCAAAGATTGAGGGTAACTTCTAGGAAACAGCTTCTAGGAAATCAAATATAATATAATCTTGGACATAAGTAATAAATCATGCGCTCAGAGAGAGAAATAGATAGTACAGAGATATAAACGCATGGGGAGACACTCCCTAAACTACCACGGTTCTCCAATGCAGTTGGTAGATCTTAACTGCCATCTTACGAGATCAACCCGGACCAAAAGCCTTCGTGTCTTATAGAAGAACTAAAAAGCTCGATACATTTGAATTTGTCACACATCCCGTGAACTCGGTTTTGCAACTATTATTTAATCTGTGGTATGGACTAATGACGTAGGCTGATGACGGTGGTAATGATTGCGAATTTTTTTAATTAAACTGTATAGGCTTTATATTATATTATTATTCTATAAGTATATTCTTTATTGTTTAATTTGCAGAATTGCAACTAGGGTTGTCACCTGTACTTTATAAAAAGTATTGTGCATTATTTTGGACAGTTGTAAATAAAATAAACGCGACTAGACCCGTAAAAGTAGTTCCATTTAAATTGTAGGGTACTCTATACTTTACGAGATTAATAAAGTATTTACCTACGCGAAAATAGGTACTCACTTACTTGAAGTTTCTTACATTTTTTACGATTAGTTAACGTCATTCAATAAAAAACTAAAAACAATAACTAATGAATTTTCATAGAAATGTACTTTTTTCCTACCTTCAACAACCGGGTAGTATACTTTATTCTCTTGTATAAAAGGTGGCAACTCTAATCTAAGCTAATTATATTTCATCTTAATCGATTAAAAGTTGTTACATTCTATGGATTCTCATTACGAACTACGATGTTGCCTTGTAGGTATTGGGTTTCAACTAAGTAATAGGTGAAGTCAAGTTGACCGCGGGAACTGCGGCAATAAAGTACCTACGAGTAACTTGGGAGTTTGTACGAGCAACATTTTGGATCGTGGCGATATTAAATTCATATTAACTATAGGACAGATAACTATCACATTAAATTTGAAAAAAATATAAACTATCTGCTTGAATAATGCATTTTTTATTTTTATTAATGCATGACTTGAACTTAAATGTAAAAAGCAATAAAATATTTCTCTAATTCTTAGAAAAGTAGATTTTGTTATATTCTTAAAACTACAACATATTCTACACAGTTAATCAAATTACGTACACAATCCTTCGAAGCAGCCACGACACCACGGACGCACTGAATTTCGACAAAATGGCTACTAAAAACCAATTGAGCGCGCCGACCAATAAAACAAATGACTCACGATCGGTCAGTTCATCGATTGCTGGAACGCAACGCGCCACCGGCCACCACGACAGGACTACACTTCACTACTTGGCTCGTATGCCAGGTGCGCAAATATCTACCGCATATTATATTTTGAGAGACCACATTTTTAGGACACCACTGCCTATCTCCCTCCCACTCGCCTACGATGACGGGCAGGTAAAACTGGACACTCCCACGGGAGACCCTGATTACAGATTTGTCACAACTGCATACGATATACGAATACGCTCCAGAGTCCGAGTAATGAGAATTTCATGTTTCATTCTATTACACGTCAGCGAAAACGAAATTTGTTTGGCAAAATTTGAACCTTCCTCGTTTTCCAATGCCAACAAGATGCGCTGCTTCAATACCATGCAAATTTTCGTTTTCGTTAAAGTGATCGAATGCAATGGCGAATGAAGCTCAAACTGGGCACCCAGAATGCTAGTCGAAATTAACCGTTCGATCACTTTAACGAAAACATACGAGAATTTGTATGACATAAGCAGGTTATCCTGGTGACAAACGAGATGACATGCAAGTTTGCCAAACAAAATTCTCGTTTAGAATGATACGAAATTATCTTACCGCTTCGGATAGCGAAAATTTCGCTATCCGAAGCGGTAAGATAATTTCGTATGAGCTTACTGCACCTGATGCGCTTTCATTTATGTTGGAGCTAAGATTTGTGGCATAATTCTTCAGTAGTCTGGTTTACGTAAAATTAATGAAACAGAAGTATCCAAATACGCTTATCTACAACAGAATTTTGAGCTGAGTATTTTTATGCGCTCTTATTTATCATCACAAATATTTTATTTTCATAGCGACAATAGACTTTTAACCATCTCTCTTTACTATTGTGATAGAGGATTCCCCGTAGTAAACCATTCTCTTTTCACAAACTTTAAAGGCACTCGTTAAAACCAAATTCAATTCAATCAAATCAACATTGATAGAAAAATATTTTTCAAGTTCGAATAATACTTTGATTCATCTATGCAGAACCACTGTTCTGGCAAGCGATTAATTAATAATTGTCATTACGAAGCCTTATTAGTTTACCAACGGTCTAGTATTATTGGCCATGGTTGCAATTACCTCATCCATTCAGCCATGAGATGCATACAAATTACAAACGGTATAGTAAACCTGTGGTTCTACCACGATCGGGCGTCTTGAGCTCCTGTAGCAGTATTTATTTATTTATTACACAAAACAGATTTACGGTAGATACTTAAACATTGCATTAATGCAATGATATTGTAGTTGTACTGCTACACGCGTCTCGTTTTCACAACTGTAAGAACACTGCTAGAACACTGCCCCTGGGTGCCCAATGCAAGTTTTATTTGTTATACGATCATGCTAACGAAAATTTGTTTCCACGCTGCACCAGTTGTCTTCGCGTCTGGACTACATTTCCACTTAACATCAGGTGGGATGGAGTCATTTGCCGAGCTAAGTATATAAAAAAAAACAAGAATTTACGAGGATTTTTTTAAATTTTTTTCGTTTGCCACAAGAAAACGCTGCTACAATGCCATACAAATGTTTGTTATAGTATGCCAAAAAAACACCATCGAATAAATACAAATAGAAAACAAAACTCACACTAGTGACTCTGGTCACAAACGGGGACAGTTGAATTATGCGACACAGAATCTCGTTTACGTTAACATGATCGAATTTTAGCCAAGTTTAAGCTAACATAAAAATCTAACTTAAAACCCTGTAATTTCAAAACATTGGACTTTTGTTATATTGAGGCAGGTCAATGTTGAACCAACTCGGGATTGAAATAAGAGACTATGGTAGGCCCCCTAAAGCCAACACCGCCACCGGCTACAGATAATTTGCTATTAACTTGTTTAAGCCATTAAGCCATACTCGGCTGAAGATCGCCGTCCAACCGAGCTGATACAATTTAGAGGACCAGTTTTTAATAACGCCCGCAAATTGCTTCAAGCTAACACGGTAATTGGTATGGAAAGCATGCGTGTACGCCATCGCAATTGATTTTTAATATCACGGGAAAAATACGTTGGGAAAATGTTGAGACCCGGTGCTTTGGATAGCAAGTTTAATCGTTGGTTCCACAGTGGTTGTTATATCAATGACAGTCTTTTGTTTTAAGAGAGTTTGTTGATGGCTAGCTAAAACGGCATTCTCAGCGTCATCGGACCTTTTTGGGGACGGCTAAAAATCTTAAAGGGATGAGGAACCCTGTGTCGTCTGTTAAAAATATCGTTAGTTTCTAGAGAGATTGACATAACGCAAACGTGTCCCTTTTCCTTACTAGATTCTCAGAGGATCCCGTTTCCTTACTAGAGGGGTTCAGATCGAGAGCGGACCAACCCAGTGAATGCCATTGGACCGACAAACAATTGAATTTCTATTGTGTCTGGGCCCGGCGGCGGTCAACCTGTTAAGGTTAGGGTCTCGGTTCGGGGTGACCGTCGTGGTGGAGGTGGGGAGAAACGCCCAGATACACGTATGTACCTGATATAGAGGGCGAATGAGCCGGGTCTTCGTACTTTCCACGTATGTTCCACGGGTACGGTGTCTTGGGACAATGCGAGTGTGCATGTTTAGCGTATCATGTCAATGTGTAGTGGCAATTTGAGGATCGGCCGCGAAAATGACAGTCGTTATCACCAAACTGCGTTGGGCCAGCGAGCAACTGTATTTGTACAAACTATCAACGTATTTGAAAAAAACTATAACTTTTTAAAAGTTCCCGTTAAAGTTAGCTTTAGCATCAGTTTACGGTTGCCACAATTCTACATGAACTTTTCAAATTCATAGCGAACAGTCAGAGTTTGTCAGTTCTAGTTGGGGAAACCAGCAACTTGACACAACTATAGTACAAATTTAATAGTTGCTAGAGTTAGGGCCTGATCTTATTGTTATTGTAAAAGTTCATTTATAGAATAAATTGTATTACACCCTAAGCGTACCGTAAGTGTTTCTATCTATGTATTAGCAGTTGAAAATCGTGGCATTCTGGCATAATTTTCCCTATCTTAATGGAAAACTTTCAATTCAAGTAGGGAAAGCTGTCTTGTTAAAGAATTTTTTTTTAGTAGTAGGTATCTGTTATTGTCAATGTTGGAAGGATTGAGCCCAGCAATGGGATATAAAAGACTGATATTATTAAGATTAGCAACCAAAGATAAAAGCTAATAAACCATACTTTACCCTAATTACCATCTTAATACAATTTCAATAACACCAGGGCGGTTATGTGAAAGAGATTTCAGTAAAGTACTTACTATCAGCATAAACACCCATATTCTGTTTTTTTTTTCTTATCTTTACGAATTTTAATATCTTTGGTTTGCTTTCTATCTGCATTATCCAAGACCAATTAGTGTTCTGAAATATTATATCTTTTTAAATCCTTTCTTGTTTCAAAACATTTTTTCTTTCGATGTTATTTACCTGAGTTATTTCCCCTAACTAATACGTCAACAACAAAATAAATAAAGAAATATGTATAGTGTCATTAGCTTCCCTGAGTCATTAACGAACGTGCATGTCAATACATGCAAACACACGTATCGAAATATAACCATTTGTCACTTGCATCTTTTCAGCGCTCGGCTATAATTAGCCATTGATTCATGAATGTGGCTGGTGCGGGCTCATCCGAAATAGTATCCTGTTACGTCATTCGAAATACATTTTTTTTTGTTATTCCGAATGGAGAAGGCGGGAATTATTGCCTTGGAAATAGATGCAAAAAAAACATTTCTTTCTGTGCAGGTGTAAAGATGTTTTACGGCTTAGTCACGGCCGCATTTGCAATTTTCTAAGAAAACGCAGAGTGCTAAGCTAATATTAAATGTTATTTTATTTTAATTACTACGAGTAGAGGTAATACAGTTACGTATGCATTAGTGACTCCAATTCTAGTTACCTACCTACATTACACATTAACTAAGCAAATACCCATAGAAAATAGAAATTGACATTAAAATATATTCCAACTGCAAAGTTGGAGCTTACGTTGGCAATCACACACAAATAAGAGGAACAATCTAGAGGAATCACTATAAAGTATTATGAAGGAGTTTACAACAAGACAAAGCATTCTTTGGCATTTTTGTTTATGCATTTCTAAGGTTACACTAATTGCGTACGTAAATAAAAACGACTACGTCTTTTGTTTCTATTACATCTTCTTTAAAATTTCCGCATTTAACACAATTTCAAAGAACCAAAGCAAAAATGAATTGTTAACTTTAAAATGTCACACAATTTCAATTGTGTGACATTTTAAAGTTAACAATTCATTTTTTAAGTATGATGATGACGAAAAGGAGCTTCTTTGTTTTTTATTTTAACAACGAACGTTTTATACTGTTTTGAACTTTCACGTGACATTATTATGTTTTACGCAACTCCTCAGAACGTGACCACAACCGGTGTAACTCGGTCAAAGCATCGGCTACCCAAAAGGTAGATATACCTAGGACACCAATACGAAGGGTGCTTTTATTAAACCCCATTAATCAACAAACATATTTCACATAGGTATGACAATACTTTCCTAATACACCACTAAACACATTCACAATTTTAAGTACTTGCCCAAAAAACAACACTAAAAGCTTAACTTTTAGAAAACGATATTTTCCAAACACAAATAACAGAAATTGCAGTTTACCAACAAACACCGTTTCAGGCATGTCGTTCGTTAGTGTTCCTCCGTTGCCAATTCTGTACTACCAAGAACAATAGCAGGTACAAGCACATTCTGGACTCCAATCCTTGCCAAACACTTTTCACTAATGAACAAATTTTCATCATCATATGTAGGCGTATTTCTGTCGCACAAAAGAGATCAGACGAAAGAGTCATTTCCATGGACGAAATTAAATATACGGCCATTACTCTCTGTAAGGTATGAGACACTTATTCAATAATACGTACAATGAATCATCATGAAAAGCTAAAATTTCAATGTGTAGTGTCCATGTATCAACGTGAACCAGTTTGACTTGGTCACCGTTTACGAGTGAAAATAATGAAGCCAAACATGGCTCATAGGAAACATCCTATGATTTATTATTACTAGTTGCATTATCACCATTCACAACTACCTCTACTCAATTTCCATTACATATTAAAGACAATGAAAAAAACAGCAAATGAAATGGAATGAATTACACATATATCTAACACACTAATGTCATGATAATTATGAACATTGCTACTTATGTCCTTTTTAAAATTCAACAGCGGGTAAGCATTTTGCCTTTATCTCGCCTGTATTGGTAAGTTATGATAAGAGCGAATATGGAGACGCACTTCCCCCGGAATCCTGAACTACTCAACTAGCTAACTATCTGTAGCTGTTAGTTCAGAATAGGGCTTCCATTCCCGCATGCCATTGCGGGATCTCGGTATCGGAGGGATCAAGAATTTTCATTGGTGCGGATCCCGGTATAACGGGATCCCGCATTTATTAATAAAAAAAGGTTTAAAGTAAGTAAGTACCTAGTGAAACAAAGCATAGCATAATGACATAGCATTTAATAAAAATGTACAAAAATATTAAAAGTTATACTGAATTCACTTTGTGTTTTGGAAGTGTTTTCGTAGGAAACACAACATTCCCCACGATGATACGTTGCTAAACTGCTTCGTATCTTGTTGGCAAGATAACCGGCAGCGGAGAACGCTCACTCCGCTTCTACGCTTGCTTCTACTATTGACTTTAGGGCATTGTGAACTAACGTTAAATATTTACCCGTCGAGCCCCCTGATTCTTAAAGAATCATCTCTTTCTTAATGATGTTTTCAATTAGAGGTATTCGAGCAGGTGATGGACAAAAACTTGTCATGGTATCCCTCGGATCCCGCATGTCTAATCCTGCAGTGAGCGGGAGTGAAAAATCATGCGAGATCTCGGTATTTCGAGATCTCGGTATAACGAGATTGGAAGCCCTAGGAATCCAACAATGCTACTAAATTTGTAGTAATGGCAACAGACTTAGATAAGACAGTGGTAGCTAGTAGTAACCATGAAAATGAAGATGCAACACAGAAAGCATCTAATCTATCCGGCCCTGGTACCTTTAGTGGCCTGCATGAACTCTGTGTAAATATGGCCGGTGTGGTTGAGTTGGCCATCCCAGCTGCGTGCTGATCGCATCGTGGTCTTCTCTGGGGGCCAGTGGGGATCAAACCGGTGGTTGGTGTGGACCAGAGTCTCCAGGATCGCCTGCACTTGGGTAGGGTCTAACTCTGGCAAAGCAGTAGCAATATTTAGCAGCGTTAGTAAGCTTCAAATACATCGCGCTTTTGTAAACTATCTAAGGGTTTAAGTGAGAAGGGACATTCAAAAAAGTATTTACTTGGGAGTAACTAGGCAACGTTTTTTTCTTGGGAGATGATCTTCAAAGTATCAAAGATACGGGCAATTTAAGAATATACAAACGTATGGTTTCAGAATGAACTAACCTATTCAATTTAGATTTTGGTTTAGGAAAGGTAAATCAAGACACTAAGGTAAACGCGGTAAAAACTTTTAGAATAGTGGCACTGTTTAAGTAATATCAGATTTTACTAAAGCATAAGGTTATTTTTATTCTTGAAGGTTCTTCGCGTTGATGGGCACGCGATTTTGGTTTTTTGATTTTGCTTTTTGAAGGGATAGTTCAAGAGTTTGGGAAAACTTACTGGGGTAGCCCCTGCGGTTTCTCTCCTCTTCCTCCAACATGCGTAGGACCGCTGAGTTGGCGAGGTTCGCTGGCTTGTCCGTGGTGGGGTTACTGAAGTCAATTCTGCAACAAAAACCACTCGTTAACCATACTGGTTTGGCAGGATATGTTAAAGATTTGGATCAACTTTTCTTACAAAGCATTTTTTTAATATAATGGGTTTGCGCTTTACCACTATATTACCTAATGGAAAGTGTAGATGTGGTCTACGATGGACCCCGCTCAACCACCCATAAGGTGCATTTAATAGCTTAAGATATTTTATTAACTTGTTTAATAGAAATGTTTTATGTTTTAGAATTGAAGAACAAATAGTTGTACTTCTCGTAATAATTTTAAACTTACAAAATGTAATAACTTGAAAAAAGAAAAAGTGTTGTAAAAATTCCACGAGCGGGATTCGAACCCGCACCCCATGACATGTCGGGTCAGGTGCACTACCAACTATGCAATCCAACTCGCCGAAACTAAACAACACAAGTAGTAAAATGTCTTTGAAACAACACTATCTACTCGTTCGCCAAAGGATTTTTTTCAACATTTGCCTTTTCAAGTTGTAAATTGTTCGCGACAAAATTTGCGTAAAATTATATACGAGTATAACCATAATAATAAAATGTACTAAGTTAGAAAACCATTACATTTCTACATAACTTATACTTAATTAATACGTAATGTTTAAACATATACTATAAAATGTGACTAGTAGTTTAAATGGAATATATTTAATCTTTTATTATTCCAAATCACTTCGTGTTTGTCATTACGTTTAATACACGTTTAATATATTTGGTATAGTTTAAACATTAATTAAAAATGTATCTAATTAATCGACGTTGCGAAAGATTGTTCCATTATAACATGAAATGTTGTTATTAAATTCATATCACATAGCTCTCTTGTCTATGCACAAAGTACCAATTTATTACCTGTAATTTACCAACATCATTGTACTACCCAATTAATTGACGTCGTGCCAGACGCGAAGATAACAATTACCCATCTTTGTAATGATATCGGCGCAGTGCTGCGGCTAATTTCGAACCTCATGATTCATAAGTCAGATGCACTTGTAATCATATTTCAGAACCGAACGACTGTGCCTGCGGGTGGTTCGGCCAAGTGCGTTTCACTATTTCTGTACACAATGATTGTACTTCTCGTATATGCACATCAGACAACCATAAACTGACAAATTTCCTCAATAGACTGTGAACTTTAAAGATATGGCATCACCAGCTCAGTTTATATCCCCACTGCTGGGGCACGAGCCTTCCCTATGGATGGATAGGGAGAACGGGCCATAAACCACCACGCGGGTCCAGTGCGGTGCGGGCGGTTGTTAACGACTGCTAATGCAGCCGGAACCAACGGTTTTACGTGCCTTCCGAAGCACGGAGGAGTTCGAGGTAATTTTGGGCACCCATCCGATGACCGGCCTTTGTGAAAGTTGCTTAACCTTAGCAATTGCAGATCGAGCGCGTTAACCACTGCGCCATCGAGCTCCTCATAAAAGATATGGCATATCATACTAATATTATAAAGAGGAAAGCTTTGTATGTTTGTAACGAATAAACTCAAAAACTACTAGACCGATTTGAAAAATTCTTTCACCATTAGTATGGTACATTAGCGCTGAAAATTATAGGCTATATTAAAAAAAATGTCCACCCGTGCGAAGCCGGGGCGGGCCGCAAGTGGTTGAATATTTATTAAAGAAATTTGACAGTGCTGGAGAGATTGGTATGCAGAGATTGTACATACATGTTTGTGTAAAGTGAAAAGTTGTCGCATTAGTTCCTTGGCGTACCGGCTTGCAAATTGAGCAACTTTCGCAACGGATCCCTTTATCAGTAGAACAAATAAAATGTCAGCCTTTAAAATCTTTAAATTTTTAAAATCAAAGGTAACATTGCTAATAACGTAGCTCTAGTTTATTTATTTTAAAACTTTTGCAACATATATTACATGGCAGACTTAATGCCTGAGGCATTCTCTACCAGTCAACCATAGGGTGGTGCAGAAAGAATAAGGTAGGTGCAATTGGGTGAAGACAACAATTTAGAAATAAAAATAATATATTATAAAACGCATAGTATAAACCTACATATACAATTTTTATAAATATACTTATATACACAAATTTAATGTATATTATTACATAAACTATTTTTACATATATAGAACAAAAATAAACGTATAATACATAATTTATAAATAGGACGTTACTGAGATGATTCAGCCAAGGTTTTTATCAAAAAAGAGCATACGGACTATTTTTATTAAATAGCACCTAGCATCCTAGGCGTCCCTTGTGTGACTGGACTAGCTTCAAGATCATGGACGTGGTTTCTTTTTTTTTTTCCTTAAAGGATTAATAATAATTGTTGTGTTACGTCAGGTAAAAGATAAGATAACCAACTCCTCGGTGTTATCGTCTTTAGCTAGGCTAGTTGGCAAACTTCTTAATTATTATTATAGTAGTATATTAATTATTTGTTCAAAGTTCCTCATTTCGCATTCGTGTGTGTAAAAAATAAATGATTAATATAAAATCAACAACCAATACTACGAAACAAAAAGTTTTCTATCCTAACTGCTGAACAACTCTTTGAAAAAGTAGACACCTTCCATCGTTGTTGTAGCTTTTCCTGTAGTGCAAATTGATCGACGATGTGCACAAATACGAAACTAAGTTTCGTTACGAAGTATTTTTTGTATCGTATTTATTAACTCGTAGCTTTTTAAGTTGGCGCAACTTTCCCTACTCTGTAAATCAATTTCTATCGGCTTTCCGAATCTCATGTAAAAACCCGCCTTCATTGAGCGAGCACAAACAGACAGAAGACCGTGGGAGCATGGGGCAAAAACTGTCTGCAGCGCGACTAATCCAACTTGTATTTAGCTTCAACTTTATTGAGTTTGGAGGTTTGGAATTCACCGCAACGAGAAGTAGATTGGAGATTGGAGGTGTGTTCGCTATTCCCTATTTGTTTTGCGATAGCTTGCTTAAGAGAAATCTTTTAAATGAAATCGAATTAAAATCTTCTAGTGAGAGTAAAGTACCACAGAGTAATAATATAAACATAATATTCTCTATTTGATGCACAGCACCATAAAATTCGAGTAAATTTGTAATTCGATCCAGGTCCAGAGAATTGAGATTTTCGAGGTCGTGCATTCTTCACTAAAAATACCACAGTTCATGTTCTCAATATTAAACTGTTTATAGGTTTTTATAGGTTTTTTTTTAAATAAAAACGAGTTCTGCAGCATAATCTAAAAAGGATCTTTTGCAATACACAATGCTGGGTAAATATCATTTTATTACAATACGCCTTTACCACAAGATAAGATAGAATAATCCCGCAAACTCTCGTTCCACACCACAGCTAGGGTTGGCTGGTAGAGTTCCCTTCTAGAGATAAGCTCACCTTTGTATATGTCTTGTATGTCTTGTCTTGTTTTATATGTGCAATAAAGGATTAAATAAATAAGAAAATAAGTTATTTCTTATTTATCTGTAGGATTGGAGACTTTTTATAGAGAAAGTTTGAGTCTTGGCTTGTTAGAGTTTTGCTAAATACTTAATATTTGAAACTTTTTTTTAGATAATTAACCGTTTTTTGTTTGTGGACATGAGAGTTGGCAAATTAAACAAAACGGAGCAAGGTCAATTTCAAATTATCTCAAGGATTCCGCGTAAGGTCTCATTAAAATCACATGTCTCTATAAGAACAGGAGTTTAATTATTTGTTATTTCATTATTAACAAATTTATATCTTTTGTATAGTGTTTTCTTAGTTTTTCCTAACTATAAATTTAACTAGTGTAGTGAGGGACGGGAACGGTTTTTTAAAATTCAGACCATAGAAGTGGGACAACGTACATTAAAGGCTGATTGACGCTACATTCACAAGGCATGTTATGTTTATTTATGTTTGACTTAAAAGGATTGGAGCAAACAGCTATCGATATAGTAAACAAAAGAAGAGTATGACAACTTTCACAAATTGGAACTTAAGTGTCCGTATTGAAACGCTGTTTCAATACTTATACATTTGGGCGCAAAGTATTTGATTCACCGTAACAATTTTGTACTTAGTAGCTAATTAGGTATGTTGAGTAACCTATACGAATAATCGACATCAAGATTTTTTATGCCATTGAAGCAGTGCCTCCATGACACACGACGTGAGCAGTAATTTAGTTTTATAATATTATAAACGTGAAAGTTTGTAAGTATGGATGGATGTTTGTTATTCTTTCACGTAAAAACTACTGAATGGATTTGGATGAAATTCGGCATACAGATAGTTTATAACTTGGAATAACACATAGGATACTTTTTATCCAGATATTCCCACGGGAACGGGAACCACGCGGGTGAAACCGCGAGCGGCCGCTAGTTTAGTTTTATTTAGTTTAGATGCGATAATTTACTGAAACCTCACGCGGACTTTTTGAGAGAATTTGAAACGTGACGATGAACTGCTTTGTTTCATTTGCCAACACTCATGCACGTTCACAAACATTTACTTTTTTTCCTTCGAGAGAGTTTGCTGTTTGCAACTGGGCATTTTCACCTTCACGGGGCTTTTTTGGGGGCGGCGAGAAACTTAAAGGGAATCCTTGGAACCCAAGGAAGCCGTGTGAAACAAATCACTGTCAGAGGTTTTCTAGAGGGTACGGCAAAACGCACTAGTGCGTAACCCCGTGCCCTAGATTCTCCGAGGGGTTCGGGTTGGATCGGGGAGCAGAATAATCCGAGGGCGCCTCTAAAGGCAGCTAACTTAACTGCGTCGTGGGGGGTGGGGAAAAGCGTCTAGGTACATGACTGTACCTGGTGTAGAGCGCGTGTGAACCGGCTCGTCGTACCCTTGTTTTACGAGTACGGTGTCTTGGGCCTAAACTATTGGGCTTGTTTAGTGTATTCTGTAAAGAAGTGGCATTTAGAGGATCGGGTGGGGAAACATTTAATGGTATTTAATTCATCATTATTTCTCATTCATATTCTGCGAACATGACTTCACTTTCCCGCCAAATAGTTACTTATTATCCTATTTACCTACTTGATGTCGTTTTTCTTAAAAAGTAGCGTACAAAACTACTTTTTTAGATATACCGAGCCAAACCTCACTATGGTTATTGTATTTGTGACACTGGCGACCATGTGTTTGTCGCGGACTCCCTTATAAAGGATACGAGTTTGTGTTCACCTTGAAAGCCTTTGGTAGCGAGATCAGGTGTCAGATGCACTATTTTTTTAAACAGGATTAAAACATTTACAGGTTAAACTGCTTTAATGCGAACCTTTTTGTAATTTATTAGACTACTATCTGTATACGCGGAGCCACGGACTTCGCTTATATATAAGCGTGTGTTGCAATGTTACATTTTTTGTGGATTCAACGTTATCATCATCACAAGCTCATTATACGTCCCCACCGCTGGGACACGAGCCTTCCTATGGATGGATAGGAAGAACGGGCCATAAACCATAAAGGCCGCGGGTCCCGTACGAATTGGTGGTTGTTAACGACTGCCGGGATCAACGGCTTTACTTGCCTTTCGAAGCAAGGAGTAGTAAATAAACGATTGATTGATAATCCAAAGAGCTTCTTTATTACGTAGGTACACACGGCGGCAGATCAACCTACCCAAATCGGTCAAATTTCTACAATCAATTTTGAACTTTATTGTTTGGTTATAAGGATCAATATTCATTGGAGAAATTTGACAGATTTGGGAAGGTTGATCTGCCGCCGACTGTACTATTTAACTGAGCTTAGGCATATAGGGAGATTAGGCCACAACCATTTGGCACATACTGGGTGTTGAGTTAACGCGCCCGGTCTGCGATGCAACTTTCGCAAAGGCCGGTCATTAGATGGGGGACCAAACATTTTTCATACATACCGGGTCAAGTGCGCTATCAACTATGCTATCAAGGCTGTCTCATCAAAATGTATCAATACAATCTCTTATTTATTTACTTTGTAAGACAAAGGAGCCCAAATTCTATGGACAACAAGTTATGTAATATTAAAAATATTAATATTACGACCTGAGTTTATTGAAATAAGTGGCTTTAATTTTATTTAAATATGATAACTAATATCCGTGCTTCGGAAGGCACGTAAAGCCGTTGATCCCGGCTGCATTAGCAGTCGTTAACAACCACCGCACCGCACTGGGCCCGCGTGGTGGTTTATAGCCCTTTTTTCCAATCCATCCATAGGGAAGGCTCGTGCCCGATATAAAATGAGTTGATGACGATGAATAATATACAAAAGTTATATTTCTCACCCGTTGCAATCCTCGAGGGCAGCCATGATGTAAATATTACTCAATTTACGACGCGATCAATAATAATAGATTAATCGTTTTGTTTGTATTAGACACCTGTGTTCACACCTATTCATAGAACTGCTCCGTTGAATCGGCTGATAGATTCATTATTGTCAAAACTTAAATCGATGATAACTTAATTTTAATTTAATATCGTTAATATTTTTTATTGTATTATTAATGTCTTATTATGTTCGGCAACAAAGCAAAATGTAATCACGTTTTAATTTTACACTTCTTAACAAGTTTATATCAATTATGTATCTATAATAATCACACAATAATATATTTTTTAACATGTATGTTCCTATCTTTAATTTTATAATACAGTAATTATCGTCTAAAACACACAATTACGAGTACAACATTCAACGTTTTAAAAAAAATTGAATTACTGAAATAATGCTAAGTCCTAAAATTCTAAAATTTTAATAATTACAGTACTTTTTACCCAGGCCTTTAACTTCGTTTATTAATTAAACACGGTTTGCATATAAAAACTTTTCACACGGGTTTGTTTAATGTCAGGCAGCACACAAAATATTAAAAATATTTTCATAAAAAATTGAATTTCGAATTCAGTTTCCACGCATGCGCAGTGTGCCGCGCCGGTGCGCAGCGTCGCGACTGCAGAACGCGCGCGCCTTCCTCATTTGTTTGTTATCTTGACTTTTTTTCACCTTTTGCGCGGAACACTGGAGATTTGTAATCGATTATAACGTTCATCGCAATTATTTGCACTAGTGGTTTCACTGTGCAATCTCGAGCATGAAGGAAATAATTTGTCTGCTGTCTGCTCAACTAGTTATATTTTTATTCGCAGTTATACTCATGAGAAACAGAAAATAGCGTTTGAAACTTAATGTATGGGTAAGGTTCCACTGGCAAGTAGCTATGGAACGCTTCCTTAGGTTATAAAATAAAGCCTAAGGGGTGGATCACTTATTGAGCTGTAGTTTAACTAATTATTTTTACTAGATGAAATATGATATATGAGTGGACTGTATTTTTTAAGAGGTTTGGTTCAGCTCGGATCCATAACTAAGGTAATTAAGCCTCGTTCAGTAAAACCTGAGATTAATTAGAAAACACAAAAAAAACATCATGGGCAAGGCACTTGTACCAAGATTTAAGGGAAGGTTATATGGGAAAAACACTCACTGTTGCTGCAGATGAGATCCAGTTCACCACTCTTCACAATTACCACAATCACAAGCAGGCCTGCTGTATTTAGTGTATCCATATATCCAATTATAAGAATAAAGTGTTTTTGGAAGAAGATTAGCTTGATTTACTTAGATTTTTAAAACACTGTCGCGTAGGCGAGGTCAGCCATTGCAATCTGTTGCACACGGAGCGACGGACCGAGACGTTATTTTTTCAGGAGAGGGTAGGAAAAACCTCATACAAGTGCGTAGTATCAATGAACGAGACTCAACACTTAACTTGACTCACTTAGATTTCGAACCCATGACCTTTCGCAATCCGAGTAGATCTGATTGGTAATCCTGTCGATTATTTCAAGTGCTAATTTAATACACACTAGTGTTTTCGGTCGTGGGTTACCCCTCTGAGACAAGCCGTCTCTTTTCAAGTTTTTATTAGTTTTAATATTAATAAGGCATTGCACATGAAATATCAGTATGATAATTTAATATTGGTATAATAATAGCATAAGTTTATTATTTAACTCTACTTTTATATAGCCTACATAGCTTATATGGTTGTGTAAGGTCCCTCCCTCCTCCCTTAGACTAGGTGGAGCGACTTCGCAAGGTGGCTGGCAAGAGCTGGATGAGAGTAACCACGGGTCAGTCTCAGTGGCGTGCACTTACGTAGACAGGCCTATGTCCAGCAGTAGACAAATAGATGCTGACGATGATGAAAACAAGCATCTATCCGTTCTACCAAACGCTTAAACACATCAGTGCGTTTATAATTGGTAAGTGGATTTGTATCCCGCATCGCTCAGGTATATTCGGTTACTCTGCCGCATACTCCTGCCGGAATGCAGCAGTTGGCGCGCTGCTGGGATGCGCGCGCGCAAATGTCAGCGGCCCCGCGCAATTGAACGGTCAACGGCATTCAGAAGTAGCTTGCGGGTTTATCTTTGGACGCGTTCTCTGAGGGGCGATTCTTTTAGGCGAATTCTTGCGTCGCCAAGGTAAGAGCGGCAGTGAAGCACCATCCTGCTCCACGAGAAGCTGTCCTCGCATCTGGAATCTGATGCTTCTGCTTAACATCAGGTAGAGAGGAAAAAACGGGCACACTATTTTTTTATTAGTACAGTGGTCGCCCAGCGGTCGAAATTAGACCGTAATTTTATTAAGGCTGCATGAATTGTATCCTAAGCAATGAGAAATTAAAAAAGATAGAATGTGAGTTTGGATTGGCATTGACAGATTTCGGCCGCTCCTCTTCCATTTTTGAAATTTTTCAAAAGAGTAGTTATATATGCGTGTGTATCAAATACATATGCGTGTGTGTCAAATCCATGGTAGTGTGTGTAATGTTTGTTTTATTGATTTTTTGTATTTTTATGCATAATTAAAAATGCTTCTCTATATAAACTATAAGTGTGCGAAATCCTCCGTCCGCGCAATTTTCGTAAAAAAACAAAGTTTTTGCTTCACGTATTAATATATATATAACTTTTATTCTACTTTTATTTTGTTTTATACTTTTTACTTAAGAATTCATTAGGTGCGCACTGTACAGAATGTTTAGAGTTAGTGTTATTAAGATGTGGTTCCTAAGCTAATATAGGTATATATATAACTAGGTTTTGCTCGCGGCTTTGCTCACTTGGGCTACACGACCTGTAATTGTATTTAATAAAAACCCAAACTTATTAAAGGTCTTTAAGGATAATCCTTAAACTTTTATAATGACAGATTTCCATACAATTTTCCATACATATATCACCTCTTTAGGGGAGGTTTTTCCAAAAATGCTAAAACACGTCATTCTTTATTTTTATTAAAAACTCTAAAAATCAATTAAATTATTCATTTTTACAGTTCTTACTTTAAAATAACGATTTCCAAAAAAAAAGTCTCTGACGTACTTTCATTCAAAATTTCACCCCTATTGACCCCTTTGGTATGATTTCTGTAAAATCCTTTCTTAGTGGCTTGTTACGTCACTCAATTAACCTACAGTACAAATTTCATCTAATTAGCTTCAGCGGTTTCAGCTCGGCGATGATGAATCAGTCAGTCAGGATGTCATTATATGTATATAGATAGAAGTAACAAGTTATAAAAAAACAAAACTGAATTATCATTTATGCGCAATAATATTTGCGTAATAATAAAAATACTTATTTATTTTACGTATGACAAATTTTGCTATAATTCAGAACATCAGTTTTATTATATCTGTTACTAATATAAATAAATTAAAAACATTAAAATACTGATCCTTCATATTCGTAAGAAAAGATAAGCTCAGATAAGGCTCCTTTGACTTACAAAGTAAGATTGGTGATATAAATTATTTAACAGTGCTCAATTACCTCTCTTCAAACAATAAGAACGCAGTTTGTGAAGTACATAAGTATATAAAGGAGAATACCCTGACAATTTCATGCAACAATTCTTACAGCATTGAATAATATTCCAACAGGACGAAAAAAAGAAAATACAATTTTAATATTTTACGCAGTAATAAATTCCATTTGGGAATAAGAAGGTGATATAGTATTTTCCTATAACTTTCCGCTTTATTCTTTCGTTGCTGAGGCAAGTTACATACTTTACGCAAACAATATAGAATATCTAATGCTAAACCATACAATTAATTAGCAAATAGCTCAAAAAATTTAAAGTTAATTATAAGTTTTGTTGATGTTTTATCGTTGGAATTTGACTGTCTTTTGTTTTCATTGAGTCTGTAATTTGGAGTTTCAGATAGGGGTACTAATATTTTTAGACTGGAAAGGTTATAGATAGAATAAATAATTTATAGAGCGTAGCAGTTTAAATATAAGAGATATATAGATCGATGCGTTGCAAAAAGTCCGTGGTAAGTTCTTACCCCATATTTGGAACTACTAATTAAGGTAAGTAAATAATTAATTTGAGAATGACTATATTATTACTAACGAATGTATGTGTATGTAATGTTTTACCCTTCTTTATATGTGAGATTTTTTGTTGCTAGTTTTAAGCTTCTATTGTGTTTCTTATCTGTTATAGTTTTACAATTAAGTAAACAAAAAATAAAAATTACTATGTGCTTTAGTTAACTTATATTATAATGGAATGAAGTTTGGGACTCCTGGGATCGGCCTATTCGAAACCAGAAAACTGCAGGCTCTTCGTTCTCAAGAAACAGTGCCAAACTTAATGGCATCCATCTTCATAGAAGAGGAAGAGTAAAGGGATTTGAAAAGATCCCGTAAGAGCGAAGTGCTACTGGGAAAGGGAAACCTTAGCAGGCCCCGATAAGATAAGATAAGATAACTTATTTAAAATTTGCGTGGTTTATTACTGGTTCTATAATATAATAAATTAACTATGAACCGTTATATGTCTTCATTTTTTCCGTAAGCCATAAGTACAAGGCTTTCTACATAGGTGTCACCTCACCGCGACACGTGTCTAAAGAAGGTCAAAATTTGAGCTTGAACGATAGAGGATAGGCGCTACTAATTAATAATCAACTCTTAAATATTTTTTTTAACTTAAAATTATTAATTAAAGCTTTTTTAGACTACTTTAGAGATTCTTTCCCCCGCCCGACCCTTTAAATGCCACTACACATACAGAAAATTCTAAACATGCACACTAGTTTAGGCCCAAGACACCGTACTCGTAGAACAAGGGTACGACGAACCGGTTCACACGCGCTCTATACCAGGTACAGACATGTACCTGGGCGCACCACGGCCCGGTCAACCCGAGCCGAAATCCGAGCCTTTAGAGGCGCCCATGGCTTTTTTCGTTCCCCGATCCGATCCGAACCCTTCGGAGAATCTAGTAGGGCACGGGGAAACGCACTAGTGCGTGATGCCGTTCCCTCTAGAAAACCTCCGTAGGTGATTCGTTTCACACGGCTTGAGGAACCCTTTAAGTTTCTCGCCGCCCCAAACAAGCCCGTTGAAGCTGAAAATGCCGACTGAGGCAATCAGCAAACTCTCTTAAAAAAAAACTGTAGAGATCAATAAAAATATGAGAGTTATACTGACGATGGTATTTAATTTCCTTTTGTTTTAGAATATTTACATCTCAGAAGAATAGAGCTTTAGATATTGTACTGAGGTTTACATTATCATCATCATCATCATCATCATCATCATCATCATCATCATCATCATCATCATCATCATCATCATCATCATCATCATCATCATCATCATCATCATCATCATCATCATCATCATCATCATCATCATCAATCATCATCACATCAAAAGACGTCCACTGCTGAACAAAGCCACTCCCAAAGATCTCCACAACGAACGATTTTGTGATGCTCGCATCCATAAATAATCATCTTGTATTTGTGTTAATCTTGTTGATTGTCCTATTAAATAAAATAAAATAAATAAAGACCAAAAAGGTTGGTGCGTTTGTAGATCACCAACAACAAAACAAATGATCAGAATAATGTCTTTGTCTCAAACTTTGATAAAGCAGTTATTGTTCCATACGTACGAGTGATGGCTGGCTTCATTGCATAGGAGGAAAGTAATAATCGCTACGAGTAAAAGTAATTGGCACTTATAGTATAATTTAGTAGGAAACAATCATATTCTATCTGATACGCAGCGTGACCAGGAAAATGACACTTACGCTATCGTGCCTACAGCTATGGCGACGCATTGGAAATTTACGTGGCGGGGATCTTGATTTTTCCCAACAATTAATTGACTTCAATTTGCTAGTTGCAAAAACAAGATTAGTCAACTTTTATAAAAGTGAAAAAAATATCAAAGTAACCTCTTTTAAAACATAGATTTGCATTTTTCAGGCAAACCAGACCGATTTAAGCATCTAAATTTTCTTAGTAGATTAGTCTTAACACACACTTCAATATGCTAGTTCATTTTTTTTAAATAATTTGTAGTTTAAATTTGAAGGAAATAAAACAGTTTTTCTTATGGCACGGGGCGCAAACGCTCCGTATTAGATAGATAGATAAACACTTTATTGCTTACACAATTATACACAAAACAAATAACAGGAAATTTTAAAATAATAGTAGGCAAAGGCGGTCTTATCGCTTAAAGCGATCTCTTCCAGACAACTTTTGTGGCATAGGACAGATTAGGAGACAATGAGAGGTAGTGCACCGATGATTACCGACCGACCGTTAGGTTAATTGTTTAGCGGTGCGTTGCCTTAAAAGGACTTCGAACTCGAGGATGTAGGTTTGTTTATTATCCGAAATCATTCGATTACGTTTACGAAAATGAAAATTTGTATGTCAACATCTTAACTCTTCTCGTATGTCGGCAGGGGGCAATGCTTCAATGTCAATTCTATCAATTGCATATCTATCAATTTCTCTCTATAATAAAAAAACTAAAAATTTCTACCCTCTTTCACTTCATGAATGGAAATCAATTATAAAGACTTGGCTTTTGTCTTTAAATTATGATGAAACAGAAGATCTTTTTAATTAACGGGCTACATAGAATAGAAATGATATAACAGAGTTTTTATTTAGTAATTTAAAATAATTAGAATAAAGTATATATTTACATTATATTTGTATATTTTTATATTATTATGTATATATTTTAAATTGAATATTATTTATTTATTGATACACTACATATACATATGAATTAATTTAATATCACCACCATTTTATATCCATATAAGTACATTGTTAACTTTTTAATAAAGCTTTCTTGATACTCTTGTTGCAAAAACTGGAAGAAGCCGCTGAAACCTGAGATAGTGGCATTTTAGCCTAGTTTGGGTGCCAGTCTTCATAGGAATTTGTTTATAACTTTTAAGTCATTAAAAAAAATATTATTTATTATTATTATTATTAATTGAAACTTACACTAGTTGACTACATTGGTCTGGAGCTATTGTATTGTGTGCTATGGGAAATACGTTTGTTTTGAAAGGGTTTAACGCAAACTGCTTAATACGTGCCTGTTGTACAATGTTTACTACCGGTCCGGTCACCAAGGTCCAATTCCCTAAATGTCCAGTTTTCGAAAGTCTAGGTACTACTTGTAAAACTATTGTCACTGTGTTCTAATCTTTGTGTTCTTTTGTTCCTGCAATATGTTTGTATTTTCTTGTAAATTTTTATGTCTGGAATAATAATTTATATATGATTTGTTTAGAGGCGCTATTACTGAGGCGCACTCTTATGATCTGTGTTGAGGCGCGATTTTTAAATCTCAACAACGATTTTAAATTAAAAGCGAGATGAAATCCACTATGATATTAAATATTTTTTGCATTTATTACAACTTGATTATTAAAATATACAGGGTGGCCCAAAAATACGTTGACAAAGATTTCTAACAATTTTTTTTTGTTGATTAATAATTACGATGTATTGAGTATATTAAAAACAGAACTCTTTCCTCCCATGGTTGACTTCAAATCCATATAAGCAAACGTTTCTTGAATTTTTCTACGGTTTTCCGCACATCCTCGGTAGTTATTTTTCTCCCCTCCCGGAGAAGTGTTGCCTTGAGCGTGTCTAAACTTCTGTGTCGAACAGAACAAATACTTGTCTTCAAGATTGACATTCGACATTCGCTATTATCCATTGGATTCAAATCAGGCGTGTACGATGGCCATTCTTTTGAGCTTATGAATCCTGGAAAATTGACACTACACTACTGCTGAACACTTCGGGCCCTGTATAATGGAGTAGAGTCTTGTTGATATATACATGGTTGGTTACCAAAATGCTGTTTACTCCAAGGAAAAACTACAAATTCAAAAATATCCTTAAGGTATATTTCTTGTTTAATTTTAACACCTTTTTCTATGAAAACAAGTTTTTTTTTTCCCGTGGAGCATGTACATGCCCAAACCATGCTGATACCGGCTTTTGACAATAGGGAATAACTGAGGCAGCTGCAGGACGACTTGAAGATTAATTTCTGTCATTTTGATGGTTTTAGGCTTGTTCAATCGTAAAAAGTTTTTCATTTGAAAAAATAATATTTATCTATTATTTCAGTAGCGGCGCGATGTTTAAGCAAACGACATGTTTCACTCCAACTATTTTGTCTGTATCGTCAAGAAGCGGCGCTTTTCTTAATTTGTAAGTCGTCAATTTGACGTCATTGTGACAATACGTTGCACAATGGAGCGACTTATTCCCAGGTCTCGAGACATTTTTCTTACCTTGGTCTGCTGGTTGCGGTCTAATCTTTGTTGAAACATCTGACTCATTTTGGATTTTCTAACAGTCCTTTTTCTACCTCTCCCAGGACGGTCTCCGATGTGGCCAAGCTCATTGTATAGCAATATAGCCATAGAAACTAATTGACGGCTCACGCTGAGAATATTAACTATCTCACACTGTCATTTTCCAGCGAAATTTAACGATATTATTGCTTCCGTTGCGAAGACATGGCAATTAGTCACACCGGTTCGAAAACTCGCCCCCCCTGGTTCATCGGAATACCAGGCACCATATGTCAATGTCATGGTATGATCTGTATGGCTACCATTTCAGTTCCATGCTTTTTTTACATGAAATTGTAAATTAAAAAAATGTCCAACTGTTCACTACTGTGCTCCGAATAAATATTTTTTAAATCATTTTATTTCATACCGTGTGTAGTCATCATGGGCATATTGTCACATTTAATTTTATTCGTCACAGATTTTTATTGGTCTTAAACACATTTAATTTGTCTATAGTGCGCACGTGTGTGGATGAAACTGCATACAATGTTTTAAAATATTTGTAGGCTTTTTTAAGGCCGATAAGATTAGGTTAGAATTCCACTAACAATAAAGTTGGCACCTACTAATTACTAACTAATTACTAATGGGTTCACGCGGTCATTGTGACTCACTCGTGCGTTTATTGGCACGCTTCGATCTCTGTTTATTTATCTCGGCTTCCTACTGCACGAATCAACAGGCACTTGCTTATCCGTATAGGCGTCTGCACTTCAACCTATACAAAACTGTCAGATTTCTTCAATACATTTTCAACCATATGACTTAGTGATAAGGTTCAAAGTCTATTGAGAAAATTTGACAGTTAGTGGTAGGTTGATGTGGCAGGCGTGTCTACATTATAAAACAGAACGAAGCAAGTTTAACGTCTAACGTATTCTGTGGCTTTGTTTTAGCGTAGTACCATTAATTATTCTGTGGTTACACAGAAACACGTTTGTATATACAAAGATGTTTTATTTAAGTAGAAAAACACTTAGGGCGAATTGTAGTAGAATCTTCAATTAGAATTGCTTGAAAAATCAATGCCTTTAAGTTATTTTTAGACCTAATAACAATTTACTTTACTAAAATATTGATATGAAAAAGAGTTAAGCTTATATTAAACTACATTTGCATAACATATTTGTTAGTAGGCATTAGTAATTTCCCGTTAATCAAAGTCAATCAAAATTAGAATTTAGAGTTCACTTCAAAATCAAAAAAGCTGTATGTATTAATTTATTAAAATAAAAATAATTTATTAAAATAATCAGTCGAGGTTTTGCTCCAATTTTCCTGTAGATAAACTTTATTGTGTTTTCAAGGAATTCCTACACCGCTAAATTAATTAATTATTGATTCCACAGCGGGGAAGCCCTCGGCCTTCATCTCAGCTGACGGTAATTGACGATAGGATGGTAGTTTTCTTCGTTTCTTCGAACTTCGCCCTTCTTCCAGATTTTTTACATTCTAAGAATTTGCTATGTTACTTCTTGATCATGGAAAACAGCTGTTAACATTGTTGGTATGGCGTCAGATTTAGATGAGTGGCTATACCGGCAGACTTAGAAGAGATTCTTTTTATTTTAAAGGAGTAATTGCATTAGGCATACTACCTATGGAGCCAAGTGCCTAGTCCTAGTGCCTTGCAAATAAACAAAGAATAAGGTCCGAATAGTTATTCCGTGTTTTGTTCCTGTCATGTAAACGTCATTTCAAATTAGAGTGAAAGAGGCAAAACACGGAATATCTATTAGGACCTTATTCTTTGTTTATTTGTAAGGTATATTGGGGCGGGGCTTATTAATAAACAAACTGTAAGCTTGGAGTAGTTACTCCGTGTTTTGTCTTTTACTCTAATATGAAATAAAGTTTACACGACGGGAACGAAACACGGAGTAACTACTTCAAGCTTACTCTTTGTTTATTAATACGGGGAGAGTGGATAACCCGGCAGACTTAGGAGAGGTTCTTTTTATTTAAAGGAGTAAATGCATTAGGCATACCACTGCACCTATGGAGCCGCAAATACTTATGTGGGACTCTCCACACTGGGGGAGAGAGACGTGACATTCTTTCTAAAGACTTACGAGAAGTCCTAGTGCCTTCTAGCTTCAAAGTGTTACTTGCAAGATCGCAACCTCAACACGCTAGCTGCTGTACTATCGAAATATGTTAAGATGGTCATATAACTAAAGAAAAAAAAACAATGAAAAAAAAAAACATTTTTTTTAATTTGTTTATAGGCAGGCATTTGACTACACCTCACCTGATGTTAAATGACGGTGCGGTCGAGGATGGTACATGTCTGCCTAGAAATAGCCTATTCACTCTGGCTTTGAAGAGGTCCAGATTATATTATTATTAATAATATTATTGACACACACACACACACACAAAATACAATACAGTCAAAACAAAGCAAGAACTAATAAAAATTGAAGGAAAACAAAAAACAATTAAATGAAAAATAAAACAAAAAGCAGCGTGTGAGGCCATCAAGGACCCTGTCTCAGCATAACTCCCACGACACTCGAAGATGGACCGAGTACCGTAGGAGCGCTGTAATTCTGACAGGGCCGCCGGAGGGAGACGAGTACGACTTGACGACGCACCGCGACGCCGACAAACAACTAAATATAATAAGATAATTTAAATTACTGGAAAAAAAGAAGACATGATATTCATTGTGTTAAGTAACTTAAGGTTATTTAAGGGATTTCGGATACTTATTTTGCTACTCCACCTATTATTTCTCTCCTGATTAATTTTGCTGCGACTGCGAAGAGAGATTTGCTTTCCCTGGGACCTGATTTACGACCTGATCTTCAATTTTCAGGGCTTTTATTACCCTCGTTGCTGAAGGTACAAAGGAAATTTTATTTATATTTATTATTTCTTTAATTTCATTTAAGAAAATTATACTTAATCTATTTCAGTTCCGTCTTGCCCCTTATTTTAAGACTAAATACGGAATTAATTGTAATTATTAACTAAATTATCCGAGCTCCTCCGTGCTTCGGAAGGCACGTAAAGCTGAATTAGCAGTCGTTAACAACCACTAATCCGCACTAGGCCCGCGTGGTGGTTCTCCCTATCCATCCACAGAGAAGGCTCGTGCCCCAGCAGTGGGGACATAACAATGAGCTGATGCTGATGATGAACGAAATTAATACCATATCTTTAGTTTTTAGTGAGTGTTCGATGTTTAATCATGGCACATGCAACCTCCAAATACAATACGTAGATAACGTAATTAACGCAACCCCTATAAATGTTGGTTACTGAAACAATTTTAGCTGTTTATAGTAGTGACATCAGTTTTTGACAGAAACCAATTATAGACACTTGTTTCTTTAATCATTGATAATAGGGGTCAACAACAACAGATGTTTTACTTTAGCAAAAATTTTATACAGACCAACCTTCCTATTCGGTATCCATCCATGTAATTTTAAGTATTAGGTCCTTACCTATGAAATTGACGTTTTTTTCTCACTTATTAAAAGGTCTAAAAGTTCTAAAAGTCAATACCGGTTGTTAATATTATTATACACCTTTAATTAAGACTATGTTAACTGACTGACTTAGGCTTCAGTAATAACAATGATTATTAATTTTGTGTCTTTATCGCTCAATATGTTTTTAAATGGACTACTTTTTATGTTCGCGGAATTGTCTTTTTGTTTCATTGTAGCTTTGAAGGGACTTGATTTTATTTCTTTTTAATGTCTATATTAAAAAGAAATAAAATCAAGTCTATATTTAGCTAGTGAAACAAACACTACTCTACATTTTTATAGTGTTTACATAAACAGATAATAAAAAAATTAAGGAAACGTTAGTATGAAAAATAAAATTTTATAAAAAATCTTCATACAAAACGTCAATTTCATAGGTAAGGACCTAATACATTATTTTTTGGCAGTTAAAACTGGTGTTGAAGTTGATTATTGTGTCACTGTGACGAACACTGGAATCAATACGATAGGTGTTTTTAAATACCTTTTGTTTCATATCATACAAACAATATAATATGAATGAATGTTACATAAAATGTAACATAAAATACTTTTTTTTGTAGTCTGTTATCACGTACATCAGTACAGTAATTGAAGTAGTTGGAAAGAGGAAATGTAACTATTTCCTCTTTCCAACTACGTACTCAGTACTTAATAACTACTTCCTACAGATCATGTTAGAATATTATTATAAAGTTCAGTTACGGTATATATAACTTTAAATATTTTTCAGTCAAATTTATCTTTTTTTCAGAAAATTCAAGTAATAGGTTTAGGTTCCCCGCAAACATTTACTTACGCTGAATGAGAATATCAGTGGAACTACAACGACAAGCCGGTTAGCCGGGAGGAAATGTCCCTCTAAATTATAATCAAATGTAACGAGATGTTATGCAGATAAGGCTTTGATGAAACGTGTTATATTTTATAAAT
The DNA here is from genome assembly GCA_947562085.1 of Eudonia lacustrata. Classification (NCBI taxonomy): domain Eukaryota; kingdom Metazoa; phylum Arthropoda; class Insecta; order Lepidoptera; family Crambidae; genus Eudonia; species Eudonia lacustrata. The sequence goes on along the minus strand of OX387315.1, from coordinate 8,349,216 downwards.
TAATTTATTCTTGTCAAATCAAATCAAATCAAAATATTTATTCAGTTTCAATTTAAAGTAAGTAATAAATAAAAATAAAATATTAAATAAAGAAGCGAAACTTTAAAGGACCCCGCTCAGCACATGTTGCAGCATGAACATCACCTGCAACGCTGATATTCTGCGGAGCCCTATTGTTTGTGTGTGTGTGGACCAGCAGAAGTAGAAGCGGATAGAAGCGCCTCGCTTTTATATATTCACGTTATCCTTTACAAATCACTGGCCCAATAATGTAACATATTTATAGAACATTATTTGCCTATAGATAAATTGACTTCGCCTATTTCGTTAAAGGAGCTGCAGAAAATCATGTGAAACTAATTTCGATGATACCAGTGTAATTTTCACTTAGGTAATATCCTAATCGGTTACGAGCTTAACACAAATATGTTATAATCGTGTTCGCGGCATTAATTAAAGCTAATATTTTTTTCTACGTAACTAATAGGTTCCATAAATAAGGTGCTGTATTAATTTTGTAACTCATTTAATTTATATAAAGCGACTATATATATTTGGCGACCTCCATAGCCGAGTGGCTTGTACGCCAGATATTGGGTGGCGCTAACTCTGAGCTCCCGGGTTCGATTCCCGGTCGGGTCAATGTCGAAAACAAACTTTTCGATATTGTGTCGGGTCTGGGTGGTTGTGGTACCGTCATTGTTTCTGATTTCCATAAAACGAGTGCTTCAACTACTTACCGTGGGATCAGAACAATGTATGTGATGTTGTCGAATATTTATTTATTTATAAAGCATTGTTATATCTTTTCAAAGCTATTCCTCCCCCTCAATCGCTTTGTAGTTTTATCCATGAAAGGACATTTTATTTTATCTATTTTATCAGCTGTTTTTGAATGCCTATTTATACCGCGTCTCACTCTAGAACTTTACTAGTCAGGTATTTATTTTTAACATGAAGCCGGCTAACGAGTATGAACGCTTGCTACACCAAGAACAGCTTCAGTTGTTTTAAACTTTATCAATTTTCCATTTAATTTAATTTTATGTCTCTCTGTTGTTTGTTGTATGTTAATATACTTATTTAAAGAATTTATACAAACAAACGTTAGCAATATTTATATTTTATACTTTTATAAAATATTACTCAAATTACATTTGAACATAATATTGAGAAACTCCGGGAAAAGAAATACAATTGCAAAAGTTGCAATTGGTAGGTGTACTCACCCCACGGTTCCATTGTCAAGGTTCTGCAGGTGTTTGTTGAGGGTCTCCTGGATGTTGTTCTGCGAGTACAGCCCGATGGGCGAGTTGAACTGCTTGTGCACTATCTTGGGGCCGGTGGCCATCTTGGAGTCGTTCGTTCAGCGCTGGAATTAGAAAAAAATATAGGTTTTAACCGTTGGTTTGCTTACATACGTTACATTTATATCTCATGTGGATTATGTCCCGATAAACTATAGGGAAGGCATAGGGAAGGCCCCAGCAGTGGGGGCATTAAATGTGTTGGTAATTAAGTTTACACAGGTTGACTTATTTTATCACCGTCCAAAATTTCTGAGATGACTCCCGTGATACAAACGAACAACCCTTACTATTGGATCAACTCCCTAACTCGAAAATAAAATTCAGCTGTTCCTTACGTTTTCACGACCTCTTTGGTCGAGTGGTTTGTACACCGGCTTTCATGGTGTCGCCATCTCTGAGGTCCCGGGTTCGATCCCCGGTCGGGTCAACTTAGAAATTATTGTTTTTCTAAATTGTCTCGGGTCTGGGTGTTTTCTATGTATAATAAAGTATGTATTTTAAGTATTTTATCCGTTGTCTAGTAACCATTTAACGAGTTTCATAACGAAGCTTCTCTTGGGCTAGATAAGTGTGAGTGTAGGAAAGTTTATTTATTAGTTTTATTTATACATTTTGGTCGAATAAATATTGATGTTTTGTACGGAACAGCTTAATTTTATTTTCGAGTTAGGGAGTTGGTCCAATAGTAAGAGTTGTTCGTTTGTATCACGGGAGTTATCTCAGAAGGTTTGGACGGTGAATAAAAAGTGACCCTGTATAAGTCCAAGTGCACGCCACTAAGCACGGTCCGCGGCTATTCTCATCCAGCTCCTGCCACCTTGCGAAGATTCGGGTTAGTAATCACGAATACGGACTTTGCATGGAAACACACGTTGCCTGACCTGAGAATTGAGCCCAGGTTCCGGATAAAAAGCCGAGAAATTTGCCACTTCGCCATCGAGGCTAACTTATAATGAATATCTAATCATCATCTTCATCATCATCATTTCAGCCCGGAGATACCCACTGCTGAGTATAGGCCTCCTTTGTCTGCCACTCATCTCTGTCCCAAGCCATACCCATCAACTTTCCCGCCATCCGGGTAATGTCTGAATCCTACTAATATTATAAACGCGAAGGTTTGTAGTGGTAGTACTGCAGTGGTGCTGTATGACATTGTGGAAATTGAAACCTTTACATAATTATCTGATGTAAATTTGTTAACTTACATTTTTTATTTTGTTTTTTTACATGTTGTGGTTGTCTTATATATATTTTTTGTGTTTATTTGTAATGGAAAGTGTTCTGCTATGATAGGGCATTTTCCAATATTTTTGACGCTGTAAGGGAGAAAAGAGCTGGACACTTGCTGAGTTTCTTACCGGTTCTTCTCAGTACAAGATCTCCCGCCCAGAGTAGATTTACGAACCGATGGCATAATGACATTCACAAGAGCTACTTGTAGCCTAAACTGAATAAATGATTTTGAATTTTGAATTTTGAATTTTGTAAGTATGGATGGATGTTTGTTACTCTTTCACGTAAAATCTACTGAATGGATTTGGATGAAATTCGGTAGATACAGATAGTTTATAACCTGGATAGTTTTTATCCCGATATTCCCACGGGAACGGGAACCAAGCGGGTGAAACCGCGAGCGGCCGCTAAGTATCTAATAAACATGTTAAATTATTTATTGATAGATATAGATTCTTAATTATGTCACTCTCATTCTATGCCTGATTCTAGCTAGTCCTATGAATGAGACTCCTATGTTGTTACATAGGAGTCTCATTCATAGGTCATAGTCATATTCATTTCATATAACAATACTACTTTGTTGCAAATTCCTATTTTTCTTATTCTTTATCACTTTCTAGATTCCGCTCGCGGCTTCGATCCAACGCGAATTCCCGGAGGAATGAGAGGTTTTTCCAGTATAAAATGTGGCCTCCGGTACTCGGGGATAATGTAGATTTCTTAGGATCGGATCAGTAGTTCCAGAGATTATCCTATGTACTCGTACAAAGATTGAAATAAATTTCATTATGTTAGTGTTGATAAAATGGTATCGTCATATGGTTATATGGTAAATAGCTTGCCTACTTCTTAACTGATCTTTAGTATTTGTAAATAATAAGATCGGATGTTAATGACGGTAGTTGTTGACATTGAATGGGCGCCTTTGGCTTTCAAAGTAAAAAGTAAATAGTGTTAAATAATTTCGGCGGGTTGGTTTGAACCACGATAGCTCAATTGGGAGAGCACCTGACCCGGTATGTCAGAAGGAAGCAGGTTGAAATCCTGCTCGTGGAAATTTTTCTACATTATTTTGTGTTTTTGTACCTACCTAACCTACCTACCTACCTAATTTTTAACCAACGACGTTATTCACGAAGTAACAATTAGTTAAGTTATTTAGGCTTTAAGAAATTTTCGAAATTAAAGCGAAAAATTCCTTATTAATATAAACTGTATGTTGACACCTGCAATGAAAAACATTGTAACCTAATTTGAGTAGCATTCATATATTTTGTTAAAATATGACTGTTACTCAAATGCACTTAAAACTGAGATGTTTTTTTATAGCTGACTCAATCCGAAAATTACCCAAACAATTTTACCTAATCATTTCATTTACTTTGCAGTCTTACACCGACGAACGGAAATAAATGGGTCGCTTACAAAAATTGCAAACTTGATAAGTCCTAACATTTTAAGTATCGTTCATCTATTTTAAGCCTTTGTTAAACTTTAGTGTTATAAAGGTTTCTTTTGCGATAAAAACTCTTTTTAAGATATTTTCTTTTTCAATAACAGCTATCTTGGACAGTTTAGGAGTTATTTTCACTCGTCAGTGTTGTACCTCAAAATGTAATCAAGACTAGCAGTACCATCTAACAGGCTTACTTTTTAGAAACCTTATAATATTGATCAAACCTTCTGTTCTTTATGTTTTCAACTACAGTAAACAATTATTATGAACGAAGTCACAAGAAACGTCTTCCTAGATCTTTGAAGAATAAGTCTGTAAACTTATATTTTGTGAATTTAGATTTATAATCTTGTTGAATTTGTTTCACTCTGAACTTAGTTAGTTGGATTCTGGTTGCATAGTAACACATATCGTGGCAGCTTATATATAAGACAACACTATAGCTTGTAATTTTGAAGTGTAACAATGCATTATTTTGCTGTATGTTCTTGCTAGCTGTCCTTAAATACATAAATAAATATTATAGTGGGACATCTTTTAGCAGCTGTAAGTTATTTTTGGAAAGGTTTTGGCTTGCTGTTGTGTGGCCTTTACAGCAGAAAGTGCAGTGCCTAGTGTGAGTTCCATTTGACATTCGATCGAAAACGAGAATTTGTATGGCAAAATGTTAACTCTTCCCGGGTGCCGCCAGGGGGCGCTGCTTCATTGCCATACCAATTTTTGTTTTCGTTAACGTAATCGAATGAATACGGATAGTAAACGAAACTCACAATAGGCACCCAGATTAGAAAATTAATGTGTGTATTAATGTGTGTATTAATGTGTGTATTAATGTGTGTATTAATGTGTGTATTAATGTGTGTATTAATGTGTGTATTAATGTGTGTATTAATGTGTGTATCATTGTGTGTAAGCTTTAGTAAACGATCAGTCCTCAGAGGGCTTTTAGAAGTGATGGAAAATTAAATACAACACCATGAATACAACCAAAAGTATTTTTACTTGACTGTACCTAATCCATAAGCTTGTTTTGATATTCGTTTTGAAAGTGGTATTCGTTTGTAATACAAAATAAATATGACAGTAAACTAATACCATTGGTATTAGTTTCGTGGCATTGGATTGGAATAGATCATGTCATCGTGCAAGCGTGTCTCTATTCCCTAGATGTTCGTACGGTTTTGAGAGCGGAAGAACCTTTGACCGTGTCGTGGAGGAAGAAGCTATGATGAATTTTACATTTGATTCAAAGTAACCCTTCAGGGTGCAGATCCTATACATGACGGTCGTAAAACGATCTGTCGTAACGTTAAATGGAATCCAACATAGCCGTACGTACCTATCAGGCTATAATTTATTATCTGCGCTAGTTATTACGGCGTTAACGTGGGCCATTGATAAATCAGTAGTGTTAACAGCCGTCTCTCGGGCGCGCAATAAAACTTATGACCCTTGACTACTGGAAGTTCGTGCGAGCTCTGAACGTGCTTGATGGTATAATAAAGGCACGGTATAATGGTAGGCGAAAATCGAGACGATAGTGCTTTCTCGTTGAAATCGTGTAAGTTAAGCAGCTATTGCTATGCCACGGCTTCGGATGGGTGACCAATTAAAATATGTAGAGTTGTCGTCAAGGTTCGTTGAGCAGCTTGTTCCGGTTATAGAGGTAAGGTTCATTCGTTTAACCCACCCCACCATCCCACAGTGAAACAGTTTAATGGGTTATGGTTCGAAGTCCCCGTATGCTAGGTATAGCTTGTATGGGAAGGTTTGTACTCAGCAGTGAGTCGTTTAAAGGCTGACTGATGATGACATTAGAAGACGCGGTAGGGTTGCTATCGTGAATGTCAAACTTTTGCAATGCACATGGCAATCGTTGACATCTTAATTAACTATTAATTATCAGGTCAGATGCCCAGATCAGGTCTTACAACACTGTGCCCTAGTACAGTGTTGTAAGACCTGATCTGCTCATATGGTATCGAACATGGGGAAAGACTGGCATAGTATTAGGTTCTTTAAAGGGTTATGATGCAAATTTTTCTAACGTTTATTGGTTTTCGTCTGGATATAGAATTAATAAAACCAACCTGAAAATCTAATATCTAGATTATAAAAAGCAACTATGTGATTAAGCTTCGTTGTTAAGTATAATGTGGTCTTACGACCACCATCATTAATCATCTCAAAATGGCAGCCAAAACAAGGACAAACAATTAACAAACTTATGCATCCAATATTAACACTCTAATAATTTTAAAAAATTACAAAATTATAGTGAACTCAATTTCTTAAATTCTATTATTCTGAGAAAATTACAAATTTATACACCCACTTTCTTAATACCCTGATATTTACACCACGGCAAAGTTGCATATTATTTTCTTGTATCGCAAGCGGCCTTAAGGTGACGAGATTATGTTCATGAGATAATTTTATTACCCTCATAAGATTCACACCGGAAGGCGGGCGCTGTTGCCTCGTCATCATTGCCGTTTTACTATCGCTCTCTCTACGACAAACATACTTACCCTATACAATAAAATTACCTACGACATACCGTAATAATTATGCTATTAGAAATGTAGATTTTCAAAGCAAAATTTGTAAAAACTAAAATTTATTAGTTTGTAATATAATAAAAATCTTTATTTAAACACAAGATACTATTTACATTATAAAAATGAAAACTTGAGGTAACGAGGCTACAGCCCTCGGATTGAGTCTCGTTCATAAATTACTTAGCATACCGTCATTTTTGATTATATTTTGATACTACGCACTTGTATGAGGTTCTTCCTACCCTCTCCTGAAAAAATAACGTCTCGGTTTGTCGCTCCGTGTGCAACGGATTACAATGGCTGACCTCGCCTACGCGACAGTGTTTTAAAAATCTAAGTAAATCAAGCTAATCTTCTTCCAAAAACACTTTATTCTTATAATTGGATATATCGATACACTAAATACAGCAGGCCTGCTTGTGATTGTGGTAATTGTGAAGAGTGGTGAACTGGATCTCATCTGCAGCAACAGTGAGTGTTTTTTTCCCATACAACCTTCCCTTAAATCTTGGTACAAGTACCTTGCCCATGATGTTTTTTTTTGTGTTTTCTAATTAATCTCAGGTTTTACTGAACGAGGCTTAATTACCTTAGATGTGGATCCGAGCTGAACCAAACCTCTTAAAAAATACAGTCCACTCATATATCATATTTCATCTAGTAAAAATAATTAGTTAAACTACAGCTCAATAAGTGATCCACCCCTTAGGCTTTATTTTATAACCTAAGGAAGCGTTCCATAGCTACTTGCCAGTGGAACCTTAACCATACAACAGTGTAGATAAATATGTATATATATATATATATATATATATATATATATATATATATAAATGACATTAGAGTTACAAGTATATAATTGAAGGAGCCTGAACTTCATTTAAGCGTTCTATTTTAGCAAAATTATTTGGGTATTTAATGAAGTGCTTTGTCGAGAAATGTTACGGTTTTATTTACATTAGAGAATTTAATTTTTGAACAGATGCAACAATGATGTTCATTTAAATATCAGGGTCAGCAAATGGTTTAAGTATTTAGCATCAATTAAATACCGTCTTCCTGATTCCTAGCTGTGATCTCATAACAAAACAATGACGACCAAACGATCACCTAAAGTAGTCTTTAAAGTATCGGACACTGGTCGCGCTCCGTCGTTCTCCGGGTAGAGCTAATAAACGAAACAAGGATTCCGATCCTTGAAGTGTTTTGAATATTTATTGCAGTACGTGCTGTCTGAAATAAAGATTAATTCTAACTGAAACACAGTAACTTTGTAATCATTGTTGCTGCGGCGACATATTTCGATAATATTGTGGTAAAAAGCTTAAAACAGACGCAAAAATGGCAGGGCATGCCACAAACCAAATAGCACAAATGTGAACCGTGTATGAACCGAACCCAATACTTCCATAACTCGGTTGTTTCTAACGTCCAATAGGCTATGCTACTTGTATGTAACTTCTTACAATCAGGCGGGCCTTATGATATGCCTGATTGCTAATAGTAATATTGTTACGGAGTAAATACTTTTTGGTAAATTTATAAGTACTTTTTATTTTTTATCAAACTGTCTACTTTCTTTTGTTCCCTGTTCGATTCTTGCTTGAAGCTGTTGATGATTCTTGTCATCGTTGAGCTGATTGTGATGATTGCTACATTATTACTATTGATAAGGAGTAAATACTTTTTGGTAAATTTAAGCTTTTTATTTTTCTATCAAACTGTCAACTGTCTTTTATTTTCTGTTCGATTATTGTCATCGTTCAGCTGGTAACGACCAGAAAGCGATTTGGGTATGTTTTTTATCACTTATTTATTTTTTAATAAATATATACCACTAACTTTGCTTTCCTATATCTGTTATGCAGTCTTTTATTATTTCTTAACATCTCCGTTACAGGTACAAAAAAAGCTTTCATAAGTCAAGAGAAAAGTTACAAGGAGTAATATTTTACATAATATATCAGTCGGCGAGAACATCATTCGGTGAGTGTTTTATTTGCGTATAGTTGCGAAACGGACGCGGAAGACTCACTGACGGTTAGAATTAGACCGTGTTCGTTCACTTTAACCGTGTGATGCAGGCGAAAACAAAACATTACACAAAGTTTAACGTTAAAAAATTCTGAAAACTCCAACTTTGCTAAATTGCCAAAACAGTTAAATTATTTATTTATTTTAAAACTTTTGCAACATATATTACATGGCGGACTCAATGCCTGAGGCATTCTCTACCAGTCAACCATAGGGTGGTGCAGAAATAACAAGGTAGGTGCAATTGGGTGAAGACAACAATTTAAAAATAAAAATAATATATTATAAAACGCACAGTATATGCCTACATAATATACAATTTATATAAATATACTTATATAAACAAATATAATGTACTTATATTATTACATAAACTACTTTAACAAAATATAGAACAAAAATAAACGTTTATTACATAATTTATAAATAGGACGTTACTGAGATTATTCTGTCAAGGTTTTATCAAAAAAGAGCATACGGACTTTCTTTTTAAAAGCGTTACGACTCGTAACCATCCTGATTTCAAGAGGTAGCGCGAGTTATGAAATCTTTCATCACCAGCAGCCTATAAAAGTTCCAACAATGTATTGTTGTCATGAACACAGAAAGAAATAGGGTCATAACCCACCACGCTGGTTCATGAGTTAGTGGATTAATACACTTCTTTCTTCAAGAAGACACCCAGACAGATATAAAGAGTTCTTTTTTTTGAGAGAGATTCCTGGTTGCCTCAAACGGCATTTTGAAACGAATCACCTTCAGAGCTTTTCTAGAGGGAACGGCATCGCACACTTAAAAGTGCGCGTCCCCGTGCCCTACTAGATTCTCCGAAGGGTTCGGATCGGATCGGGGAGCGGAACTACCCGAGGGTGCCTCTAAAGGCACGGGCCTCGGCTCGGGTAGACCGGGCCGTGGAGGAGGAGAGAAGCGCCCAGGTAGGTACATGTCTGTACCTGGTATAGAGCGCGTGTGAGTGAACCGGTTCTATGTACCCTTGTTCTACGAGTACCGTGTCTTGGGCCTAAACTAGTGTGCATGTTTAGTGTATTCTGTAAATGTGTAGTGGCATTTAGAGGATCGGGCGGGGGGTAAAAAGTCTTTAGTTCTTGGCGGGAAAGTGAAGAGTCATGTCTGCGGCTATGTTTTATTATCTAAAGTTTGTGTTATGTCGAATATTAACGTGAAATAAAAGTGGACTATTTACCGTTAAGTGTTCGAAATAAAACAAAAAAATAATGCAACGTCACCCTCAAATTCTCTCAAGAAGTCCGCGTGAGGTCTCAGTAAAGCCCACATATTTACTGATACTGAAAAAGTTGGGGGAAAATTATTTATCACTACTCATTCTCTTATTCATTAAAGAAAATATTGTTTTTTTTATATAACTTTAAGACTGATGTTAGTACAAAATCACTGTATTCTTTAAGTTTTCTTTTTCTAACAATTATATTTTGATAAAAAATATGCTTAGTTAAACTGATACTGTTTTTTTTTAAAAGGAAAGTTATATAAATATTAATAGTAAATGCTTTTCAGTAATTAAAGGTAATTCAATCACACATGTGTTTTTTTTATTACTGTGAAATGACCCTAATAGTTCTACTTTGTTATTTTTTTGTCACACTTTTCATTTTTGTTTCATTTTTGTGAGGGTGCAAAAATGTTGAATGACCCTTTTATATTACTTTTATTACGCTCCTATATTACTTATATACTTATTAACGAATTTTGCTGACGTTAGCTGAATACACACTGAATACATACACCGCTTAATAATTGTATTAAATATTTATATTATCTTATTATATTTTACGCTTATTCACTTGAAATATTATTTATCACTGAAACCGAAGTGCTCTTGAATGTAAAGTTTTAGAAGTAGTACTTTCAGACAAAAAGACTACTGTGAGTAATACTACTAGTGAGTATCGGCGCTACAATTAGAACAAGTTCAAGGTTGAAGCAAAGCTACGTGTGTCACGGATGGCTCATAAAAAAGACTACATAACGAATTGAGTTCGTGTTTTATTTCTGATGAAACAAAATAAATAGGCTAAAAGCACAGTCTATCTAACTAACCTCTCTTTACGCTGTGCTAAAAGTTTAATCTGTATATTTATTTAAGTGAAGAAAAAACTTTGTACCCATTTTTAAGCAAATCGCGCGCACCGAGGAGTGTGAGATTTGGCATACCTAGTTAAAGTTCAAATGGAAAAGAAATGCAGAAAGATATAATTTATGTATAACATGTGTCACATTGCATTGTAGCAATATTGTATATTTTGTGAATTACGGTCAAATTTCGACCAATGGGCGCAGTAATTATTATTCTGCTACGTTACAATGTCAACTTCGAATTGTAATTTAATGTTTTGTTTTGGTTGTTTTAAAACAAAAGTCATTACGGTTAACAAAAGGAGATACATTCGAAAGATATAACGGAGATATAATCGATTTGGCAACAGTTACAGTTGTTTCTTTTGATGTACTTTGCTTTTATGCATTTCTTTGAAAGATTTGGTGTTTTTCTGGGGAATGTGAGTGGGCCGCGCGGCTTGCTATCGCCTCGTGGATAAACGTTCGGAAGATGCGATTTTGCGTAGACGACGAGATAAATATGCTATTTCTGTTATACACACTCTATCTTTAAACACGCAACAACGTGCGAGAACATTATTTTTTTTATGTAATTTTTTTATCATCTCTAGAGCACATAGCTGAGTTTGCATAGGTAGTTAGTTCTGTTCCGTACAATTAGTTTTATAAAATCATTGCACAAAAATATTTTTATAATCTATCAATATTGTAGTTTGCTCTTTGTTACTTTATTTTGCTTTGAAATAGTAATGGAAGGCGAGGGAATATTTAAAATTGAGATGAGCGCATCGCTCATAAAACTTTGTTAGGAAAATTTTATAAATCCTTGCTCCTAACGTGGCAAGGGAACTATGTTTGGAATAGTTATAAGGTCGATCGAGTCGTTTTTAGAGAAACAAGGTTAACAATACCGTCATCAAGGTTGGAAATAATCCCGCCGTGTAATCCAGACACGCGGCACAAAAATAGCTTTACACTAATAATAGTTTTATCGCTGTGTACTGACAGATTCTAATTCTAATGGCAACGAGAAAAGCGTTACAATGGTCCAAAAATAAACGTGTAAGTACATAGTATTTCCGATTTAATTAGTTGAACTTTCACTAACGATTTGTTTGTAATCATTTCTCACTTCTTAACGCTAACGTTTACAGATGAGTTTATCGACACTTTGACATCATCGTGCAAACACCAATCAAGCTGCGATGAAGACATGCACTACAGCGCTGGAACGCGTTAAAATGGCTGCGTTATTTCAGTAGCATGAGGTCATGAGAAATTATTTTTGTAACTGAACACCTTGTTCGTGATATTAGTCATTTGTCGGCAGGTGGTAAGCGTGTGATGTTCTTAGTTGATTAGTTGTGTTAAATGAAGCTGATCATTTTTGTATGTTTGTACCTTGTGCGGCGGATTCGTGCGAGCGGCGTGCTTGCCAGCCTCTTACTGAGCGCGCGCGCGCCCGCCCACGCGCGTCTCGAACCGCCCTCACCTGTGGTTTCAGCGAGCCGAGCAGGTGACGAGCGAGGAAAGCCAAACTCTCTTAACATTGACCGAGATGGAAGGTTAAAACTTTTAAAGGGTCTCGTGTGTGTGTAAATTAAAAATATTTCCCAAATTGAAACAAAATATTACATACGAAATCATATTCTTGAAAGTAGGATTCAGTAAGTAAGCAGATTAATTAACATGTGTGTGATATCATGTGTTATGTTTAAAGCTAAGACCTCACCATTAGTTTCTCATACTTGATAACTAATAAGTGTCTTGTTGATTTCTAAGATGCTAGATATTTTTAGTTCAAGACTAAATGCGAAATACCTGACGCACATTTAAAAACGTAAATATTTGCAGAGAAAATAGTTTTGCTATTACGCGAAGAGGTACAAACAACACAAAAGTGAATTATGATATTCATTAGTGTTCACAATTTGATGTCTCAAGCTCTCTTAAACAGTTAGAAAAACGTTAAAATTATAATGGGGTGTAATCAATCATACCGTTGAAACAAACAATCCTTTTTTCGTAAAACCTTGAACTTCACTCTATTGTTTTGTGACAGACAGGCAAAAAGACAGCGTCCCTTACGGCTTCCAGTCTACAAATGAATTCATATCTCCTCCTATCGTGGCTCCAACGAAATTATAATTCAGTTTATTTTTGTCGCCTTGGTTATAGAGGTTGATAAATAATAGCATATTTTCCTTCTTTTCAGGACGGACATCTTTCATTGCCGTTTCTTTACAAGGTTGTTGAACTTCACTTTGAATAATTTGTTTGGGATGCATATAGTAGTTAGTATTTTTATTTTGGTTGCCGATGAAAATAGCGACACATATTTTTGAGACAACTAAATGTACCTAATTGCAAAATAAATACTAGTTAACTTTTTACTGACATATATAAAGTGGAGAAAGTAGTGGAAAACTGATTAAGTACACAGTACGTACGAGTATAGCAGCAAAGCGTACTATATACTAAGATACTAATGAAAAATTTAAAAGCAAAAGATGCATTAAATATGAAGGTAAGAATTATACGCAAACGGGTGATGTAAAATGCGTTTTCAATTCAATTAAATAAAAAAGTATAAGGGTATTGTTTAAAAAGGATATTGAAATGAACCAACTTTTACGGATCTACTCGCGTTTATTTTACACATTACTTATTTAATGTTTATTCTGACGTTTCGTACCCTTTGCAGGGTCCGTGGTCAAAGGGAGACTTAGGTGTTGGTCATCTCATAATTAGTTGGTAGCAGTTTTAGAAAACAATATAAAAAGGATATATCCTAATACAAAGTCAGACAAAGCTTTAGACAAAATATATGTTAATTTTTTTTTTAATATATGTTATGTTTTTTGTTGATAAAAGCGAAGGTGGATCCTGGAACATACGTACAGTCACGAGCATAAACATGTGTACACTGTTGACTCGTTTTGAATCTTATTCTATTGAATTAAGAGGTTAATCCTTGTGACTTAAGCTTGATATGTAAGGTTCTCATTCCTTGATGCCCACAGAATTAAATTTGGATTACAATAGACCATCTTGCATTAGACTCTACAAGTTGTTAGCTTTGTGCCCAAATATTATGGCGATTAGTTGTTGCAGCTGTAACTTAGCATTAAATCAAAGTTAAATTTAATAACCTTTTTAGGACTTCTTAGACGATTTGTGGAAACATACATAAAGTGCGAAGCTTTTGATACAGAAAATGTTTCCAGAATGTAATGATCATTTATAACTATAAATATAAAATTGCAGGACTGGATAAGCTACACGAATTCACCTGACACGTGCCACAAAGTAACATTGGCAAATTAAAATATTCATTTCTATTTTTAAAGATGTTCTAGTCGGATAAATTAAGCGGCATGTTTGCAGTTTTGTTTTATTAAGGCGACGCATCGCTTAACAATAAATCTCATACGTTTTGATACGAGCGTTTGCGGTACCATAAGAAAAACTGTTTTTTTCCTTCAAATTAAAACTACAAATTATTTAAAAAAAATGAACTACAATTTTGAAGTGTGTGTTAAGACTACTAATCTACTAAGAAAATTTAGATGCTTAAATCGGTCTGGTTAGCCTGTAAAATGCAAATCTATGTTTTAAAAGAGGTTACTTTGATATTTTTTTCTCTGTTATAAAAGTTGACAAATCGTGTTTCTGCAATTAGCAAAATGAAGTCAATTAAATGAAAAATCATGTCATCAAATATCACTTTTATATGTTTTGTAATTGTTGAGAAAAATCAAGATCCCCGCCACGTAAATTACCAATGCGTCGTCTTAAGTTACTAGCAGCCGCTCGCGGTTTCACCCGCGTGGTTCCCGTTCCCGTGAGAATATCGGGATAAAAAGTATCCTACATGTTATTCCAGGTTATAAACTATCTGTATGCCGAATTTCATCCAAATCCATCCATCCGTTGCAGCGTGAAGAAGCAACAAATACACACAAACTTTCGCATTTATAATATTAGTAGGATTAAATTGAGCTATGTCGATAATTTAAGAAATGTTTTAGTGTGTAATTTATATCGCTATAACTCTAAATAAAATAAATCTAAATATCCGCATATTTATTATAAAAGCAATTTAACTTTGCGGTGTTGGACTTATATGGCTAAAAATATGTAGCTAGAATGCATTTATTAATTAATTCTATATGCTAGTGAACACACATAATATCATAAAAGTCATATACAGTGGCAAGTTATTTAATAAACGAATAGAAAAATAAAAGTTAATAATAGTAACGGAGTTAATCTTGTTTCTTTTATTAATAAAATAATACAAAGCAAGTTGCAAGTTTATTTACGTAAAACAATAATCATCTTATCGAATGTAAAGGAAAAAATAGTAAATAGGTATGAAATTATTAAAAGAATATTAGAATTAAGAAAGAAAGAAAATACATTTATTAATTACGTTATAGGATAGCGTTCCGTCTGTTGTAATCAGTATGTGACGTGAAAATGAGTTTTACTATTTATGGGACTTCTCTTATGATAAAATTTAACTTTTATCTTAATCTGTAAGTCAAATTATTGATATAGAAAATAAGGAGAACATAGAAGTTACTACCACATTTTTGGATATACTCCGAAATAAGGATATATAATAATTAATATTTCTTTCATATCGTTATGCCTGAGCCCAGCTGTGGGACGTATGTAAGCTGATGATGAAACTAATAATTACACTAATAAATGAAATTACTAGGACTAGCAATTTTGAAAACATGGTATTCAAATTCATACTCACTGCTTCTGTATGTATATGATGTAGAAATACTGTTTGGTGCTCGTGTCTCGGCCTATTATTATGTGTCGGAGATCATTGTCTTGAAAATCCGTATGTGAGTTATGGAGAAACTCACATGTAGGGCTTTTCGAGAAGACTTATGTATATGTGTGCGCCTCCTACGCGTAAACTGATACAATCCTTTATCGATATTGTTACATTCTTCGATAAACTGCTTGTTACACGTTTTTGTTTTGTTTGATGTAAAATGTCTCAATTATAAGAATTTTCTTTTGGAAGTACCGTTATGTACTGTCTTGTTAAAATATGCTTAAACGTGTTTTATGTTTGTTGATCCAAAAACTTAGCTGAAATTTTTGTCATTTTATATATAAATGTAAATATACTTAGTATATACTTTTATATTATTTTTAATTACGCGTAAGACTTTTATCCGCCATAGCTTAAGAAGCAGTAACACATGTAATAATATGTATTTAATTACAGGCATGCACTACATTGACATAAATATACATAATTATACCGGTATTATTTTTAAAACAACAACACAAATGAAAAAAATATGCGGCATTCATTCGGATTTTTACTTAATTGCATTAAATCTCAATATTTACAATGAAAAACAAAGGAAAACAACTGAATTTCTAACGAAGCCGCTCTTTAAAGCGATGGTGGAACTATTTTTGCAAAATAAGTCAGTCAAGGTTTTGCTCCAATTTTCCTGCGGATAAACTTTATTGTGTACCAGATGTTTTCAAGGAATTCGTCCACCGCTAAATTCATTATTTTTTAATTCCACAGCGGGGAAGCCCTTGGCCTTCATCTCAGCTGACGGTAATTGACGATAAGATGGAAGTTTTCTTCGTTTCTTCGAACTTCGCACTTCCTCCAGATTTTTAACCTTCTAAGAATTTGCTATCTTACTTCTTGATCATGGAAAACAGTAATGTTATTACATTGTTGGTATAGCGTCAGATGTAGAGGAGTGGCTATCCCGGCAGACTTAGCCCTATCAGACCCCAGATCGCGACGTCCGCGTCCCTCGGACGGAATCTCGACTTAAAATCGCCGGGCTATAGTTTACAACGAGTCGTCGACTAATATTATGATCATCATCGGTATTTATGTCGTTATTTCTTCGGAACGCCCCCGGCTTCTAGCTTTTTTTTTTAAATTTCTTCCATTAAAAAGTCCACTTTTTGTATTAATGAACTCCTTTATTATTCAGGAGTAAATGCAATTAGGTATACCACTGCTCCTGAGGAGACACAGATGGTTATGTAGGACTCCCCACTTTAGTAGAGGGAGAGGGGCACTCCCATTAAAGACTTAATAGTCGACCTTTTTATATAAGTGAATACACTGCGCCCTAGAACACGTAGATGGTTATGTGGGATTCTCTAGATAAGGAAAGGGATAGGGAGCTTATATACCCACTGAAGGCTTAAAATAAGCCTTACTAGTTGCTTAAACATGGTGCTTGCAAGATAGCAACCTGAACACGCTGGCTGTTGCTCCATCAATATCATCAATGAATTAAGATAGTAAAATTACTAAATATAATTAAGATGGTTTAAGTTACAGTAAAAAAAGAAAACATGGTATTTGAATAAACCACAGCAGCGCTAATGGGCTACCATTTATGTATTTAAATGAAATAGCAAATTTAGGTGACAAAGAATATTAATTTTTTACATGTCCCTCAGGTTATATATACGATCACAAGAAAATCTCGTCACCGCGATTCAGCGACATACACTTATTAGCATAGCGCCATCTATTAGCGGACTTACGAACTAACTATACGGCTTTGGCCTTAACATATCGCCCACCAAGGACAAGCTGAACTTGTCCTTTAATGAAAACTACATCTTATAGGTACAGGTAGGTAAAACAGAAACAAATCAACATAAGATATAACAAAAAAATGCAAAACATTGCCCACCGTGAACCGTTCATATACATAGGACTTAATAATACAACCGCCTACAAGTCTTAAGATAAACAATCTTTCATACTCTGTAGAATATACAAACAAAATCTTAAAATAAAACAGATTTTATTCCGTTATAGGGAGGAGACAAATCTTAGATATAGGTCTTTTCAAAACACCGTTTTTTATTTTTAGACTCACGACTCTAACAATGTTATCGCTACCAGGGTGAGTTGCAATCACTCTGCCATAGAGCCAACGACCAGCCGGTAAATTATCCTCCTTCACAACAACTACATCACCAACTTTGGGTTGAGGATTTTGGGCTGACCATCTATAGCGTTGGTAAAAGCGTTGCAAGTACTGACGCGACCACTGTCGCCAGAAGTCTTGGAGCATTTTTTGTGTATATTGCCATCTACGTAAAGAACTTATATTAGATTCTTCGTAGTTTACATCAGGTGGTATAACTAGCGCTTCACCTACCAGGAAATGACCGGGCGTTAACACGTTTACGCTGTCATCATCATTGCACGTTAATGTTGATAGAGGTCTGGAGTTTAGGCAGGCCTCTGTTTGAGCAAGTACCGTGGACATTTCCTCGAAAGTGAGCGTAGAATTTCCAATCACTCTTTTAAGTGGTACTTAACGGATTTAACACCCGACTCCCATAGACCACCAAAAATGGGAGAACGTGATGGTATAAAATGCCAAGTGCATCCATTTGTGGCTAAAGTTTCTGAAACTTCTTGTATCATAGAACTCCTTTCCGATATAAATAGTCTTTTAAATTCACTAGCAGCTCCGACAAAGTTGGTTGCGTTGTCGCTCCAAACATCAGTACAATTCCCTCGTCTAGCCACAAACCGTTTGAAAGCTTGCAGAAATCCTTCCGCAGTCAGATCGGACACCACTTCCAAATGCAAGGCCCGAGTCACCATACACACAAATATACAAATATAACCCTTCTGTGATTTGTGACCTCGGCCTTTTGTTGTTCTCAACTGAATAGGTCCTGCATAATCCACTCCACAAGATTTAAAGGATCTCGTAGGTGTAACTCTAGCAGCAGGCAACTGTCCCATAAGCTGTGTTTGTATTTTACCGCTATTTTTAATACAAGTTACACATTTTCGGAAAACTGATTTTACCAACTGTTTTATACCCAAAATCCAGTACTTAGATTGCAAATAACACATCATAAGCTGCGGGCCACCATGAAGAGTATATTTATGAGCATCCAGTATAAGAAGATTGGTTAGGTATGAATTCCTCGGGATCAAGATAGGATGTTTACGACGTGCATCTAGCTGCGAGTGTTCAAGCCTTCCTCCAATTCTCAGTACACCGTTATCGTCCAGGAAAGGATTCAAAGCCCGGAATCCACTACGTTTAGGTAAGTTGTCATTTTTCCTTAATAATTTAATCTCTTCGCTAAAGTTTTCGGACTGACAAATGCTTACACAACAATTTAAAGCATCACGTATCTCTTTAGCTGTCAAATGCCCAGTAATTTTATCCAATTTTCTAGAATTATGATTAAATCGTTTACAATAAGCAATTATCCGTGTCAATCTTGTGAGAGATGAAAACCTTTCCCAATCAAATCTATCTACCATACTACAGCATGATTTGATCTTAACGGTTTCTAAATCTGTACCAATATCTTTAGGCTTCTTGTATTCAATAGGTTCTTTGTGTAAGAAATCTGGACCCTGAAACCACATATTGTTCTTCACCAGATCAGACGGACTCAAACCACGGGAAGCAGCATCCGCTGGATTAGATTTTGATGGTACGTGTGACCAGTGGTGAGAATCTAAATTTGTTATAATTTCTGAAACACGATTGGCCACGAAAACCTTCCAGCGATTTGGCGAACTGTTCAACCAAGCCAGAACCACTGTAGAATCCGTCCAGGCATGAAGGTAAGTTTTCTCAATATTCATGACAGATGCTACCTCGATCATTAATCTGCATA
This sequence comes from Eudonia lacustrata, assembly GCA_947562085.1. Taxonomy (NCBI): domain Eukaryota; kingdom Metazoa; phylum Arthropoda; class Insecta; order Lepidoptera; family Crambidae; genus Eudonia; species Eudonia lacustrata. Next base: position 8,329,834 of record OX387315.1, on the reverse strand, counting down.
ATAATACAGCACCGCATAACTCAAGTCGAGGGATCGAAACTTGTTTTATGGGCGCGACCTTTGTCTTTGCAGATATCAACGCAATCCGAATGTTTCCCTGAGAATCTACAACGCGAGTATATACAACAGCGGAATACGCATCTTTAGATGCGTCACAAAAACCATGCAAATGCACCATGTCACCGCTTTTTATACCGATCCAGCGCGGTATAGTGACATCAGATAAATTAGTAAGTTCCTGTCGGTAAGTAAGCCAATCCTTAAGTAGATCCATTGGTACTGCCTCGTCCCAATCAATTCCGGTTAACCATAACCTTTGTATAATTATTTTTGCGATTATTATACTTGGCCCTGCCCAACCCAACGGGTCATAAAACCTTGAAATATCAGAAATAATTTTTCTTTTTGTCACAGGTTCTTCGTAGTTAGGCACATTAACTTTGTAGCAGAATACGTCGTCACTTCGGTTCCAGGTAAGACCAACTATTTTTATTATTTTATCTGTTTTTATTTTCAATCCATCTAAACTTCCTTCAGCTTGCTTTATATCCTTGCTATCTTCCTTCATTGCTGTCAATAATTGCTCGTTATTAGTCGTCCATTTCTGCAATTCAAACCCACCTGCCGCTAACAGCGCACTCATTTCTGCATATAACCTCTTCCCGTCTTCTACAGTTTCACATCCGGTCATGAGGTCGTCCATATAAAAGTCAGTCAACACCTTCTCAGCAGCAACTGGATAGTGCTGACCTTCATCTAAAGCAACTTGCTGTAAAGATTTCACCGCAAGGTAAGGGGCTGATGCCACTCCGAAAGTTACTGTTGTTAACCTATAATGATTTGTTTCAGCATCTTCTTCATCCCTCCACAGTATTCTCTGGAAGTCTGCATCCTCCTGGTGAACCTTTACTTGCCTATACATTTTGATAATGTCAGCTGATAAACAAATGTAGTGGCTGCGCCAGCGCATTACTATATGACGCAAATCTGATTGCAGGGTTGGACCAACAAGTAAATTATCGTTTAAAGATAGACCGTTGCGGCCTTTGCACGACGCATCAAACACCACTCTGACCTTTGTAGTCTCCTTATCATCCCGAATAATTGCGTGATGTGGCAAGTATACACCCTTTTTATTTTTTATTTCATCCATTGGCACAGGTTCCATATGACCCATGTCAATGTATTCTTTAATAACCTCTGTGTATTTCTGTTTCAGGTCCCCGTTCTTCAGTCTTCGTTCTAATGATTGCAGTCTTTTTTCAGCTATCGGAAGTGAATTATCTACAATAACATTTTCTTCTTTAAAAGGAAGGCGCACTATGTATCTACCTGCTTCATCTCTGCTAGTATTTTTGGCAAAATGTTCCTCACATCTCCTTTCATCATCAGTATACATCTTTTCTTTTGACATTGGAACCTCATCTTCGAGCTCCCAGAACCTTTTAAGAAGTTGATTTTCTTTTATATTACAATGCATTACATTTATTCTTTCAAATGGCTCAGTACGTGTATCGACGACACCAGACAGGATCCACCCCAAGGACGTGCATTGCGCAAGTGGCGACCCCTGTGGTCCCCTTTTGACACCATCTTGAATTATCCGGCTGTACACTTCTGAACCCAATAACAAATCTATACCATTTGAAGTGTAATAGCCCGGATCCGCGAGAACTAACTCATTAAGTTCCTTCCATTCCTCCAACATTACCTTTCGAGAAGGTAAAAGTGACGTAATAGACCCCAGTACGTATGCCTTGACTTTAACTACAAACCTTGGATCAATCCGTGACGATATTTCTATTTCCACCATTGCTTTAGAAGTCAATCCGTTTGAGCCCCCGACACCTATAATTTGACCCTTAACCGGTATTTTCTTTAAGCCCAACAGCTGCACCATAGCCTCCGTTATAAAGGATGATTGAGATCCCTGGTCTAATAATGCGCGAAGAACAAAACCTTGTCCTGTATTCGAAGTAGAATTTACTAAAGCCGTTGCTAGTAAAACCTGGCTGTAATTTAACTTGTTACTAGTTGACGTACAGGCAATAACTTTATCTACCGTATCATTCTCTACACTACCATTTAAAGTTCCTTCCCTTTTTTGGGATACTGAAGTATTATCTTTACTCGTAGGATGCAAGAGCACATGGTGCTTTCTCTTGCAAACTCGACACCTGTGATTATTATGGCAAAACTTGGCAGAGTGATTGCTCCCGAGACAGCAAAAACAAATATTATTAGAAGCAACAAATTCACGCCTTGAATCTACTGATTCTTTTGAAAACTTTCCACAACTGTAAAGTTTGTGCTCCTCTTTACAAAATGGACACGAATAATTAACGATGTGTAAGGTTTTAATTCCATTTACAGGTACTTTATTATTATGATATCTATTTACAGATTTTGATCCAGAATCCAGAAACTCAATGGCTCGATAGCGATTTTTTAGAAAATCTTCAAATTGCTTGTATTTAGGTAACTCGTCAGATTTAGTATCAGTAGCGCTAAACTCCCATTGCCTTCTTAATTCTGGGTCCAACTTTAAGGTTATAATGTGAATTATAAGAACATCCCAGGAAGTAGTATCAATGCCTATGTTAAGAAGAGCGGATAAGCAATCGTTCGTGGTGTCAATCAATTCCTTCAGACCACTGGCTGATTCACTATATATATTTCTCTGACTTAAAAGTCTTTTCAATATATTATGACAGATATACCTTTTATTGTTATACCTCTCTTCCAGTAGATTCCAACACCTATCATAATTATCATCACTAATCGATATGTTACTCAAAAGTTGTTCTGGTTCGCCCTGTAAATATCCCTTTAAGTACAGTAGTTTCTGAGCATTTCCCAAGATATTATTTGAATGAACCAGTGATTGAAACAAATCTCTGAATGTTTTCCATTCAGAGTACTTTCCAGAAAATAAAGGAATGTTTACCTTAGGCAATTTTACATTCACCAATTGCGACTGTGGAGCTAACGAACGACTATACTCGTCGTTGGTGCTCGTGCCAGGCTGCATATCTACAAATTTTGACAATAAAGATTTAATTAACAATTTGTATTCAAAATAAATTTCCTCGCCTTGATTGCATACACTGTCTTTTACATATTTTGTCTCAGCAAACTTTGCAACATCAGGTACAGTGCGCATTAATTCTTTGTGACCTGCAGAAAACTCAAACCACATTTGCTCAAGAAGTTCTAGTCTGCCTTCTAGATACTCCTTTGTTATACGTTCTTTAGGACTTTTTTTGAAATTTGATTTCGCTTGAATCATACGAGAAACAAGATCTAACTGAAAATTAATTAACGGCTCCATGTTAAACTAAAATAAACTGATCAATTTAACAACAACAACAACTTAACTCTAAATTGGCAATGTTAAAATTCGCACAAACTATTATTATGAAAAATATTCACAAATTTTCTAAGTGTTTTTTCTATGCAATACCGATCGAAAATTGGGCATAGATTCCTCGTCTCAACCTTTTTCTTAAAATTATTCTAAGTCCTAATATTTACAACTAAAATTATTCTAAGACAATGTAAACACACAAACAATCACTATTTTAAATTGCTCAAACAAATAAAGTTCAAAATTGAATGAAATAAAAGTACTCACAGTTGAATCCGAATCACTCACTCACACACAATTATTACAGGCGAAATCTTCGTTTCCAATGCGAAGTCAACCAGATGACTCCACCAGGTGCGCCACTGCGCCTTGACTCCTCTTCAAGCAGCTCTCCTTGACTGCTTGCACTGACAGCTCTTTACTGTCCGACTGAAACCGGTACTCCTCATCCGAATCAGCCTCCACGTCCTGTTTACGACAGCGATCCACTGCCCACCTGCCCAGGACGTCACCTCCTCCAATAGCGCGCTTATCCTGCACTACTTAGTGCAAAACAGAACTATATTATCCGGCTCGAAGGACCAAATGAATAAACCACAGCAGCGCTAATGGGCTACCATTTATGTATTTAAATGAAATAGCAAATTTAGGTGACAAAGAATATTTATTTTTTACATGTCCCTCAGGTTATATATACGATCACAAGAAAATCTCGTCACCGCGATTCAGCGACATACACTTATTAGCATAGCGCCATCTATTAGCGGACTTAGGAACTAACTATACGGCTTTGGCCTTAACAGTATTCATTGTGTATGTAACTTAAGGTTATTTAAGAGAGTTCGAATACTTACTTTGCTACTTCTTTCTCTCCGGATTAATTTCGCTGCGACTGCAAAGAGAGATTTACTTTCCCTGGGACCTGATTTAAGACTTGATCTTCAGTTTTCAGGGCTTTATTACTTCCGTTGGTGAAACTACTTAGGACATTTTATTTATATTTAACTATTATTATTTTAATTTTATTTAAGGGAATTTTGTTATATTCTATTTTTGATCTTTCTTACCCTTATCTTAATACTAAATACGGAATTAATTATAATTACTAACGGGATTATTAACATTTTTTTTGTTATCGGTACGCTTCCCATATTTCGGCACAGAATTTGGAATTTTGATGTCTGATGTAAGTGACCTATCATTTAAAAAGTTATAAACATGGATAGGTATTAAGAATTAGTTATATGTATAACTAAACAAAAACATTTATGAGAGAAGTCTCCGCATATAATTGAAGGTAAAATTCGTTTGGATATGTACAATGAAAAAGCAGAAAATAGAAATAGAAGAAAGTCCGCATGCTTTTTCTTAATGAAACCTTGGCAGAATCATCTCAATAATGACCGATTTTAAATTATTTATAAATTATGTATTTATGTAGGTATATTTATATATATATGTATATTTTTTTATTTTTATTTTAGTATTTTATGTAATTGAAATTTATAGAATATTTATTTATGTAGTTTGAATCTTTTGTTACACTGTTTTCTACTTTTGTTGTCTCTCACAATTTGCACCTCCCATGTCATTTCTGCACCACCCTATGGTTGACTGGTAGAGAATGCCTTAGGCATTAAGTCCGCTATGTAATGTTTTGTTGCAAAAGTTTAAAATAAATAAATAAATAAATAAATAAATGATAAGTTATTTTCTAATGATGAGGAACGCCTCATTGTCGCGTTTGCTAATCAATCTATAAATACTAATAGAAGTGGCAGCTCGTTGCTTTAATGTGTCACGATTATAAATATTACGAAGAGATATGACTAACAAGACATGCATCTGTCCCGTTGGTCGGTCCAACTCTTTCGTACAGTCAATGCTGCTCAAATATTTTACTTCTGACTAAGCTTCGCTCTACATAATACATTTAATAACTAGTAGACCCGGCGGACTTCGTACCGCTTTGACAGTTTCCATCAAGTCAATTCTCTTTGGTTTCCATGACAACAAAACAAACAAATCATTTTTTATTGGAAAATGAAATTGTCGTTTTTAGTATATTTATAGTGGGAATATCGGGATAAAAACTATCCTATGTGTTAATCCAGGTTATAAACTATCTGTATGCCGAATTTCATCCGTCCATCCGTTGTAGCGTGAAGAAGTAACAAATATACGAACATACACACAAACTTTCGCATTTATAATATTAGTGTGATAAATGGACACATCAAACAATTGCATCAGAAACCAATCGTTTATGCTGTTAGCTTAAGTTCGATAATTGAAGACCAATTTCTTATTTCGATCTGCTTGATGGAAAGCGGTTACCGTAGCCCTTTTGATGATTTTGAATATAATTTGTATGTAAAATACTGTATCATCATATCGTCGTCCGTTATTAGAAGTTCCCCAACAATTTCCATGCTGTAATTAAAATATTTCAATACCCCTCTGTAAGGAGAATAACTATTTAGTTTTTAATAACCCTCCTCACATACTGAACTTATCAAACCTTAATGTATGTAGATGCCATTTTCTTTAAAATGATTACAATTGTCATATCTAACGGTTCAAAAAGTATGGCAAAAACAATGACAAAGACAGTCACATCTCACAGTAGTTTCTCGACGAACAATAGCTTGATAAAAGGCAGCGGTGTTAATCGATTCACAGTTTCGTGCCAGTGACAGGGTGACAGCATCGCCTCCCACGACGGAGCGTAACCTGCCCGCTGCGACGGCTCACAAACACTTACTACAATAGGGCTGCTGCCTGCTGCTTACTGTCAAACTTGAAATAAACTGCAACGGTCAGGGGAAGAGTCGCATCGCACATAATCATATGCGGCTCCCCGTATATAGATGATCTCTTGGTTTAGAAAATATAGATGGATAAACACTTTTTTGTTTAATTATATATTTATTTCTATTATATAGGAACATATATTATAATGAATACACTTACACCATTCATTCTACTTAGTACTCGCTTAAACAATAAGAAAAACAGTAAGAAAAATGTTTACAACATTATTCATACTGTTTGTTACATTTATTTTACTTGTTTTTAGTTCAATAAATAAATTAAAACAAATTGTGTTCGCACAAAATGTGATAAACAGTTACAAATAATTTAATCTCAATCCTAACTTAGGTCTAATTTAACGACATCGCTAAACGAGCGAAGCGAGCAGTATATGTTGCGGCGAAGCGCCATCGCCAGTGCCAACCCAAACTGGATCAATTGTTTAAACTTTTTTTCTATGACCTGCCCCCTGTCTATGAGCTCTTATAGCAGTATTATTGCATTTGTGGAAAAGAGACATAGCGTCTCTTCGTCTCGTCTCTATTCGCCGCTACACGAGTTGGTTTTCGCAACTGCAATAATACTGCTATAAGAGCTCGTAGTTACCCCCCCTTCCCTTTTAAACTCGAAAACATTTTCGTTGTCTTTTTTATGTAATTAATTAAATTAAAAATATCTATGCTGTAAATTGACAACCCTATTTTCAATAAGTGCCTGACTAAGGAACTGTCACCTGCGCAAGGTAGTCTGGGACTAGTCCCAGACTACCTTGCACCCTCAATGGCCCTCATACCTATTTCTTTTTTATTTATTTATCAATAACTTTACAAATATACTTTGACAACTTTACGCCTTTAAACCTAAATGGTTTGTCTGGGCGTTGCACATTAGGTTCGGAAGCAAACATTATCTTATCTTATATGAAACACAATAATAAAAGTGAAGACATGGTGTGTAGTTACTCATCACGCACGCAAGCAAAAATATCAAGCTGAATACCCACATCAATGCACGGCGCTGCCGTCGTCGGTGAGATTATTGTTACCGACTACATTCCCAGGTTTTTGGCTTGCGTACTAACTACAGGATGCTTGGAGAAAATTGATTTGTGTTTTTAATTAATTATTTTAAGTTTATTAAAATTATAAGTTATTTAACTAATTTAAAGTGTTGTTTTATTTATTAGTGTGGTGGTAGGTGTGATGATTTATTAATTAGTATTATTAACACTATAATTTAATCTAGATAATATTTTTTAAACTTATGTTTGCAGTTATTTTCATTTAAGGCGAGCGTTTCCGACTGTGAGATTTCTTATAAGGCGTTCCGCTCGGGACTGAATAATGGCGTCGAATTAAGCAATAATGTGGATTTTATTGAACGTTTACTTATTATTAAAATTATAATGGCCGACAACTATTACATATTCAAAGACAATTGGTTTGGTATATTTTTCTTTGTTTGAAACGGTGTATAGCCTGAATAAAATGATATTTAGTTTATTAATTAGACGTATTTTTGATATTATATTCGATGCAGGAAATTGTAAAATATCGTGAAAATACCAACCGAAATTACTAGATAAAAGGCAAATAAATAACATTTTTTTTAAATTTAAAATCCTTATACATTTCGAAAAAAACTCATTTAAAAACACATTTGTTTTTGGAAACCCTTGCCTTAATTCCGCTATAATTTTTTTCCAAACAGCATTGTTTTGCATTGCTCAATTCCTGGCATAAGTATTACAAAGTGAAATTATTTATTTAAGGCACAGTAACAGAACAAATAGAAACAAACAAATAAAAGTTATTGCTAACGGGTAAGCACTTTTCCTTCACCTTACCTGATCTGAAGTGATGATAAGGCCAAAGGTGGAAGCGCACTTCACTCGGAATCCTCAAACACTTAGGCACTTATTGGTCCTAATATTAGAAATGAAGCTGCAGAACAAGCTAGAAATGCACTCAAGATTTCCATAGTGTTGCAAGCGTTTATGGCCTTTACGATGCGATATTCAATACAACCATGCCGCCTAAGACCAGTGGCCATTTCCAAGACCGACAAGAAAAAGAAGAAGCACACTAGGAAGGAGAGCTGCGCCATCTACATCTACAAAGTGCTCAAGCAACCTTACTTAACCTGGTGATGTCTATCATGAACTCCTTCGTGAACGACATCTTCGAGCGTATCGCTGCTGAAGCTTCGCATCTCGCTCATAACAACAAGCGTTCGACGATAACCTCCAGGGAGGTGCAGACCTCTGCGAGACTTTTGCTGCCCGGCGAGCTCGCCAAGCACGCCGTCAGTGAGGGAACGACGGCGGTCATGTACAGGATGACTTTTTTATCACCGTCCAAACCGTCTGAGATGACTCCCGCGTGATACAAACGAATAACTCTTGCTATTAGATTAACTCCCTAACTCAAAAATAAAATTCAGCTGTTCCATACATTTTGGTGGAATGAATATTGATGTTTTGTATGGAACAGCTGAATTTTATTTAGAGTTAGGGAGTTGGTCCTATAGTAATAGTTGTTCGTTTGTATCACGGGAGTCGTTTCAGAAGTTTTGGACGGTGATATAAAAGTGACTCTCATCATCATCATCATCGGCCTATCTTAGTCCACTGCTGGACATAGACCTCCCCTAATGAGCGCCATAGCGCCCTGTCCTCAGCTTGACGAATCCAGCATCTGCCTGCAGTCTTTCGCAGGTCATCATCTCACCTACCCTGTATGTAGGTATTGTATTTTTTTTCATAGTTAGCTCGGCAAATGACTCCATCCTACCTGATGTTAAGTGGAAATTGAGTCTAGACGCTAAGATAACTGGTGCAGCGTGGAAACAAACGTCAACCTCATTCTGCCGGCCCACAAGGTGATTCTTCACGCCTCTCTTGAAGGACCCCATAACATAGGAAGGAGGGAAAACGTGTGCTGGTAGACTATTCCAGTTTTTGGAGGTGCGACAAAGAAACGAGTCACCAAATTTCTTTGTGCGCGATGGGATATTTGAGACAGTGAAGCAGTGACTCCAAAGAGCAGCACGTGTACTCCTATGAAGAAAGGGAAAAGGTGGGATGAGGTCAAAGAGCTCCTCAGAGCACTCGCCATGGTATAAGCGGTAAAACACGCTGAGTGACGCAACATCTCTACGCAATTGCAGAGATTCAAGAGTTTTTGCCACTTCTGCATTGCCGATAATGCGTTCAGCCCGACGCTGCAATGTGTCCAAGGCATCGAGATTATTGTATTTCCTTTGTGTTGGGGAACTGTCTCTGCATCCTTTTTTGTCCTGGGGGGCGTGGATGTGACCACTGTCCATCAAACAGACCGTATTCTCGTTTACTGATTCAGTATAATAAAAAGAAAATGTTTTCAAAGTCCAGTTTCCCTGTGACCACGGACCCTTCGAAACACGAGTGAATTCGTAAAGAAGTTTTATTCCAATAAAAAATGGTAATTAGTTCCCTGCTTTGGAAACTTGAGCTTGTCATCTTTATTGTTGTCAACGTAGATGTCTAAGTTCATAGCTGAAGATATAAAGCTCCAAGGACCAGCCAGATACTTCTTGTTATCTGTATCAGATATTGTAGGTAACTTTCTTTCTTGGGTAGGCAGGTCGTGTGTAAAAATAGAAACGTAAAAATTGAGGGTTACGAACCTTTCTCATGAATTATTAAATTTTCATAGTAGGATTAGGTATGTGTTTTAATAGATTTTATTTCACGAATTTAAAGTAAAAGCAAATACTGTTAGCAGAGCATAACATTTCCATTCTTTTTTCATGATTCCTGAACAAAATACAAAGACGTAAAATATGTAAAGTAGGAGTTGGTACTTTGTTCTAGGCCATAATATTTTTTAAATTATTTAAAAGTTATTAAGTTATAAGAGATGACCTTAACATAAACCTTTGTTTGAAAAGGTTAATAAGGTTAAAATTAAATATTTTATTTAAATTTAAATGAGTCAATTTAATTATTTAATAATTACACTAATACCTTTGTTATCATTCATCATTCTAATAAAAAACTGTAAATATGGATGCATTTACAGTTTTTTGCTTGGCTTCAACGAAACGAGCTATTGGCTTGCCAATAGCTCGTTTCGTTGAATAACTAGCAAAATTATTTTAGGTTTAAGTAAGTATAAAAAATGATAAAACATCAGATTTTTATTTTATAGACGCCTCCTTACTATACCGGAAGATAGCGTATTTAAATGCATTGAACACCTCGGCGCATTCCGGGTTTAGTGCCTATAACTTTGACGTTGTGTTCTTTCCTTTATGCCATAATCACGGTATTGTAATTCCTACTGGGCCATAAAGTCGGAGCAAAATGAACAAACACTACTACCACAGAGTACATAATACCCCTTACAGCACTAAAAGTATACCTAATTATAATAAACACAACGGGTACTGCTTGGTTTTTATTTTATCTGATATTAAAATTAGCATCACCATCATCAGCCTATATTAGTCCACTGCTGGACATAGGCCTCTCCAAGTGCACGCCATGCCACTAAGCACGATCTGCGCCGGCTACTCTCATCCAGCTCTTGCCAACCACCTTGTGAAGATCGTCGTCCCACCTACTCTGAAGGCGTCCTACACTACGTTTGCCGATACGCATAAACATTGAATGATGTCTTTAAAATATTAATTTACGCTTGTATTTTATTATTCGATATTTAGTATGGTATCGTAGCGGCAGTGTTCAACACGTACCCAATGACCCAACAGAATTTAATTGATGATGAAAGGAAACAAGTGTCGATCATTGTTTCTAACGATGCCCTCCACTATAATAATACTCTACATGTTATTATGTTTAGTTTGCGCATGCTAAGTTATGTTAATTTAAGTGATTGCTTATAAGCTCTCATCTATAATATTTCTTTTTAATCTTACCCAACCTCTGATAGTCACAGATGCAGTCGTAACAATAATATATTTATAAAATATCCAAGTAACTCTTCTTGGTACTCTACATAGCACTTCAAAATTAAGTTTCCCCTATGTAGACGTATAGAGGAAGATGAGCTTCCTCTATATGTTTGACGGGCGATGTAATATAATTTTGTAGTGAATAAATATAAAACGTAAATTTGTTCAGTGCAACCGGCTGCATGACTTAATAAACGAAATTGCAACGCGGCATTTAAAGAGAGAAGATTAAATAGAAAAACGTGATAGGCCGTAAAATAGCAGGCATCATGAAACTGTAGCTTTGTGATGGCAAGTCCCTTCGTAACGGAATTCCAAAAATCGCTGAAAATTTTAAAGCAATCCTTTAAGACCTCCATTGTGGAAACATTTCAATGAGAACTTCCTATGACATGTTACACCTACGCAGAGGTAATAAAGAATGTCGAATCTCTATCTGACGCAGGAACCTCTTTTATGGATCAAATGCTTTCAAAATCCTTTTCAGTCTAGTCATTCTAGTCATGTTTTAACGTGCATAAAAGGTCATAAAACTCGTTCGGTATTTAAAACACAGATTTAAAAAATAATAAGTATGTGTGGTCATAAAATTCGTTCGGTAGATATTTAAATAAAACACAGATTATGAAACAAATGCATGAATTTCTAAGCTCGATAGCGCGTTGGTGCGGTTCGTGTTCTAGCTCCAGTTGCGATTTTAGAAATAAAGTAACTTTCGCAATGCCGGCTCACAAGATGGGTCACTAAATTAAAGTATCTCATATACGGATACCGGATCCTCATACCCGACGGTAGGCACGTTATTCAGCCGTTGATCCTGGTTGTTTTCTGATTATAATGATAATCTCATCATCTCAGCCAAAACACGTCCACTGCTGTACAAAGGCCTCCCCCAAATATCTCCACAACGACCGGTTTTGCGCTGCTCGCATCCAGTGGCTTCCCACGACCTTTACCAGATCGTCGGTCCAACTTGTTGGAGGCCTGCCCACACTCCACACTGCGCTTTTCGGTACGCGGTCGCCACTCAAGGACTGTTCCGCCCCAGCGCCCACCTGCCACTTGAGCTTAGCAACTCTTCAGGATATGTCGGTAACCTTTGTTCTTCTGCGGATCCTGATCTAAAATTATGATGATGATGATGATGATGATAATCTAATCACACTCTGGACACTATTGAAAACATTCTAGTTACTTACCTCTGTATCTCTTCCTCTATACCTCTGTTATTTTTGCTTAATTTATAAAATACACACTATTCTAGTATGTTTTAATAGTTTCACCTCTGATCTTACAGTTTATTAGCTAAAAAACACAAATGTTGAAAAAATTTCCGAAGAAAATGTCAGAAGGGGTGGTCAATTGAGCTATCGTGGTTCAAACCAGCCCGCCGAAATTATTCAACACTATTTACTTTTTACTTTGAAAGCCAAAGACGCCCATTCAATGTGACCCGGTATGTCAGAAGGGTGCGGGTTCAAATCCTGTTCGTGGAAATTTTTTCAATATTTGTGTTGTCTGGAAGAAATCGATAAAACCGCCAAATTGTAACTTTGTAAGTTATTTATATTTATGTTCATGTTTTTATTTGATAGTGTTCCAATAAAAGTATTATCTATCTATCTAAAAGGTAACGCTTCGTTTCTCGGTTTACACGCAAAGGGATGATAGACAATCTACGACTATCAAGAAAGATATAATGAAACAAGAATATTTTCAATGGCAATATTTTATATTTCAACTCATCATGATTGCACTATTTAATATCTATACAAAATTAAACATAGTTTTGCTACACTTAGTGTATATAATTACGCCATGATTTACATCGAATTACAACATTTTAAATACTGTTTTGATAATTTCAATAACTTATCAACTATCAAGCGAAGTAGATCTACATTTGCCCAGCTCTTAAAATGTATAACACTTCGCTGAAATTATTACTATGCGTATTTCATTACAATGGTTAATGGATATAGATAAGCAAATATATATTGTTTTAAAATCATTAAATCTTTTTTTTAGTAAAACACATGTTGCCTATTTCTAACCAAGTTTAAATTATTAACACACAATTTTTTTTTTTTAAATAATAATAATAGGTATTAATAATAAATGTCATTTATTTTTCCACAATCTTAGATACAGGCTCAAGCAAAAGTCACGAACAACAATAAAGAAATCCATTATAATGAAAGTTTATTTAAAAAAATTGTTGAATAACTAAATACTTCTTTGACCTTCAGCCATTGTAATGCAACACGAAGTATCATAAAAATACTTTATAAAGAGATCAAATCAGAGACAGTCTTAATAATAATATTGACTAGAAATATCATCTGTACCTTACACAAATTTCAATGTGGCGTAGGTAAACTTGCAGTCAATCACAGATCATGAAATGCAGAAGTTCGGAAGGTGGAAACTGGAAGTAGCAGTCAACAACATTAATAACGACCCGATTATGTACATAGTTAACGTTACATTTAGATTGACACACTTAAGTACTTAAATATCTGAGTAGATGCAAGAGGTTCGGTATGTGTGTTTGTACGGAGAAGAGTATTATATACTATTAGGTATGTTCGATATGTGTTCGGTTGATTTAATCTTGTCTGTCGTCTTCCACGGAGTTTGCTTTCACTTCCTTGGGCAGGGCCGACTGGAACAAAAAAAAAGTTAATAGCCGATAACTGAGAGTAGATTTTCCCCTGGGACAACAAAAAAAATTCGAATTCACGCAATTTCAAGGCATGTCTTTTGTAAATGACCGTCTGTTAAGGCCCTACTACTTAATATGTCAGTAAATAAATAATAATTATGTCAGTGTCAGTGGGTCACATGATGGAAAGCAATCGCCGCCGCCCATGATACCCGCAACACCAGAGGAATCGCAGATGCCTTCCTGGCATTAAATATATAGAATCAAGGACAACATTTGTGTATAATTTAGATGACTATATGGATACTTACTTCGTAGGGCATGAGGAACATGTTATTGTCCGACCGGCGGCCGAAGCGCAGGCGCATCGAGGGGGCTCGCACGGCACGGTCTTGTTCCTTTGGAATACAACATATAGACATTATAATCACATTACCCCCATTAATTATTTATTTAGAGACACATTTTTGGATTTTTGAAATTGTATCATCTGTGCAATGTATATGTTTTGATACTTAATTATATTTGACACAATTTTATCTTATGTGGATATCGTAATAATAGATATAGAGTTGTTATTTACATCTACTTATACTTGTAGTATAATAACTCCTAACTTAAGAATCCCGATAATTTGACCTAAATTATAATAGTCTAAATACGTCAGATTTGGAATTTCTACTAAAATAATGGTATTTCGATTTCCTATCAGATTTTAATTTAATCATATCTACTTATTCAATTTAATTCTTAAAGAAAAGAATTGATAATGTCTGTCACACGACAACATTTAGAATCATAATAGAAAAATAATTTATATTGTTCAAAGTTGCCTTCTTGCTGATGATATTTCGAACAATTACTAACACTTTATAAAGTAACTGATAAGCCGCTACCATAATATATCGTAAGCCTATACCAAAGTTTGCGTTTCGACAATAAAGTACTGCGTAATATGTAGTGACACAGGGGTTAGAACCGGGCCTAAACATAATTTAACTATAGTTTGAGGTAGCATCAATCCTAAGTTATTTAAGTAAAACAGCACAGGCTTACACGACGATAAACATTAACTTGTTAGACCCAAAACATTTATGTATCTAAAAGCTATTTACTTCAAACGAAGTTTCTTACATAAGACAGGACATTTCAAAAAACGAGAGATAGGTAAGTACAACTTATTTTTAATTATTATTTATTATTATTAATTGATTGATTGAATTTGACGACCTCCTTGGTCGAGTGGTTTGTACACCGGTTTTCATGGTGTCGCCATCTCTGAGGTCCTGGGTTCGAACCCGGGTCGGGTCAATTTAGAAATAATTGTTTTTCTAAATTGTCTCGGGTCTGGGTGTTTTCTATGTATAATAAGTATTTATTTAAGTATTTTAAGTATGTTTATCCGTTGTCTAGTAACCATATAACGAGTTTCATAACGAAGCTTCTCTTGGGCTAGATAATTGGTGTGAGTGTAGGAAAATTTATTCATTTATTTATTTATTTATAATATAATATATAATTTTAAGCACAAATTGAATTATTGCTTAAAATATTTGCTTATCATATTTCATGATAAGTATTTGCTAGTGCTTTTAAAAGCCTAAATTTCCACAAGTCCTTCTTATAATGTAAGCAGAACCAAAAGAGGATAATATTCCAAGCTATATAGTCGATCTCTTAATTTCAACCTTACACAATAGTCAACCTGACATATTAGTCAACGAAGAAAGGTACTTTCGCACAAAATGTTTCTATTCCTCATAAAAATGGGTCAATTGTCGTAAAGCGAATAGTGGCTTGTTAGGGCAAATAACTTCATTACCGAGGTTTACACCGCATTGAGGATTTTACGAGCGGCGGTCGACGCAGCCATCGACCCGTATGGGCCCCGTATGGATTTCATTCCACAATTATTTCACGGTGGTTCGTGCCTTTAGAGGGCATGTCGACTGATAGATGATAAGGATAAACATTTCTTTTACCCGATCCGAAATACGTATAATAAAACCGTATGGGGAAAAATATTAATTAATAAAAAGAGTTAAGGATTAATAAATATAATTAGATTAATGTTTGTTATTCAACTGCTTTTGTTTCAAGTCTGGTAAGGTATTATAGTTTCTGGTTTAGACATGAGGTCAGAAGGCCATAGACCATTTTACCTATCTATTATTATGATTTACTTTATTTGAAAACATGACGTTTTCATTTTTGAAATAAAATCACATTCAGAATTGTGGTTTGTACAGAAACGAAATCGAAATCGATACTTTTATTTCCCTTTTCCATTATTGAAAAAATACATTCAACTTTTCTCAAATTCTTAACTCAAGTTATAACTTTCATAAACCACTCATTTCTAAGACGTGAAAGCTATGGGATCAAATGGGTAAAAGTGAAAATCAATAAGAAATTTAACGAGGACATAAAGTCGAAGATTAATTGTGATAAGCCTAATGAGTAGGTACTAACCAAGTACTAAAATGAAAAAGATCCATAACACTTTAAAGAGGTTTTTTACTTAATACGCCTAATATTTATATTTTCAATCAGTACCTTTATTTGAAATGCAGTTTTCCATCACTCTATTCTATAAATGCAATGTTACGAACTTTCACTCTAACATAGTTTATGTAGATGTTTTCGTTTTACTATTATTGTCTTGCTCAAAAGGACACATTTGTCTATATAATGGACACCTTTAGTTTTAAGATACTTAGAAAGAGGGCTAACCGCTTCACAGAGCGTGCTTCTAGGCAGCGGTCAGACAAACAAACATGTCAAAGGGCTCATCACACCGGAGAGAGCAACTTATATTCATACATGTACTCAATGAGATAATTTTTATGACAGTATGATATTGATTTTGAAACCTACTTAACGTCCTTTTTTGTTTATCGAATCAAAAACAAATGAAGAGCGTAGGTAGGAGCGTATTGCTTTGTTGTGGTATGGAAGGAAGGGTGCAGCACAGCAAGTAAATCTGAGTGGCAGTTCGACTAGTTCCATAGAGTCCAGGAAAAGTGAGTGTATCTCATGCGGGATGACTCAGCTGGACTCGGTGTATCATACCAGTTCAGCCAGGCGAAGGACAAATCCACCTTCTCAGTCAAAAAGCAAATGAACGTACTACTAGCGAAAGTCCAGCGAAGAGGTTATAATATTCATACCTTAGGCAAAACAAATGAACGTACCACTTGCGAGAAGATATGCGGTACAGCGTGCTCATCAGAGCGGCGGCCAAATCGGAGACGCAGAGGCGCGCGAACCTCACGGAGGGAGAGCAGCTCGTCTTGTTCCAAGGAGTCAGTGAGAGGTGAGTGTACCTCCTGCGGGAATACATGGGGCACTGCGTGCTCGTCCGAGCGGCGGCCGAAGCGTAGGCGCACTGGTGCCCGGGTCTCGCGGAGGGACAACAGCTCATCCATTTCGTCCAACTGAAACAATTACAAAAGGATAAGAAAAAACACGCGGAAAAGCTCGATGATGCAGTTAGCCACGGTTTCGAAAAGGCCGGTCATCAGATGGGTGACCAAAATTATCATTTCGAGATCCTCCGTGCTTCGAGGCCACGGAAAGTCGTTGGCCCCGGCTGCATTAGCAGTCGTTAACAACCACTGATCCGCAATACTTACTGCAGATCTGTTCAAATTTTCGTTTCCGATCGTCATCGTCACGACGATCACGTCTGTTCAAATGGCAAATAACTCGCACTAGGCTGAACTGACATAGAGTTGATTTGCTGCGTTCGTTTACGTAATAAAGGCTAGAAGATTTATAAACGTATTAATTGCTTTGTGAATATCCTTATTACACGTACGCAGGATATAAATAAGAGTTTTGTTGTTACTGTTCCGACAAATAGGATTAATTTTAAAGAGCAGCATCGAGAAATGTTGCAAAGTAAACACAAACATTCCGATTCCCCAAATGAAAACAAACTTGACAACATTTTTGTTTTGGTATGGTCCTTTTCTAATTAAGACTTTAAAGATTATGTGTAATTGCGTGTGAGTAACACAACACACGCGCTTGAGGCGATTCTGCTTTTAAAAATCCTTAACTTCAAGTCAGAATCGAAAATAGGAATTTGAAAATAAGAAGAAGGTAATAAGATCTTATAATATAATATATAATATAATCTATTTCTGTTTTATAGGTTCTTACTTGTAATGTTCTTTGGGCACGTAACTCGCAAAGAGGACTCAATGAAGCGAATTCAATATAAGCGTAAGCGTCCAGGGCAGAGTCGAGGGCAAGAGATCCTGTGGTCGCTCGCCAACCCGATGGGCAGACCTCATTACCCCCCTCACTCAATCCACAATGACTGATTGCTCTCACAAAGCTTCCAATAGAGCCGATATGGAGACGCATTGCGAGAGCCGTCATTCACCAGGACCCACTCATAACTACGACCACTCTGCCAAGACAAGAGTGCCCGACAAGAAGAAGACTTGTAACATTTTTAATGTGATTTTCATTTTAAATAATAGCATCTATTTCAATACAAAATGTAAACAATACACCAATATATCAAAAAACAGCAAAAAAATATGCGATATCATATAAAAGAGACAAAATCCCGTTATAGATTGAATTATGGAAACTTATCAAAGAAAGACATAGGATAAGCCCTTTTTACGAGCAAATACTGGCAGGACAATAAAATTGCTTTTGAGCGTTCATAAGATGGGGGAGGGTCATATATGTACCGTCATATGTACCGTCTGATCATTATCATGCGATGCGCAACCTAGAGTACTTAATGTAGGTATACGAGTATAATATACTATGTTTAAACCACCTGGCGTTCTATTGAATACGCAAGAGTATAGTTACTGCTGCTGCTCTTTTGAATTTTTTACAGTTGTAACCTGATTACAGTGCATGTATTTTCTGAATGTCTCTTGGCAAACTTTGTGTTTTGGATGGCGTGGGATTTCTATAATTTATAGAGTATGAAGAGTTGCTACTACTTCTTTAAGTTAATATTAATTTATTGTAGAATGAGGGGAAATACTAGTGTGTCATACGTAATTGATTAACGATTTATGGTTGGCTTTATATAGTTTACAAAAACAAATCAAAACAAAACACAATAAAGTACATAGTCCTGAATTCAAATTATTATACATGATCGAAGTGATAAATCTAATAATTAACGGGCATGGAAATTAATATTAAATTGCATTCGGAAATGCTATGATGATTACCGAAAGACATTAAGAAAATAGAAGCACTGTGCCTAATTCATACTGGTCTATGTGGTGGAGTATCTACCATTTCATTGTTGAAATTATGTTGTATGCAGAACTGATTTTTTCGTTTCCAGTGTCTAAAAAACGTTGTCATGTAGGTAGGTTGGTAGGTAGGTATAATCAATCCGGTATTAATTTTGCGGTGTATAGTGGTGAAAACGCCAGCCTCGAGCTTAGAATTTCCCGGTAAGACTTTTAGTGATTTGATTGTTGGTTTTAGTACTTAAGAGCGTTTACGCCACATACTAGCGCCACTAATGAAAAAAAATAAATCTACTAATGAAGAAATCAAATTATGCTCAACAAACTATTTGAATGAAGTAATTTAGCATTTTTACGTCACCTAATGAACACCTCGCGTGTTATGGTTTAGTTAAATAAGACGTTTTTAACTATTAAAGACCACTTTTAACTATAACGCCATATTTAACTAAACCATAACATGTCAGGGGTTCATTAGGTAACGTAAAAATGCTTCTATCTCTAATTACTTGATATGTTTTTTTTTTCATTGGCGGCGATAGTGTGCGGCGTAAACGCTCTTAACTCTGCTACTCTAATAAAAATGCAAAAAAATGGGTCCACGGGGCAACAGTTAGTCTACCAAAGCTATGGCGATTAAACCTCAATTTCTTAGATTCACCTCGAGCATATAACAGTGGCGGTAGCCAAAGTAACATTAAGAAAACGATAGCGAAGTTCGAGAAGAATAAAATGTTTGTTGTAAGATTGACCACGTGATTTAGCGCGGCTTATGTCAGTCCCATCTTATCTTATCTTATCTTATCTTATCTTATCTTAGTGGGGCCTGCCGAGGTTTCCACCTCCAAGTAACACTTCGACCCATTGGGATCTTTTGTGTAACCCCATCCTTTCACTCTCCCTCCTCTGTAAAGATAGATGCCATAAGTCTGGCAACGCCCTTAAGAGCGAAGAGCCTGCGCAATTCTACTGCTGCGTAGTACTCCCAGTCTCTGCGTGCATACCGCAAGCAGATAAGATATGACCACGTATTTAGCGCGGCTTATGTCAGTCCCATACATTTTATTCTTTTCGAACTTCGCTATCGTTTTCTTAATGTTACTTTGGCTAATGCCCGTTTTCACCATTGACCCGTAAGTTTTAGGTGACCCCTAAGCCATTTTAAGTGACAGTTTTGCTCCAATAACTGTCACCTAACATGGCTTAGGAGTCACCTAAAACTTAGGGGTCAATGGTGAAATCAGGCAAGTCTACCGTTCTACTAGCGACGCCTAGCATTTCGTTACTATGAGATTATCAATTTATTTTTTAGGGGTGGCGAGAAACTGAAAGGGTTTCTCAAGTTGTGTGAAACGAAACACTGTCAGGGGTTTCCTAGGGGGAATGGCATCATACACTAGTGCATGTCCTCATACCCCACTAGATTCTCCGGATCATTTCTTTACTGGTGCACATAAATGCCAATGTGGCAATATTCAGGTTCATCGAATTAAGATTAATCATCTCAGAAACGAGGAATTTGACACAATCGCTTTGATCCGCATCCGTTCCGCTGAATGCATGAACTGCTCTAGCTTTGAGAGAATCGCCGAGTTTATTAACTACTTATCTCCAAGTGAAACATTATTATTAGACATGACGCCGTTTGAGTGACGGTTCAAATTAGTGTTGAAATTTAATGAGTTCTATTTAATTTAGAATCAAAAGCTTGGATTATAGTATTTTTATAAGTCAAATACTTTCGTCTTCTTTCGAAATTACAAAAAAGCGCTTAGTTTTTGTTTGTACCGAAAGTAAATGACGATAAGGTGTTAGCGTACTTCAACCTAAATCCACATATATTGAAGAACTAGTGCTATCGGGAGGAATTGTCAGAACACTAATGTTATTGTTATGGCGACATACTTAGAGCCCAGGCAGACTTAAAATAGCCATAACAGCAACAAAACCAAGCACAATAGTATATCTGCTGGGAATCAAACTGAGCACGTATGAATCTGAGACCGGCAGTTTGACCATCAGTAAACAGAGACGCTTCATTTTGTGCCCATAAAGAATCTCTGCCTGTCCCAACAATTACGATAGGAAGTAATCCCTAATAAATTACACAATTATATAACTTTGTGCCCAAGTTGTATCCTCCAAGAGCGGAGTAAGAAGAAACTTTGAGGGGGAATCACAATCTGTTCCTGTAATGATCGAACAATACTGTAATTTTAATCAAGCCAACTGTTATCTACTTAATGTTTCCGACTATCCATTGTAACTGAATTACAAGTTTAACCATGATACGGAGTTAGGGGGCCCAGTAATGCGGCACATTAACTTGGTCGTATGAAATAGAGAAATAGAAGAAGTTGTGGGGTTCAAGGACCTGTCTGAATGGCTACCACACTATACCAAATAGATATTAACTTATTTCTGCTGACACGCAGCAGCTTCCTGTATTACTGTATTCCGTTTGAGGGCTATGATACCTATTAACATTACTGGACATACCTACGTTTGAAGGAAAATGTGTAATTTCTTTCGAAACCAAGTTCCTTTAAAATAAATGGAAAAATGAAAGATTATATAATAAAAAAAACGTAAAATTTTTCTTCAATAACAAAATGAAAGTAGCGGTAGGTCGATGTCGCAGCATTTTGATCTTGTGACGGCGATTGGTGACCAAATTAAAATGTCTCGAACTCCTCTGGAATTTTAAAGGCACGTTAAGTTGTTTGTTCTAGCTATAGTAAGATGGTCGTTGTTTTAACTCACCAACTTGCATTGGGCCAGCAGCGTTATGGGTTATGAGCCGATCTTCACATAGTACTATATTATTGTTTATGAGAGGCGTTTATAGGAAATATGACGTTTATAAGCTGATAATGATGAGCAACTAAACTTAACGACAACATGCAAAACCAAACTATTAAAATACCTATGTTTTGAGTTGGTAATTAAGCTTATAAATGCCATCGGACGACTATTTCACGGACCAGTAAACATCAGCAATTCAAAGTTCCGCGCCAAAGCTACTACAGTTTTAATTAGTAGAGGAAAAACTTGGTAAACGGCGATCCTGAAACCACAACTATTGCCAGAGTTAATACTACAAAAAATATACTACTAAGGGCCCTTACAAAAAACAGTAGTTATAATGAGCAAGCACAGATCAAATTAAAGCTATAAGAAGTTAACTGAAAATTAAAAACGTTCCGAGTATTAATGATTTATTAGTTGAACTCAACATCAGTTCCTTGAATGCAAAGATGTTTAACCTTCAACCCGCGACCGATGAGTTGCGGGAAGAGTGAGAAGCATCGATATGTTCAAGAACTTCAGATGTTTTTATATAATAACTAGTGGCCGGCTCGCGACTTCGTCCACTTGAGAACACCCATACGGGTGATGGTTTTACCAGTTCAAAAACGTTTTTTTTAATTCAAACCTTGTCCTGATAATAATGAACACAACCAAAATATAGTTAATCACCCAAATCGGTCGCTGTTCTCAAGTGATGCTCTGACATAAATGTGGCAATATTGGATCATGCTGGGAATTTTAATTTCCGTCATAACTTCATTTTTTAATTAAAGAAAAGTAGACAAAATATGGATTACCTGACTATTCGTATCTAACACACTGTTTTTATTATTGGGGTAAGGATTGGTAAGGCAAGTAGGAATGTAAATATTTAAGACAGTGTGTCAGCCGGTTGGTTGATCGTTACTGTAAATATTCGTATGAGATTGGCAATTTGCGATAAGCTCACATTAAATTTATTTTTCTCTGAAAGATCGGAGGACTTTTAAGAAATAAACACAAAAAACTTATTAAAATGTTTTTAGTTATGTATAAAGCGCTATCGAACGAAGTTAGGACTGGTCTGGTCCACTAGGGATTAACGGTTTCGTTCCCTTTGGCATATATGTATATATAGAGCATATATATGCTTATATGGAAGGGTTACAGAATGTAGAGTAGTTTTTTGTAGTTCTTTTACTAAAGAAATTACTATTTAGGGACACATTTTTAGAATTTTGAACTATGCTGAAACACTCCCGAACACAAATTAATAAATAAAAGTGCGGATTGGTGGTTGCTAACGACTGCTAATGCAGCCGGGCTATACGTGTCTTCTGAAGCATAGAGGCGTTCTGAGCTCGAGATAAAAAATGTTGGACACCCATCAGATGATGTAGAAAGTTGCTTAGCCTCAGCAAGCGAAATCTTTGAAGAACAATCAGCAGCTTCATACATTTTGGTTAAGTATTTATTATGGTAATGTATGGAACATCTAATTTATTAGTGTATACTAGAGGCCCGTTCGCGACTTCGTCCGCTTGAAAACACCCGTATCCCATGATGGACTGTTGCAGCGCCACTTACCGGGTCCTATTGTAAATCTAAACCATTCTCAAATCTACTTGAACACACACAAAAAATTTCTTCAAAATCGGTCCAGCCTCCAGAAGGAATTCAATAAAAAACACACGCACAGAAGATTTATATATACATATAAAGATTTAAAGAGCTGTGGCTTTTGAATGTATAACTATAAATAACACTCACAGGCGTCTGCGGCGGCATGTCGGGGTCCGAACGCCGGCCGAAGCGCAGGCGGCGGGACGGCGATCGCACTGACTTGCGCGCGAGTGCGTGCCCGCCGAGCGCGTCGTGCTGCGCCAGCAGTGCGTACAGCCCTCCTAGGGCGTCCCAGTTGCTCCTACTGTCGGTGGCGGCTGCTGACGCTGGAGACAAGGGAACATAATCAGAAATGTGTCATCAGTTTTAATAAGGAAGTGATAAATTCTACCACCCTAACAAATAAACAAAGAATAAACTCCGAATATTCATCCCGTGTTTAGTTCCTGTCTCTAGTTTATTACAAAACTTCATATCAATAAAAAAGAGAGAGGCCTATGTACAGCAGTGGACTAGCATAGGCTGATGATGAAGAAGAGTAAAAGAGACAAAACACGGAATTACTATTCCAAACTTATTGTTTGTTTATTTGTAAGGACCTAAGAGCGGTATTACCGTTTTTCTACCTTGAAAGTAACCACAACCAAGTTAAAAATATTATGCACTCATAAAAATTTTTAGATACCAGCCTTGGATGATCGTAACATAAAATATTCGTTTGTATATTGTATGTTTGTATATTGCTTGATTTGGTAGCCACTTAGCGACATTTATTTTTTTGTAAATATCGTTTCTTCTACTTCTTAAGCAACTTCATACGGCCATTCTTTCTCTACAGCTAAAAGACGTCCTAAATTTTTATTGGACATTTTAATGCACCATTCAAAAGTGCTTAGTTACCTGACTTGAATGAAACAATTTTGGGTATATATAACTTCCAGAATTGGGATTGGAACCGTATTATTGCTTAACAAAAATGGCTCATATTACCTTTCATTATTTGCTTCTCATAAACAAATGATTTAATGTTAATGGTATTTTCACTCTTTCATAAAGACAGAGGCGACAATATAAAACGCAGTAAGTTGCACTGTAATGACGAGTTGGAAGATGCTTTTCATTTTAAGTAGTCATTTAGAACTGAAATGCCTTTGTCTGCGTTTTCCCCTTTGTTTGTTTTGCTATTAAAGTTGAAAGGGAAGTTTTGTCATACAGTATCATGTTAGAACTAGAACCACCTTAAAAAGTATTATTTGAAAAGGGGGCTGCACTTGACTGTTTCATACCATGGTACGAAACAGCCAATTCAAAAAGCGTCCTTGTGCGATTCATACCGTGGTATGAATTACTCATGGTATGAATCGACGAAAGACCCCACAGCACACTATCCAAAACTGTCAAATTTCTACTTCGACCATAATGCCATAAAAATAAAGTTCGAAGTATATTAAATAAAATTGACAGAATGTTTTTTTTGAGTGAGATTAATGTTGGCCGCTTGGGATCTTTACAGTGTCATCGAACCTTTTAGTGGCGGCAAGAAACTTAAAGGGTTCCTCAAGCCATGTTATCGAAACACCGTCAGTAGGTTTCTAAAGGACATAACATCACGCAAGCCCATTTTATAAGATCTTTCATACCGTGGTACGAACAGCTCTAAAGCCTCTAAAGGCCAGAACTGCAATCTGGCCTTTAGAGGCTTTCAGGTGGCGTTCAGTTCGGGTTGACCGGGGTCGTGGTGGTGGGGAGAAGCGCCCAAGTACATGTCTGTACCCTGGTATAGAGCGCGTGTGAACTAGTGTGTCTTCTTGTGTAGGTGGCACCTAATTTCTATCAATTGTCTAAAGTCAAAAGAGGTAGAATTATGCTTTTATTACGATGATCACTACAACCATAAATCAAAAGATTTATGAGTTATAACAGTATCTCAAGAGATAAGTAGTAATCAAAGTTATTTAGTAAGTTTTATTAGGACAAGGGCGTTGGGGAGAGATACCAAAGTTACTATACTCATGTGATAGGGCAATTGTATAAGGTTAGCTTGTTATAACTTTATCTCTTTAAGGACATAGTATCATTATTATTTCTATTGTATGAGACGGGCAGAAATTGTTTTATTATATACTAGCGGCCGCTCGCGGTTTCACCCGCGTGGTTCCCGTTCCCCTTAAGAATATCGGGATTAAAAGTATCCTATGTTTTAATCCAGGTTATAAACTATATGTATGCCGAATTTCATCCAAATCCATCCATCCGTTGCAGCGTGAAGAAGCAACAAATATACACACATACATACACACAAACTTTCGCATTTATAATATTAGTGTGATAGAGCACTTGAAGAGCTATTTAGCTATAGAAAACGACAAGTATCTTGAAATCATCATCACAGCATGTTATTTTTATATTGCCTGATATATTAGTTTACGGACACGTTATATATATATAAATTCATAAGAATGAGATGTTAGCATAAAAATATAATTTAATGTTATTCCGCACCACCACATTCACGCTGATATGTTGATTCGACCATGATTCGAAGAAGTCATATTTCACGTCATAACAAAAAGTATATTATTATTCTTTAAAAAAAATTACAAACACTTTAATAATTTCACTTGTTTTTAAAAATTACATTGACTTTACGTTGCAGACTTAAAAGATCGTCATTATTACCATCTTAGTTCCCACTGCGCCTCATTCTACATGGATCACACACATAGATTACGCGTTTGGGGTAAATATTATATAATCAATCACAAAATGCAAGGGCCATGAAGTTTTGATCGAAAAACGACACAAAAGTATATAAAAGATGGTCATAAACCTTTATTTTATAACTGGGGGGTAATAGCCCGCCTACACAAAATAAATAGGTACAGAAGGGCAGCTCCTTACAAACGAGCGATACAGGCGGCGGGCGCGCGTAGGTACGGTTCTATAATGTTTCACACACAATTAATTAGCAAATTTTATTTCCACAAGCAACATTCGTCAACGTTTCAATTCACAAACTATTGCTTTAGCAATGGCATCAGAACGTAAACATTCAAATGGCAAACTGTCATTTTAAAAATCATCATTTTATTTTATTTTAATAGATAAACTGAAATGTCAACATTTTTCAGAAAACAAAATGTACGTTTTACAAGTAATTAATTTGACCAAAATACATATTATTATATATATTTTAGACTCCGCCGGCTGGCCGCCGCCGCGGCTCGGCGGATTTGTAAAATGAACATTTGCGTTTCGTTGCTTGCTATCTGAAAAATTGTTAAATAACTGTCGAACTTTCGAATGGTAACCCGCACGTACACATAGACGCATTCGTACGGCGATCTCGGTTTTTGACAACGTTTCACTTTGTTAATGAGTCGACGACGACGTTCATTACAAGTTGCTTCGTTTAAATACGACAATAAATAGAGATGAGTTGACGTTTTTTGCTTTTGCTCCAAATTCTTAAGCCTTACAAATTACAAATAGTTAAAATCAGCCGGATACGCCTTTCTGTATCTATTTATTTTGTGCCTGCGCTGGCTGCTGACCAGCCGACTGTGAGTGTCCTCGACACGCCACCGGCCACGCCGATGACATTTACACAACAGCCTGTGTTTACTTCGTTTAGAAACTTCAAAAATTCCAAAAATTCAAATGGTAGTCGAACGCATAGATGATCTGTGATAATCTGCGCTATAACTGCTGAAGCTATCCCATTCCTAAAACTTGTGTTAGTATCAGATTTTCGGATGAGTTATAGAGAGTAAAAATATATTATATTTCGGAAAAAGTGTTGAAAGTATTTCCACGGGCACTACGGGCAGGATTCGAACCCGCACTCTCTAATATACCGGATTAGGTGAAGATGTTAATTCAAAACAAGGTTAACACGTAAATGGGCAAACATAAGATTTTGAGATGTGTGTGCTGAAACTTCGAATTTCTCATCATTACATTACATTCTAACAATGTAGTAGTACCCTGCTGCGAATCTAGAAAATATGAATATATAATCAAAGCTACCTTACTTCACATTTAGCTTTAACCCATATTATCGGCAATTTAGTGTTCAGTGACTCTGTCGGCTACCCAACAACCTCCCTATTTATAAATAGAACGGTCCAAGATGTCTACAGACTGATACTGACTAAGTATTATACTATTGTCATTCAGCTATTTTCTTCTCGCTAATTTCAGCAATGGAATCCGCTCAATGACAAAAACGTTAAGCTTTCATCGATAAACTCTTTCAATCTGTTATATCTATCTGGCAGATTTATTACACATAAAGTCTTTGATTTTATTAGGAAGGTTATATGATAGATGAATGCTTATGTATTATTATAGCTTTCATTAGGAATTTCAAGTGTAGGCAATGATGTTTAATAAAATAAAAGGAAAGCTTTTAGTTATTCTTTTTGTATCAGGTCTGAATTTTTTATCATAGAACATGTTTGAAGTAAAGTTTATACGAAATATTTAACAAGTTTTTTGGTAATTTTATTTTTACTTTATAAAAAATTAAAAAAATAAAATTACTCCAAAACTTGTTAAAAATTTAATTATAACGAAACTTTATTACAGACGACATCATCGGGGGGTAACTATTATTAGTACATAGTATTATATAAGAGCTCATATTCAGGGGGCTGCACATCAACCTATCCAAAACTATAAAAAGTTTTTGTTTTGTTTATATAATTTTTATCGCAAATTTTGTTGCGAACAAATTACAAAACACAAATGTTGAAAAAAAATCCACGAGCAGGATTTGAACCTGCACCCTTCTGACATACCGGGTCAGGTGCTCTCCCAATTGAGTTCTCCCAATTGAATTCTCCCATGATCGGATGTTAATGACGGTAGTTGTTGACATTGAATTGCCTTTGGCTTTCAAAGTAAAATGTAAATACTTAGTGTTGAATAATTTCGGCGGGATGGTTAGAACTACGATAGCTCAATTGGGAGAGCACCGGACCTGATATGTCAGAAGGGTGCAGGTTCAAATCCTGCTCGTGGATTTTTTTTTTCAATATTTGTGTTTTTTTTCTATCTAAAACTGTCAAGTTTCATCAATACATATTCAACCAATGTTTAAGACATAAATTTCAAAGTCTATTGAGGACATTTGACAGTTTGTGGTAGCTATTATATTGCAGGCGTGTGTACGTACAACATACTTAAACTCACACGTCCTTCTCCCAAAACGGAGTAGACAGAGTATCGACATAACTATTTTTTTATGTACTTCGCCTTGTATTAGTGCCTCGACGCCAAATTTTGCATAAACAAATTAGGGTTCCGAGGTGAAATAGATTTAACACCTTGATAGGTTGGTAGCCTAACGCTTGATGTACGCGTATCTTGGAGTTGGAACCCTTGTTCGTTAGTCAGCTCTACGACATGCACAGGAAGTTAAGTAACTAATACATATGTATTTATTATATTTTTTGTGTTTTTACCATCTTGTACATTGTGTGTTGCCTGAAATAAATGATTTATTATTATTATCTCTTTATTTCTTTTTTTTCTTAGCCTAGGTTTGTTATAATATTAATATAAAAGTAAAATACAAAAGCACATACAAAACATAAAAATATTATAAAAAACCTAGCCTAGGGTACCGCCGGCAACAGGGCAGGGCTCATGCTGCCGGTGGTTAGGGCTGCAGAGACAGGAACCTTCGGACTATTCGCGCCGTGTCCAAGAGTACCGCCTTCTGTATCTGACCCTTGATCCAACCATTGAGCGAGAGTTTCTTAAGGTGTTGGTCGAGACTCTTCGCTACCAGACCGTTCGCAGACACGACTATCGGCACAATGATTGTCGAGTCAATATCCCACATGGTGGTTACCTCGTGAGCCAAGTCAAGGTACTTGCTGACCTTGTCCTTCTCGGCCTTTACAAGGTTCTCGTCATGTGGGATGGTGACATCGACAAGCACTGCCCGGCGTTGCGATCGATCTATCAGCACGATATCAGGCCTATTAGCTAAAATAGTCCTGTCCGTGATGACAGCTCGATCCCAATAGAGCGTGGCACGGCCGTTTTCGAGAACCGGCGCAGGTGTGTACCTGTAGTACGGCACTTCAAAGTCCACAAGACCGTATGGAAGAGCAAGTTGCTGGTGAATAATCCTAGCTACCAGGTTATGTCTGTGCAAATACTCGCTACTCGCCGTTAGCAAGATGAGAACAACCGGAGATAATGTGCCTGAGTGATTCTCCGGGACGGCGGCATGCCCGACAAATGTCGACCGTACCATCCTTCAGGATATATCTCCGGTAGTTCTTCGTCATGATAACTTCATCCGCAATTGCACAGACAAAACCTTCGGTTTCCCCGAAAAGGTCCCCGAATCGTAGCCAGTTCACCGACGCGAGCATATCTACATCAGGGCCCGTGAGCATCTTGTAGAACCGCCCGTGTAGCTCCTTGCTCCTCCATACCGCCTTGCGGTCCTCTGTGGTCAATACCACTGGCCTGCGCCAGTTCTCATTTGCCAAGGAGAGCGGGGTTAAGCCCCTGTCCATTGCTACCACATCCCGATGCATCCCACAGTCGTTGTTGAGGAAATAGTCCCTAAGATTGCACACCTCGCGGTTGTGGAGGCTTTTGGCATTTAAAAAGCCGTGACCACCACACCTTCGCGGGATGTACAATCTCATAACAGACGAGCGTGGGTGTAGCATCCGGTGTGTGGTGAGCAATGCACGGACCTTGCGATCTAGGGCATCCAGCTCAGTCTGGGTCCACCTTAGTATGCCAAAGGAGTATATGAGTAGAGGCATTACCCAGGCGTTGAAAGCACGCACCTTATTACCCCCTGACAAAAGGCTGTTAAGCACTTTTGTCAAGCGGCAGCAGAAGCGCTCCTTGACCGTCTGTTTAATGCGCCCTTCCTCAAAACCCAAAGACTGTGACATACCAAGGTACTTGTAGGTTTCTGCTTCAGAGATCGACTTGAGGAACATTGTCTCAGAAAGCTGTAAATTTGGTGAATCTACAACTTTCCCCCGCTGCACATGCACGACCGCACATTTATCAACACCGAACTCCATTTTGATGGCACTACTGAAAACATGTGTTATTTTGAGTAGTGTCAACAAATGTTAACATGTGTTATTTTGAGTAGTGTCAATTATTATTATTATTATTATTTCCTCTATTTATTTTTCACATATTAATTTATATTTTTAAATATTTTCTAAAAACAAAACACACAAAACATTTTAAAATATAAAAAAATAGGGGTCCGCCGGCATCGGGACCAGGGTCCAAGCTACCGGTGGTTGTTTATTATTATTATTATGAATACACTACATTGTTTTAAAGTCCCAGACCAGCACGGGAATTTTATTTTTGCTTCATTGAATAAAATGTAACGAAACTTTAATATCGCAAAGATATTTTAATTCAACATTGGTTGAATTGGTGCGAGTGTTGGATTATTTTGATGAAATGTGGAGAATTTTGGAAGTTATTAGGCTGACACAAAAGGGATTGCGAAGATCGAAATGTCTTTGTCGAGTTAATACGAAACTAACTAGTTATAATTCGACTAAATTCGGGAATGTTGCGTCACGCATACAGAAGGCGAGCGGAACCGTGATACGGAATTATGTAGTATATATCTGTTATCTGTGCTGGTATTTGGATATTGTTGACAAGGTACCTATCTATCTACAGCACTGAAGATGAACAAAGATAACTTTAATGTTTTTTATATATCGAAGGTTTTATAATACCCAAATATCTCTTTTGCCACATCACCAGAACATTTTATGTCCCCACAGCTGGGGCACGAGCCGTACCTATGGATGGATAGGAAAATCATGCCATAAACCACCACGTGGGCCCAGTGCGGACCAACGGCCTTACGTGCCCTACGAAGCACGAAAGAGCTTGAGATGATAAATTTTTGGACAACGAACGATCCGACGACCGGCCTTTGCGAAAGTTGCTAAAAAAAGCAATCGCAGACCGCGCGCGTTAACCACTGCGCCATCGAGAGCCAATTAGATGCTATACTGAATGGTTGTATTTTTTGTACTCCCTAAGTTCTTGGTTTCCCGACGAAGTCTTGGCCAGCATAATTATATCTGGTCGTCTGGCAATGAAGACAGGTTTAGTTTATTTTTGAAAGACTACCATACCATACAGTAGCATAAACCAATTGAATATTAGAAAATTAGAAAGAAACAAATATTGTATCGTGATATTAAAAAGTCAAAACCCATTGAGAGATGGAATACGTTTTTCCATACATCTGCGTGTTCATGAGTATTCCACCAATTTTTTCACCGAATCAATGACAGTTTCGTAAAGGAAAAACCTCAGAACAGTAACTAAAGCTGTAGAAACCGGACTAAAATAGCAACACAAATACATCAGTTCGTACTATTTTGACTAATGAACCTAAGCGATGTACTGAAAAGAGATACACTCGTGGACAAATAATACGGGTCAGTACGAAAAATTACACTCGTGGACAAATAATACGGGTCAGTACCAAAAATTAGAATATCTCTTAAAATAATAGGCCAAGCAGCATGAATTAATCTGTATGTTGTAAATAATTTCATAGTTAATAATAACGACGCTGAATGGTGTTGCACGACACTTTGCACCGTACAAAGTGACAAGCCTGTTACTGTCGCTGTACTTCTCTGACTTCTGCCTTCTTCTAGCATAGTGGCGATACGTGTACATTCTTCTGGCGTTAGCGACATGATAGTAATTCAATAATGACCGTGAAAGACGATAATGACTGCCTTTTATCATTTTGATTTGACAGATTGAAAACAAAAGTGAGAAAACAAGCAAAAGTAAAACACACGTGATTTGAATTTATTACCAAATTCCTTAATTCGAACTTTGTTATTTTTCAAAATACGTTTTCAAAATACGTTGTACAACATTTAAGGTTTTATGTCATACGATATTAAAATTTTAATAAATAAAGTAAATAATAAAGTAAGTTTCATGCATGTAACATTATTAATTTACAAGATACATAGGGTTTTGCCGCTGACCCGTATTATTTGTCCACGAGTGTAGATTGTCCCTTTTCTTTCGTAATTTCGAAGGCTGTCAATGAAATTTGAGGTAATATGGTAACTTTATCGACTTTATCTTCTATATATATAAAAATCAATTGCTGTTCGTTTGTCTCGCTAAAACTCGAGAATGGCTGGACCGATTCGGCTAATTTTGATTTTGAAATATTTGTGGAAGTTCAGGGAAGGTTTAAACGGTGAGAAACATAAATAATAAGTAACGGAAAATACTAAAAACGACAATTTAATTTCCAATACAAAATGTTCCACGATTTGTTTGTTTTGTTGTCATAGAAACTGCCAAACTGGTACGAAGTCCGCCGGGTCAGCTAGTTGATAGAACGGAACTAAAAGTAGTTGCACGTTTTTTATTTTAACCTTCCTTCTATAGCTTTAGTTATTATTCTGAGGGAAAAACCAACATGAACATCAACCAAACGTTGACAGGGAGTTAACTTCAGCTGACATTTTGACAGGTAGTCAATGTGTAAATAGGTACCGGAGTTCGGTCAACTTGAGATGGAAAGGTCGACTCGAATATCAAACCATTGGAACGTCGTGTGCGAAGAATGCCCATTGAGCTGCATGATAAGGTTGAGTGGCCTCGAGCGACACACTGTTTTAGATGTCTTTTGCGACTATTATTGTAGGAGATTGATTTTTTTTAGGTAACTAATGTACCAACTATTTGCTTTGGGGCTCTGAACGTCTAAATAAACTTTCACGCTCCATTATAAAAAAAAATCTAACTAATTAGGTACATAGGCATCATAGGCATACCTTTTTAGGTTTTCGTAGTCAACAAGAAACCCTTATCGTTTCGCCATGTCCGTCTGTCTGTCTGTCCGACCGCAACCTAGCTCATAGACTCTTAGTACTAGAAAGCTGTAATTTGGCATAGATATACAATGTTATTTTTAGTTTATACGAAACCTGAAAACTGTTTGTTCAGAATCAGTAATAGTATCGATTTCAGTATTTTTTATACCATGTTACATTTTGAAGAAATAATATTTACAAAATCTCAAATAAAGTATACCCTACTAAAAACACACAACAAGACAGCACAAAAAGCGGTTAACTTCGTGAGTTTTCAAGATATATATATTTTTTGTACTGATTCTTTAAATATTAATATATATTTGACCCGTGTTTCGATTTTCGTATAAACTAAAAATAAGGTTGTAGATATTAATCACGGCCCACAAAGTGGTGAAGTAAAATTTTGAAAAATATATTTTTTTAGGTTACCTCCCCTAAACGTGAAGTAGGGATGTAATTTTTTTTCTTGTCTACCCCATAGTGTGGGTGTGTCAGGTGTGTGAAACCGGTAGTATCCGCATTATTGAGATAGGCTACGGAGCCCTACACTGCGCGTGGCCCGGTCGCCCTTTATCGGTTTTTTTGTATCTGACGTTTCGACCGAGTTTCCGTTAATCACCGTTAAAACGCCTACAATTTATTTTATTTTATTTACATACACAAGACAAATTACAATTGTTACCAAGTTATACAATTAAAATAGTGGTTGGTAATTCAAAAATATGTGTACACCTAAAAACCCTTCGGTTCGCCTAAAAATTTTAGTCCTAATATTACATGGCCAAACCGTATTGGCCTAAGCTTAAAACGAACAATTATTGTTTCGCCTAACAATTGTTTTGCCACCATTATAATTTGGTCTAAGAATTAAAAGCCCTAATTTTAGGATCTATAATGTGAAATACCTTAAAATATATTGGCATAACGTTATTTTGGCATTACGACGATTTCAAAAAGGCACTGATTTAAAGAGGCAGTTAGTTGTGAATAGCGGTTTTGGTAAGTTAAAAATTATAAATGGCACGTTTAATAACTAGTTCAGCAGTTAAAACTAAGCAGTAAAGTAAACAAAAATGAGTAATAAAAAATAATGAAATGGATCAGTGAATATATAATTGAGCAGGAAAATAATTAAATGGGCGGTAAAAATTATTGAACGAGCGGTTACGTGTGGGCAGTAATAAATCGGAATTTGTCGGTCAAAAACGTCGTTTCTGGCGATTCGCCGGCCGCTGCCGCGGCACGCTCGCTCCGCTCGCTCGGCTCGCGCGTTTTTGGTCACCATGCTAACCTAACCTACGCTATGATCTGCCGAACTATTTATCGAACCGCTCATTCCATAATTTTTACCGCTCATTATTTATTGGACTGCTCAATTATTTTTATAATTGACATTGTGTGATAAAATAACCGACTAATTGATTTTTTATTACTGTCCATGTTTTACTGTCGCAATAATTAATCAACCGCCATTAAATTAAGTAACTGCTCAATATGTTTTTCAACTGATCATAATAACATCTCGAATATTTAAATAAAAGCTCAAAAAATTAGTTCCCTTTCAAAAATACTAGCTGCCCTACTCCTGTAGGTCACGTGATAGGTTAGAAATTTAAAACAATCGCGAAGCGCAGCGTAGCGATTGTCTTGAATTTCGAGGTTATTTTTTTTTATTAGACTACAGAAATCTAGCTCCATACAAAAATATATTTTTTTATAGCTCTTATACTTTGTGATTAATAATTTTGTGTGAATTAATATTTAGTAATTGCAAACTTTAGAGATTACGAATTGTTCCGCCAAATGTCGCATTTGGTAAATAACA
This sequence comes from Eudonia lacustrata, assembly GCA_947562085.1. Classification (NCBI taxonomy): domain Eukaryota; kingdom Metazoa; phylum Arthropoda; class Insecta; order Lepidoptera; family Crambidae; genus Eudonia; species Eudonia lacustrata. The sequence goes on along the minus strand of OX387315.1, from coordinate 8,294,667 downwards.
ATAAGGCGATAAAAAGTTAGGCGAAATGAAATTAGACCAAACACAATTATGAAGAGTGAAATTATGCGAAAAAAATTTAGGCTAACCGTTTGTTTGCCATTGCCAATTAGAAGTACAAAAAATTAGGCGACCCGATATAATATATACCCACAAAAAGAGCTGGACGTTAACATAATTTAAAGTAAAAAAACACAATGTTGAAAAAATTTCCACGAGCAGGGTTTGAACCTGCACCCTTCTGACATACCGGGTCAGGTGCTCTTCCAATTGAGCTATCGTGGTTCTAACCAGCCCGCCGAAATTATTCAACACTATTTACTTTGAAAGCCAAAGGCGCCCATTCAATGTTAACAACTACCGTCATTAACATCCGATCATAATATTTTTACAAATACTAAAGATCAGTTAAGAAGTAGGCAAGCTATTTATAAATGTTTATATAATTTTTAACGCAAATTTTGTTGCGAACAAATTACAAAAACACAATGTTGAAGCTAAGGGCGCCTTTGGCTTTCAAAGTAAATAGTGTTGAATAATTTCGGCGGGCTGGTTAGAACCACGATAGCTCAATTGGAAGAGCACCTGACCCGGTATGTCAGAAGGGTGCAGGTTCAAACCCTGCTCGTGGAAATTTTTTCAACATTGTGTTTTTGTAATTTGTTCGCAACAAAATTTGCGTTAAAAATTATATAAACATTTATAAATAGCTTGCCTACTTCTTAACTGATCTTTAGTATTTGTAAAAATATTATGATCGGATGTTAATGACGGTAGTTGTTTACATTGAATGGGCGCCTTTGGCTTTCAAAGTAAATAGTGTTGAATAATTTCGGCGGGCTGGTTAGAACCACGATAGCTCAATTGGAAGAGCACCTGACCCGGTATGTCAGAAGGGTGCAGGTTCAAACCCTGCTCGTGGAAATATTTTCAACATTGTGTTTTTGTAATTTGTTTAAAATTTGCGTTAAAAATTATATAAACATTTATAATTTAAAGTAAATTAGTACAAATTGTAGGTTTTACACGCTAAATGGCCTAAACGCCTGTGTGTTTTGCAGATGCAAATAACCATACGTTGTGCAAGTGCGCACATTCAACATGGTTGGTTGGGAGAAAGATTCGACCTGAAACTATTTGGTTGGAGCTGATAGTCTGGAGTCAACACAGAGGTTGAGTCCAGACTGACGGGTTTGGGGTAAAGGATATCTTTAATTGTTTTAATGAAAGATGTGAGTTTAGAAGTAAAGATGTCTAGCTCTATGTTATCTATTGCTAGGTAATTCATTATACTGACGAGCCATCATCCTAACCAGGGGATTGTAATAGAATATAGGTATATGTTATTTTTATAAGTCTGTAGGGCAAAAAGGTTTGATTTATTGCTATTGTTTTCTAAAGTAAACACGAACAGTACACATTAAACAAAACACTTTTCGGATCTACTCGTATTTACATGTAATTTATGATTCAACAAGACAATGCCATAATTTTTTTGGTTTAATAACTAGATTGTCTTAGACGCTAACAAAGTCCTAAGTCGCGTAAAAATCTCTTTAGAAAGTGCCGCGTAGCAAAAGCCTTTAATTGTCTTTGGCACACAATGGAGTATGTAAATTATACCATTAACACAAGACCGGGCCGTTCTGATCCACAATCCACTCGCTGGATATAATTTCTTAGAATTACTGAACCCGATTAACAGATTTGGGCGTGAAATAAATCAATTGGATTGTCCTCGAAGTTTTCGAATAGGCTTATTTATGTAAGCTGCTTCAGGATTTGAGATCGTCACTGCAAGAAACAAATGCGTTCAGATTAAGGCTGTTAATCTTTATTGTTGATCAACATTAGCATTTTACTCCGGTTTACTTAACTCCGGTTTACTTAAGTGGGCAAGAATTTTAGTACGTGATCGTGCAATTGGAAAGCATGACTTTTATCGTATTACGAGAGTCATCATCAGCTCATTTTATAGCCCCACTGCTGGGGCGCGAGCCTTCCCTATGGATGGATAGGGAGAACGGCCCATAAACCACCACGCGGGCCAAGTACGGATTGGTGGTTGTTAACGACTGCTAATGCAACCGGGACCAACGGATTTACGTGTCTTCCGAAGCACGGAGGAGCTCGAGATGATAAATTTTTGGTCACCCATCCGATGACCGGCCTTTGCGAAAGTTGCTTAACCTCAGCACTCGCAGACCGGGCGCCTTAACCACTGCGCCATCGAGCTCCTCATTACGAGAGTAATGTTTAAAAAAAGAAGCCCAATTTTATCAAGTACAGTCAACAGTAAAGGTAACTGATGATTGGTCAAGTTTCAAAATATGAAATCAGTATGAAAATCAAAACCTTTTAAACGCATATTGAAAAACCTTCAAGTGTCTACTAGTACCTGCAGACTTTGATTGTAGTTAAAGAAAATACCAACTTACACTATCGAAACTTAATTTTGAAATCATCATCTACTTTTGCTGTTGACTGTACCATACTAGCCGCGTTTTGGGCAAATCTTTATATATATATAGGGTTTAACAATATCAATAAGCGAACGTTTAAGGGGAGCATCTATACATCACACTGAGCATGCTCACCAAATTTGGTTCAAAACTACAGGCTCGTCACCGAGATAATCAACAAAACATTATCATAATTTACCAAAAAATACACCCTTTCCAAACCCGTACAGCGGTACTACACGCACACAAAGATAGGCGTTGTGTCGTGTATCCGTACACTATCTTTTTATCGACGCCTGCGTGTGTTATTGAAGATACAGCATGTTTCATAATGTGCATTTTTTTTATTGATTTAGTTTGTTAGGAAACATAACTGAAAAATCACTATAAAACTGGAGCCCATTTTTTGTCATTGTATTCAGAATAATGTATAGATACCGCCCTTAAACGTTCGCTTATTGATTTTGTTAGACCCTGTATAATCTTCTGTGCGTGTGTTTGTAATTGAACTCCTTCTAAACGGCGTTCGTTCCACTTGACACCACCAGAATGACACCACCGCACCGGTAGTGTGGCTGGAGTCTGGACCGATTTTGACCGAGTTTGTTTTCAAGCGGACAAAGTCGCGAGCGAGCCTCTAGTAGGTATTTAAGTAAAATATTTACTTCTAGTAAGACACAAGCTTCTTGTAATAAACCTATAATCTATAGTAATAAACAGATACTTAATGGTAATAGAAATCGTGCCGACAACACGCGGGCCGGATTATTCGCGGGCTGTTTGTTCGTTCCTTTACCTTGTAACATGTAATGTTACGAATATTGACGAATCTTCAGAGTCTGTTTGTCGACTGTCGCAGATTAACTGGTGCGGCAGGGATTATCACTGCGGTGATGTGGTGACGTTGTGTGCTTAGCAATTTTCGTGAGTTACGCGACGATTCTACGGCTATATCTTAATTGTAAAGGGTGTGTCGCATATTGTCAAAGCTCATAAAGCCATTAGACATTTTTTTTTATTATATATATTTTTTAACGGGTAAGCACAGTGCCTTGATCTCACCTGATGTTAAGTAATGATAAGGCCAATAATGGAAGCGCTCTTCACCCGGGATCCTCAACTAGATGAGACATTGGCTATCTTATCTCTAGCTACCGGAACACAACAATGCTACAAATATTGATGTTATGGCGACATATTTAGATAAGATGGTGGTAGCTAGCCAGGCGGACAAACAAGCCCTATTACCAACCAAACCGAGTACACAAACATGTACCCCCCCGCTGGGAATCGAACCCGGGACCTCTGGGTCTAAACCGGTGGTCTCAGCCAATAGACCACAGAAGCGGTTAATTTAAGATATCATTTTAAAGTAAGACACATATTAAAATAATAGTTTCTGAAGCATGGCACTGCTCTATTGTGACCTACACAACAGTTAACAACCATATTCTTAGCCAACAAATATTCTGATTCTGATTCTGAGTTGATGTTTTTCATAAAAAGTTTAGACACTGCACGTATACTGATTCCTATGAATTCCAAACCAAAACTTCACTAGGTTCCCTAAAAAATTTAAATGTGTACAAAGCGAGAACTACTCGGTACCGGTGACCGCATTTATTTCCATTAAACTCGTAACCCAAAACCGTTTAAGCATTTGTTTAAATCAAGTCTGTCTCAAAGACTTGGAAACGGACGTGCTCCATTGTGCAGTGAGAATTTCATATTCGCGATTCGCGCGGCAATAGCTGCAGCGCGTGTATCAATTATGGTTCCCAACAACTCATAGCCAACGAGCTGTTGGTGTTTATTCAAAACGCCATCGACACCATGGACGAGGTCAGCATATTGCAGATCTGCAAGTCCAACTTTAAGGAAGACGAGATTTGCAGTGGCAAGCTGCTTTACCAGACCGTACGCAAGGCCGACCAGATGCCATCTCGCCGGAAGGATGGAACCCAGAAGAGTCTCCAGGACATCATCAGCCTGCTGAAGGAGACCGACCCGGACAACGTGCCTTCATTCGTGTCACTTTTGACCACGTTGATGTCACCAGGCTGCTAAAGGATATCACCTTCCTGAAAGCGAGTTAGAATGAAGTGCAAACCAAATTAGAGGCATCAAACAACACTGTAAGTGAGTTGCGTGCCCAAGTAGCGTTATTAAGCAACGCTGCTTCGTGCTTCTGTAAGTAGGTCACCCGATGCCTCTAATGTGAATGCACGTCGCGGGGCGTAAAATACATCCATCGGCAGTTTTGAGTCGGCGCATCGGATATGCCACTGGCCGTCGCCCGCCGCCGCGTGTTCTGCACCGCGCTCCGCCGCCCGCCCCTCCGCTACGGCGAAGACGTCATCGAACACGTCGACCCCTCGTCGGCGTGCTTACGCCGCTGCCGCCGCTACGCAACCTGAGCGGCAATCAATTACAGGGGAAAAGAAGAATCGCTGTGACCCTGTCCTCGGAGCTCAGTACTGGTACCACGGCACGACCGCTGCGATGAGGAGGGCTTCATCAAGGTGGAGAAGAAGGAAAAGAAGTAGAAGCCAGCCTGTCGCAACCTGAGTGGCACTGCACCGACGACGGGGCCGAGACACCTGCTGCGTCCAGCGATACCGACGACGCTGCTGTGTCCCGACTTCATTAGGTACTCTACGAAGGCGGAAGAGCTCGTAGAGTACATGCGAGTGAAGTCCAACGCCACTCTGAGGGTCGAGCGGTTGGAGTCCCGACACAATGTGATTTTTAATTCATTTCTGGTGAAAGTATAAACCGACCGACCATCTGTCGACCTTCATGAAAGAGGACTATTGGCCGAAAGGTGTCATGTTCCGGCGGTTCCGAGGCCGGATACCGGACACCACGCTGCGCCGGACTTCGCCGTCTTTACGTGTAGCATAGTTTTTATTTTTATATATTATTTTTATGTATGTTAGTTTGTAAGATAGATTATATTGGCCTCTTTGTATTTTACCATCTTGTACACTGTTTTGTTGCCTGAAATAAATAAATCTATTCTATTCTAAAGAAACTTCTCAAGACGCATATTACAGGTGAGGGTGTCTTTCATAAATCTCAAAGGCTTACATTTAGTATTTCACAACCGTACCAAATGGTGGTATAGGCAACATTAATAAACATGATTCTTGTTACTTGTCGAGATCGGTTTAGAATAACATTAAAACTGCGAAGTATGATTAATTACGGTGGAAGTGCTGTTTTCAGAGCATAAATAATCATAAAACAACTTCATAACGCTCCGTGAGAATTCATTAATTTATTTAATCAACTTACTGTCAATTTTATATTCCGCCCACGACACCTTGGTTGGTAATTTAAGTAAGCTTATCTCTGGTTATGGAAACAAATGCTTATAATGTTACTTTAATTGAATGGGTGCAGTAAACTTTGTCGTCTTTGAATAGTCTCAAGTCTGCTAATTCAACCATTTCCTAATAGTATTCCGATAGTTAGATTTTAACAATAGGTCTAATGGAAAGATTGTCGGAATCACGCCACTGACTGAACACGATTTTGGACATTATGAAATAGCGGAATCGAGGCGTAGATCTGACTTGTAACAGCCAGTCGTGATCAGTGCGCCACATGTGCTGCAGTGGTTCTGATCCCCTCGAAGAATCTAGTATAGGGTCAGGGACACTACAACATGATACCATTCCCTTTAGAACCTCTGAGGAGGTTCGAGAAACCTTAAGTTTATCGCCGCCCACATAAGTCTGGTTACGCTGTAAAAATAATAATGTAGAAATATTGGGTTGTTGTACCTTCGCCACAAAGTTAGTTTGCCACAGAAAAAAGTATGTGTAAGTTCGCCACAGTTCTATTTTTATAAAGTAAATTCGCCACACTTTTATTTTCAATACAGACAGCAGAAAAATCAAACAATAAGTGAAGTAAAAACGTTATTTATTAATTTTTCATAATCACAGCAATTAAAATAATTCAGACTACCAATTTGTCCTCTTAGATACACTTTTAGGTACTGTTGTGTATAAAATAATGGCTGGAGATAAATAATTTGTATGTATGAACCACAGGCACAAACAATCTTTTATATACCTACATGTTGCACTAGATTTAATATTTCTAACATTAAGTACCAGGCTGCCATAACTATGCAGGAGATTGCTTATTAATATATAAGGATATTATTATAATCTTTGCTATATGTATTTACAAGACTATATTATTGCAATCTCCTGCATAGTTATGGTAGCCTGGTACTTTATGTTGGAAATATTGAATCTAGTGCACTAATAATATTTTTATTTTTTTTCATTTAAAAAACATTTCTATGTAGGTGTTCAAGCCGAAAGTGTATCTCTGGGGAATAAAAGCTTTAATTTTGGTTAATTACGCTTTATTTATTTTTCGTTTTCATCTAAAACACATTTCTATTTAAGTGTCCAAGCCGAATGTGTATCTTACAGGAATAAAAGCGCAGTTTTCATAACTAAGTAAAGTAAAAACGTTATTGTTTTCTAAAGTTTACGCGAACACTACACATTGAAATGAAACAACTTTTACGGATCTACTCGCGTTTATTTTACACATTACTTATTTAATGTTTATCCTAATCCTAATTATGAGATGACCAACACCTCAGTCTCCCTGTGACCACGGACCCTGCAAAGGGTTCGAAACGTCAGGATAAACATTAAATAAGTACTTAATGTGTAAAATAAACGCGAGTAGATCCGTAAAAGTTGTTTCATTTCAATGTAAAAACGTTATTTATAAATTTTTAAAAAGAGATTTATGGTTAATTTGTTTTAAATTTTTTTCGTAGGATATCTATATACATCAATAATTTTAGAATAAAATAACTAACTTTCATTTCGACCGCTCAAAACGAACTTTCCTTGCTACCGGTACTTTATGCAAAAATGATGTACTATGAAGACTTGTGGCTAATTTACAATAACCCTTACTTACCTGTGGCGAATTAACTTTCAATGTATGGAGTTACAAAAACGTGGCAAACTAACTTTGTGGCGAATGTACAACAACCCGAAATATTTTATTCGAATAATTATTCATTATTACCTACTTACTTGGATTTGTTATCAATGATCTGCACTTTATTGAGACATAATATCATCAGTAAATATTTATTATTATAGTTTAAAAGTCTATTACACACGAAATGGTTGAAATCAATATTACAATAGAAAATAGAATATAGAATTAACAATTACGTATATTTTTTTACAAATCATAAAGAGAATGCAGTAAATACTCATTAGAAGACATTTGACAAATGACACAATATGTCACATATAATAATAATATGTCTTGTTCATTATCGATTTTAAATTTATAAAATGGCGCGCGCTTGCGCGTTTTCCTGACTTCCTGTCACACTGTTACGTACAACTTCCGTTACACATCAAAAATTAAGTGTTGCTGTGTGATCAAAACCATCAGAGGTTTTTTAGAGGGGATGGCATCACGTACTAATAGTGCGTGTCCACGTTCCCTACTACTCTTCGAGGGATTTGGATCGGAGAGATTGATTTGTACTACGCAGTAGTAGAATTGCGCCTTCCAGTGTTCGTACGTTTAAGGTTTAGTATGAGACTTACTGTCGTATTGGGCAGATAGCCCCTGCGCTGCATAGCCTGGGAGCGCGGCTGCGGCCAGCCCGCACAGCGCCAGCACGATCGCACAGCTTCTCGACATTTCTGTAACAACAACATCATTTTAAATTATTTTATAAACTATGAAATAAATCTAAAATAATCTAAATCAAATTGCTGGGCAAAAATACCTCCTTTTTGCAATGAAGACACCACTACGATTGATCTATTCCCTATCTGGGAATTCAATCCAGAACAACTGGCCGAGGCGAGGAGTTAGTATAAACGAATTTATCACGTATGTGAAATAAAAGATTTCATTTAAGTTAGCTTACTCCTAGAAGTACGCGACTAAATGACCTTTCTAGTCTTTCTACACACAATACGTATAATCAAAATGACCAATTAAATGATTGTAAGTATACCTATTTGTAACAAAACACGAGATATAAATGCTTTTAAAAACGCTCGCCAAAAAAATCTCATCCAATACCGATTACGCTTCAGCGGCATTCACAAAACATTATTCCGCATACACACATTAACATTGACAGATACAAAACGCTACCTCTTTCTGTAACCGTTTTCAATAATTCGTTTGGAAGCGAAACGTAATCGCTCTGCCAGCTGACTGCGTCGCGTAATCACGTGAAGCCTGACGTTCGCCGTCGCTTAGCCCGCGATCAACAAGTAGTGTCAGCGGTTTGCAATCGTGACGTCATCAATCACGCTTATCACGCAGCCCTGTCACGTCACGTCACGCAACCACCCCGATACCGCACGTAGCTACCACGCCCATAACTAGCTGTATGGGGTCCTTAAAAGATCAATGAACTTTCATTTAATAGATGATCTTATGCGGAAAGACTACCACAAGATACCTCAGCCATATCATTTTTTTTTATGTTTTCTCTTAAAAACCCCTATCGTATAGTATAGCCAACGTACCTACTCTTAAATGTCAAGAACTTATTATTTGGAATAAATTTTCATTGTTTAAAATATAATATGTTTGATGATAGATGTTGAATCATAAATGATAAAGTTCAGTAAAGATTTTCACGAGGTTTCACAAGTCACAACTCACGAGGGCTTTGCACTGTTTTGTTTCATTCGCCAAAACTAACGAACACACGCACTCTATGTAATTTACAATATTTCCCATTGACATTCATAAAAACACAAAAAAAAAACGCGGGTTTTTGAACTTTCCCGCCAAGAATCAACTGATCGACTTCAGTATATGACTGAAGTTCGACAGACGCTACATCGACAGTTGGAACTGCGACAAGCCTATCATGAAACTTCAGTTTTACACTCGATCAACTGAGTTAGTATGGGAAGTAGTCATCTTTTTTAAGATTACGACGTGGGTCCTATAGATAAACTAGAGCAGTGGAATCACGTACTGAAAATATATTTTAAGAACCCTATATAGTATTAAAAGCTTTGCCCCGATGACACACCGTAAAGATTTTGTTAGTATTTTATAGGTACATACTATTGGTTTGATGGAAAATCGTTATTGAATTCATTAACTTTTCCATAAATTTGTCAGAACGTTTTAACCTGTGTGAAAGACTTTTAGCTTTAGACATATACCTATGTATATAGTGGTGTTGAATCAAGTGCGGATATTTTTAGTACTGGTCGCTTAAGCCCTAATAAAAAACATGATTTTGTTTTCCAAAGTCGACGCGATTACTTCACATTGTAAAGAAACAGTTTTTAGGTGACAGCACTTCAGAATCCCTGTAACCAAGGGCCCTGTAAAAGTTTAATCAATGTGAGTAAATTTTTTACTTTTTATTTTCAAGTGCTAATTGCTGTACTGAAGCTAAATTAAATATTTATAAAATTTATAAAATACAGTGACTCAAAAAATTAAAAAAGCATTGACAAAATTCAGCGCTTACGTCAGCCTTCCTGGTAGCATAGCGGTCAGTATTGCCGCCCGGATTGCGGAAGACCCAGGTTCGATTCCTGGCTGAGTCGGGTCGGCGTTTAATTTTTTCACTGTATTTTATAAATTTTATAAATATTCAATGTGAGAAAATTCGTAAAAACTGTTTCATTTTATAGCTGATTTTACTACTAGGAAATATTGATGTTTTCCATTAATTTGCATTACTTTCGTTATGATTTCTCTAAAATATGGTGCAAATATTTTAAAACACAATGTTGATAAGGTTATTAAAAATATTATTTGGAAATGTTAAATCTAAACCCACGATTCATGTTTTTTATCAAGCTTAAATATCGGTATATTTAATAGATAAAAATATTCGCGGTTATTTCAATTGCACCCCGTACGAGTATATCTCCCGGTGACAGACGATGATATATCTCTATGTAAAATGCTACTAAATGGTAGCTCGTGCAAAATGTACGTGCTACCACAATCCTGGCGTTCATTAACTCAAAACTGCTTTAAAATGTAAACTATTCTGTGTTAAAACTGCAAGCATGATTTTATTAAATAACTTGTCTATGTGTTTTAATATATTTTTGTATGTAATGTATTTGCATTTATACGATAATGGAAAATATGTAAAATAGTTAAAATCGACTTCCAAATGCAGGGTTCGTGATCACAAACCCACCAAAACTTCAGAAGCCAACTTGGCACGACCTGTAAAGTGATCCCTTTAGACCTTTGGAAATAGCTATTCAACCCCAGCATTCATCTGTTCGGCTAGCGACGCTTATTCTTATCAACCTGTTGGCAACGAAAGGGGTGAACGTGGGTCAACCTTGGACATCGTTAGTTAGTATGGCAGGTTGACAAGTTGCTAACGTGAACGTGATACTGCACATTAGTGTACGGAATTTTAGCACGGTTGAGAGTTTCTTTAGAAAGGCACTACAGGAACTAGGTAATATTATTTCGAGTTTATTAGGTAAAGTACCAACCAATTTATATATAAATGGATAAATTATATACATTGATACTCATACTCAATTCAATTCAACTCAATTTTTTTTATTTTTTCAAAAGCTTGTTCTTAACAACAATTTGTAGATACTTAAATAGATTACTTACTTACTTACATTAATTTTGAAGTCACTACATACATATTACATAACACTTATTCATATTAACAATGTCTTTCAAACCACAAACTGATTGTAAGAAGAACCACTGAGTATGAAATATGTACCATCCGTATTAGTAATATTTTTACTGGGCAACGGTAAGATATTCATTGAACTGGTTTTGTCGGTAGACTTTACAAAGATAACCGCTAAATAACTAAAACTTATTTATCTTATACTATGTATTATGTTATTTTTACAAGAAACAATATTTCTCATGTTGATTGCGTGTAGTATATATTTTTTTTAACAATTACCTATTTCTTGATCAAGTCGTCAGAAACAAAAAAAAATGTTTATTGCAATTGTTGCCGAATTAATAGAAAGAGATCATTCTCTTTACCTTAGGTATACCGTAGTTACCGGTACTTTACCTAACAAACTGAGATGAGAGTTGTAATGAGTGAGTGAGTTATAATGAATGAGAGTTGTATTGTATTGTTATATTGGGTGGGTAGTCCAACTCCCTTTACTTTTTCCGAATACGTCCTTCTTTTGCCTTTACTTTCTGAGGGATTGGTTTCAGTTGTATGCGGATTGCTTAATCACGGAAAGTAACCAAAGACACAAGAAAACTTAATTAAAAAAAACCATATATTATATTATTATTCAAAATCAGAAGCATCCGTCTCAAGCGAGGTAATATAGTACTCAAAAACAAAACTAAACAAACAATCAAAAATTTCTCAGTAAAAGTCTGAACAAAATAAGAAGTATTTAAGTACTTTCTTGATCACGTTTTACCAATATCTTTGGAAGCGAGTGACGACTAAAGCTCATTATGTCATCATTTTCTTTTCTTCAGCCAATACAAAGGAGTGTCTCCATTCTTGACTATTTTCCAAATAAGTGACGGATGAAAATATGATCCGATTGAAGATGATTACTTTTTCTTTTACATACGTATAATATTTTATTTCTGCGAATCTGTTTAATCAAACAAAAATTTCATATTGAAAGCATCGAAACTGATACTGTTTAGTCATGTTACATTCAACCAGCATTTGGCAAGAGTGGTGATTAGGTACGTTTTAAAATCATTGTAGCGATGACTGGATTTAAATGATGGAGGTCTTTGCCCTTTGCCCAGCACTGGGACAGGTTATTGGCTACTACTAGAACTGTATGACATTGTAAAAAATTGTACTGGTAAATTATGTTTTTGCAAACTTAAATATTTAATTAATTATTTTTTTCTTTTTTTGTGTTTTTTTACATGTTGTGACTGTCCTTTATACTTTGTGTTTTTATTTGTGATGGAAAGTGTCCCTTTATGATAGGGCATTTTCCAATATTTACCTATGACGCTGTAAGGGAGAAAAGAGCTGGACACTTGCTGAGTTTCTTGCCGGTTCTTCTCAGTACAAGATCTCCCGCCCAGAGTAGACCTACGAACCGATGGCATAAATGACGTTCATAAGAGCTATTTGTAGCCTAAACTGAATAAATGATTTTGAATTTTGTTTTTTTTGAATTTTACTAATACTACTACTATTGACGACTACTTTACTACTACGACTAATATCCGACTAATTACCGCCCAATAGCCGTTACTTCAGTTTTGTGTAAAGTCATGGAGCGGATTCTAAATAAACAGCTTATCCGCTACCTAGAAGAACACCCCTTAATTCACGATCGCCAATACGGGTTTCGGCCGAAACGGTCAACGGGTGATCTTCTAGCGTTCGTTACACATCTCTGGGGTGAGGCTATTGATAAGCGTGGCGAGTCGGTGGCTGTTGGCCTTGACATAGCCAAGGCTTTTGATCGGGTCTGGCACAAAGCCCTTCTGTCCAAGCTCCCGGCATACGGTCTGCCTCCTCAGTTCTGCAACTGGGTCGCTGGCTTCCTACATGAGCGTAGAATCCGAGTACTCACAGACGGATGTGCTTCGCGGTTCATGTCAGTGAACGCTGGTTTCCCTCAGGGGTCCGTTCTATCCCCCACGCTGTTCCTTCTGCATATCAATGATATGCTTCCACTTGGAAATATTCATTGCTATGCAGATGATAGTACGGTGCACGGTGGGTATAACGGTCACCCAGCGGCTGGGCAGGTCGAGACTGAAGTGAAGCGAGTAAATCTTGTCATTGAGCTCAATCGGGTATTGGACCTCATATCTAAATGGGGCTCCAATAACCTTGTTGAGTTCAATGCCAAGAAAACACAGGTCTGCGCGTTCACGGCAAAAAAGTCGCCATTCCTACCCCTTCCCTCTCTTCAAGGCACATCACTCGGCCTGCAGAGCAATATAAACATGCTTGGTATGGAGATTCGCTGCGATCTGAACCAGAGGGACTATATTGAAACCGTGATAAAAACTGCGTCACGTAAACTCGGTGTCCTGAACAGGGTGCGGCGATTCTTCACGCCGGATCAGTTGTGCCTTTTGTACAAGACACAGGTGCGATCTTGCGTGGAATATTGCTCGCACCTCTAGGACGGTTCCGCAAAGTACCTTCTCGATGCCTTGGACAGATTGCAGCGGCGCGCTATACGCATTATCGGCAGTGCAGAGGTCACTAATGCTCTCGAGCCCCTGCAATTGCGTAGAGATATAGCGTCACTCAGCGTCTTCTACCGCTTATACCACGGCGAGTGCTCTGAAGAGCTTTTTGACCTCATCCCACCTTCTCCCTTTCTCCATAGGAGTACGCGTGCTGCTCTCCGGAGTCACCGCTGTACTGTCTCGAACATTCCATCGCGCACAAAGAAATTTGGTGACTCGTTTTTCTGTCGCACTTCCAAAAGATGGAATAGTCTACCAGCGCACGTTTTCCCTCCTTCCTATGACATGGGGTCCTTCAAACGAGGCGTGAAGAGGCACCTTGTGGGCCGGCAGGGTGAGGGTGACTGATGCTGCGTTGTTTTCTCGCTGCACCAGTTGTCCTTACGTCTGGACTCCATTTCCACTTAACATCAGGTGGAGTGGAGTCATTTGCTGAGCTATGTATAAAAAAAAAAAAAAAATATGGAGAACAACTAATAAAATATTGTTTTCTAAAGTTTACGCGAACACTACACATTGAAATTAAACAACTTTTACGGATCTACGTAATACGGTCACAGGGAGACTTTGACCACGGACCCTGCATAGGGTTCGAAACGTCAGGATAAACATTAAATAAGTAATGTGTAAAATTAATGCGAGTAGGGATCTACTCGCGTTAATTTTACACTTACTACTTACTACTTACTTTAACGGATGTAAAAGTTGTTTCATTTCTACTAATAAAATATTCAGATACTTCTAAGCACATCATCATCATCATCATCATGATCATCACGATCATCATCAATGTCATCTCAAACAAAAGGCGTCATGTCTATCCGTCTATGTCCATGTAGTCATACTAATATTATAAAGAGGAAAGCTTTGTATTTTTGTTTGTATGTTTGTAACGAATAAACTCAAAAACTCCTGAACCGATTTTAAAAAATCTTTCACCATTGGAATGCTACATTAGCGCAAAGTAACATAGGCTATATTAAAAAAAATGTCCATCCGTGGGAAGCCGGGTCGGGCCGCTAGTCCATAATCATTATACATAATTCTAGAATTATTGTGCGTTAACAGCCTATATTGTATACTTAGTTAGATTACGATTTCAGACCCAGAGGTGCCGACTTCGACTCCCATATGCAGGGTTCGTGATCACAAACCCGGACTAAGCACCAAAACTTTGTTTGGCCTGGGAATTGAACATAACGATGCTGTGATGTGAGGAGCTCGATGGCGCAGTGGTTAACGCGGCCGGTCTGCGATTGCTGAGGTTAAGCAACTTTCGCAAAGACCGGTCATCGGATGGGTGACCAAAAATTTATCATCTCGAGCTTCTCCGTGCTTCGGAAGGCACGTTAAGCCGTTGGTACCGGCTGCATTAGCAGTCGTTAACAACCACCAATCCGCAATGGGCCCGCGTGGTGGTTTATGATGGCCCGTTTTTCTAGGAAAGGCTCGTGCCCCAGCAGTGGGGACATAAAAAAATAAGCTGATGATGATGCTGTGATACCTTCACTTATTACTTTGCGTTAATTTTCAGTCACCCAATATTGACTGCACCACGATCTATTAGTTTTGCCGTAACTCGTACTTCGGTACCCCGGATGTCTCCAGCGACACAGTTCCAGGTGTAACTCAATCAAACCAGCCACTCGCAGCACCTCCCCGCTATACCTGTGTATCTCGTCCAACTTTTAATTGAGAATGCATCTGGAATATGCCCGCCTGACTAGGCATGATTAATGTAATTGCAATTCTACGAAATTAAGTTCATAACTTAATTTTGCCAATTAGCGAATGGTTTGAGTGTGAAGTAAATTTTATCAATTTCAGAGTCCAACGATATTTCGCTTGTGAGATAGGTAATGACGGCGATAGTGCATTTTATATTTTTTAACAGACTTCATAATAGGAGGATTAGAAAAATGTTGATACTTCAAATGCTCGACTAAAACGTAATTTTTTTTACTGAAAATTGCTTTGCATACAATCAATACAAAGAGTTTGAATCGTCCAACCAAAACATTATATTACTTATGTAGTGCTTGTTCGAAATTTTCGAGATGAACGTAGCTAATATACATATGCATTTAATTTCAAGATGTACTTACCAAAATGTCTTTAGTAAGCAATGAAAGTAATTGCATAAATACGTATTTTTAATTAATGTAAAGTCTAGCACTTCACATATTTCTGTCGCTAAGTGACCTATCGCTGTTTCGAAGTGTAAGTATAAGATCTGGTAAAATAACTGTATAAAAGCATAATAACTCATTCTTAGGTCTTAATGTGTGAATTATACCCATAAGTAAGTATATAGTTTTGCAAGTCTCCCTCAATACCAGTAGGCTACAGTAGAGACTTAGGCGGATAGAATTAGAAGTTCGTTTTGACCGTCTTTTCTTCTTTCTGTTAAACAATCTATTAAAATTGTTGTCCCACTTGTTAGTGACCCCTTTATAACCAACTTCTAAAAAGGCGAATGTTCTCAACTCCTCTGATAGTATTTTTTTTTCTTTAGGTATGTTTGCGAATATCTCTGAAATCTATGTACTGACTTTAATTGTTATTTTTCTTTAGTAAATAATACAGACCGTACCTAACTGCACTATACGAAAAAAAAAGAATCATCAAAATCGGTTCATAAACGACGAAGTTATCCGCGAACACGCATAAAAAAACAAAAAATATATTCGGTCGAATTGAGAAACCTCCTTTTTTGAAGTCGGTTAAAAATTTTTGTAAATCTTATAACTAAGTATTTTTTTCAGGAAGGTTTTATTCAGCAAGCAGGTCATTTTCAACTAACAAAAAACTTGTTTTATCATTGCTAGCCAGGTAATCCGTTTAGCATAATCCTTTTAGGAAACATTTCACTCGGTGTGTCCGTGTGATTAAGTACACCCAGGCGATATTTTACGTAAAACATACCCATACCGTAACTACCAACTATTATTTAATGTATGCGCAGCCAGATGTTTGCAACTAAAAAGCCAGCGGTGAATTTTTTATCTTTTATTTTTATATGCTCGATGGCGGCTAGCATATTCGAATTCAAAAATAAGCGTAAAAACGTAGCGTAAGCGTTGAAACGTCAGGATAAACATTAAATAAGTAATGTGTAAAATAAACGCGAGTAGATCCGTAAAAGTTGTTTCATTTCAATAAGCGTAAAAGCTAAATATGGGATATCCAATTTGTTCTACAAATATATGGCGACTTTTTAATCAGTGTTCAAATAAAAATAAAAGAATGCACCCTTATTTTCTGCGTGTCGGCATGGTGAGGACGGCTAGTAAATTCACAATCAACACAATCCTTTTTTTTTTTGGAGTGAGTTTGCTTTTTGCCTCAGACGGCATTTTCAGCTTCGCCGGGCTTGTTTGGGGGCGGCGAGAAACTTAAAGGGTTCCTCAAGCCGTGTGAAACGAATCACCTTCGGAGATTTTCTAGAGGGAACGGCATCACGCACTAGTGCGAGCCCCCGTGCTCTACTAGATTCTCCGAAGGGTTCGGATCGGGGCACAATCCTGCTCCACACTCCACTTCTGCCTAACATCAAGTAGAGGGGAGTCATTAGCTTACTCTTCGATAAAAAGAAAGTTCAATTCGTTATGTTCCATTTATTCAATTGAACCATTCTGCCTAACTTCAATATATGAAATACGACAAGAAAATTGGACCTCTGCATGCTGGATGCTAAATCGGTAATCGACCTTTCCTATGGAGGGATCAAGTAGGAACAAGTTACATAGAGGGTTCATACGGTTAACTCAAAAGTAAATCGATATACTTAACTTATTACGTACAGGATACATCGAAGTCTTAAACAAGATACTTAATGTGCTTTTAAAAAATGCTATTGGATGGTGAAAGTTTCATGTCAACTTAATAAGCGGTTTTGTGTGTACAATTAGAAAACAAATACTACTTACATTTGTTTATTTCAATTAATTAAGAAGCTTAATTAATACAAATTAAGTAAATATTAATACTAAGTTATATAAGTATCAATGAGAAATACAATTAATCGGTATGACTTGACTTCGCCGTCAATACGTGACGCCTTGTAAGTGCCAATACCACCTACCCACCTACCTAACATTTTTCGTGAAATGACTTCCATAAGTCATTGACCTACCAAATACCTACTAAACTATCGTAAAATATATTTAAGTATTTTTTTATTAAAAAAAATGTTTTCCATATTTGTAATCTCCTTAGGATCAATCATTTTATTATTTACAAACAAATAAAATCACAAGTAATTGAAACTACTTAAAATTAAACTTATGAAAACTATAACTACTACTATAGTTACACAAGCTAGCAGCAATGCTAATTCACTTTAAAGTTTTTAGGAAACTAAACGTTTTCCTCACTTCGTGTCAAATTTTGTCTATGTTAGTTTAGAAGATATGGACACTTCGCCGTCGATATACCTTATTTTAAGATTGTTAAACTTACCACTATGTGACACGCAATAAAGTTTTGAAAATAAACACTAAATTAGTTTTAACGTTTCCCTTCGAATAATATTTAGCAACATCGGCCATTCAGGTGAATATAATACCTAATAATAAAGCCAATTATACAGTTCAATAATAAGGTAGCAGCCTATCGTAAATCCCCCTTCATCAATCACCACTTATCCCTATCAACCCTAAAGAGACGCTCCAGTCACTTTATGTGATAAAACATCTCGTATCATCGTGTCATATGATATTCAACGCCCTAACAAAAATATATTAATTTAAATTGTAAGCATATTTTTTGTTTTATAATACCTCAAAAGTTTAATAGTGCAAAATTTGATGACAGACAACCTCAAAATAATATCGTCGTCGACATTAAGGATTTCTAGTTTCAGTAGCTAATAGAAAAGTTTCTATTACCTTTTAGAGCTGAGGATTTCGATCGGCTACCCTTATTAGGCACCATATTATATAATATAAACGACTGTCTTAAATATGACAGCGTAACAAAATTTTTTTGCCACGAACGATGCTTATAAAAAATCATAATTATCCTAAATAAAAAATAGATACATAATTATAAATAAATTTGAGAACTAGCTAAAGAGTTGACAAAAGTTATAGTAAATACATACAGTCGGCAGCAGATCAACCTATCCAAATCTGTCAAATTTCTCCAATGAATATTGATCCTTAAAACCAACAGATTAAGTTCAAAATTGATTGTAGAAATTTGACAGCTTTGGGTAGGTTGATCTGCCGCCGTG
The DNA here is from genome assembly GCA_947562085.1 of Eudonia lacustrata. Classification (NCBI taxonomy): domain Eukaryota; kingdom Metazoa; phylum Arthropoda; class Insecta; order Lepidoptera; family Crambidae; genus Eudonia; species Eudonia lacustrata. Next base: position 8,275,764 of record OX387315.1, on the reverse strand, counting down.
TTTACATGGTATTATGTATACCTCTTTTCCATATGATTGAAGACGGTCAACAGCCAGCAACGACTTTTTTCAATTATTCATGGCGAATAACGCTCTTCCAATATACTTACACTTTCATATTTGTTGATTTGTTTTCTATTTTTCTTTTTGGATCCAAATTTTCAATCTACTTTATAAACCCTAATCTTGGTTCTATTATCATTTTATTGTGTATGAATTCGACTGTAACTCGATATTTACATATTTTTCGGTTTGCCGATACGCAATTGTTCTGGAACCTTTATAAATATTAAACTATTGGTTATACGGTATATAATGGGAAATGCTTTGTGAAGTTCTTTACGTTTTGTGGACTATTTATAAGAAAATAGTTTGTTGTCACAATTTCCTATTAACAGATGTCCTTTTGCGCCGAGGCAGTGGCATAGTACTCATTTGCCCGTTCTCTTTTGAACCCTACAAAATTGCTGTGTATATTAAATCTTATACAATTTCTACAGTACTAATTACTACACTCAACAGACAGTTCAGTATTATTACGAGTACAAAATTGTCTTTACAGTAAAAATTATTATGCAACAGCGAGTTGTCGACAAAACTTTGTGTCTCATCGTCTAAACACGTGTTTATTTCAATTACCAAATCAAAGAGTTTGATAAACAAACGAATAAAACCTTTTTGGCGCGTAAAAAGGTTAATTAGTGAATTCTTGTCGAAATGTTTGTCAATTTAATGGTTCTAGAGGTTCTGGCGTGTACGAACGAAACGATGCGATGGAGGTTGGTTCGTTCAGCGGCCTTCTTTGATCTTCGAGGCGGCAAATTGGTGGAGTGCGCCGAGCTTTGTGCTAACACTATGTTGTCGCTTACAGCAATGGCCGCCGTGTGGGGACGCTCGACTCAACCGGGAGCCACATCGCGTCGGTCGCTCGGCTCAGCTATCTTATTGAACGTTTAATAAATACCATAGTTAAGAGTTACGATTTCAATTTTTTTGGACCATTAGGAGAAATTATAATTTTTTTTGTATTTTTGTATTTAGACAACATCACATACATTGTTCTGATACCAAGGTAAGTAGCTAAAGCACTCGTTTCATGGAAATCAGAAACAACGACGATAAAACAACCACCCAGACCCGACACAATATCGTATACCGTATGTCAGGAGAGCTGGTTCAATTCTGCTCTCGGAAAAAATCTGCACTTTTCCAATTATGTACTTTTATTATTATTCAATATTTATAACATTCGCTATCCATTTCCCGATTAAAATTCTCAAATGCACCTGCGTATCACCTAATCGTTTTTCTTGACACTTTATCAGACATCGAGCGCGGAAACTTTGTTATTGGTTTAATCAAACTAACTTTTAATTAATGCTCAGAGGAAGCGTGCCTTTTTAGGTACCTACCTAATTTTAATATTAGGTCTTTACCTATGAAATTGTCATTTTTTTCCTCACTCATTAATAAGTGTATTACTTCTAAAACTCAATACCGGAAGTTAAAATTTTTATACACATTTAATTATGACCATATTTTATACTTGGACGCCCTAGCTAACCACAGTGCCACAGAACAATTGAATTTCTATTGTGTCTGGTTTAAGAACAACTGAGTGATTAAGTTACCTACATAAGCTTCAGTAATAATAATGATTTTTAATTTTGTCTTTAATTGACTTCTTTTTGTTATTAGCGGAATTGACGTTTTGTTTCATTGTAGCTTTGAAGCACTTGTTTTTTTTTCTTTTTAAGGTCTACTATTCAGCTAGTGAAACAAACACACTGCCCTACAATTTTTATAGTGTTAACATAAATAGATGCTAAGAAAATTTAAAAAAAACGTTAGTATGAAAAATATAATTTTATAAAAAAAGCTTCATACAAAACGTCAATTTCATAGGTAAGAAGTAAGAACCTATTATTAAAACATAATAGGTAGGTACTTTGATAATTATTTGAATAGGTATCCCATCAAATTAAAGTACCTACCTACCTACTTACAGTTATTTTTTATTTAGTAGGTAGGTAGGTACCTAGGTAACGACGGAATAGAAATACGTTCCTATACCTCTACCTACATGTCACAATAATTAGTCATAAAATTATTGTTATTATCATTGGTAGGTAAAAGAGGTAGGCAGGTACCTACCTACTTACATTTTATTATTTAATTTAATGTAAGTACCTACTTAATAGATAGGTATTGCTACGCTGATTAAAATTGTTTTAAGAATTTTAGTATAAAAAACACAATGTTACACCTTAGAATAATTATGTATAGAAAGTAAGTCCGCACGCCCATTTTGAAGCACCTTTTTTGGAGCCAGACATGGCTCCAAACGCCTAATTTTCAATGTAGGTACACTACGGTGTACGTGTACGTGCGTGTCGCCGGGCGCAAGCAGAAGCAAATAATCGTCACGAAAGTGTGAATCGGTTTAGTGCTTCACTTTTGACAGAGCGTAACTTATTTATTATTCTAAGGTTACATCCTTTATTCATAAAATAAAATAAATAATAATAACGTACTAGGTACCTACTAAATAATCCAATATTATCTGTTACCTACCTACTAAGTATGTAGGTAGGTACTAACAATGGTGTTGCAATAAAGTTAGACATAATTGTTAGCAATCACCCTTGTTACTTATTGCAACGATCGTCAAGAGCAACTGACCGAAAAGTTCGCACTAACTCTTAAACCCTTGTAACAAAGTCCAAAACCGCGCACGTCCTAAACGAGAATAAAATTATGAACAAATTAATAATAGTAGAGGAAAGCCGGCCGGCCCGCAGGCAGGCAGGCACGAAATGACGACATTGAGCCAAAGCGGCCCCACGCATTTTGTATAGTGAGCCTTATATCCTACGAAATAAGTCCTAAATTAAGTATGTGACCGCATTGAGTGAGCATAGCGGCAACGACCCCTTGACGTAACGTTGTATCGCGTCGATCTGTCGGCGCAAGCTATTTCATTCTCTCATAGCGCATGTGAATGAGTAAGGTAGATCGTAGTGACAGAGGCAACGTCGCAGTTTGGCGTTTGGCAGTCAGTTTAGCTAACCCAGAGTAAAAGCATGCTATTTCTGTAAGACAGACGCGTGCTTTTTGTTAAGTAAATTTTCTGTTATTTTGAAAGTGATAATCCAGTTTTGTGTATTTAACAATGAGGTGGAGCGATGAGGAAACTATTCAGTTGATAGAATTGTATAAATCATACCACTATCTTTGGGACAGCAGTTCGGATTTGTACAAAAATTCGGTGGCAAGAAAACAAGCGTACGAATGTATTGTGAAGCAAATGGGTATTCCGAGATTGAAGGCTCAAGACGTGAGATGTAAAATCAAGAATTTACGATCTTCTTACTACTATGAACTACGGAAAAGGGATAAATATGGGCCCGACAGAAACGGACCTTTCCGGAAACTGACATGGTTCACAGCTTTCAAACCAATAATGGGCGCGATTAATGCAACAAAGGTAAATTAAGTTCTTTATTGACACATAAATAAACAGTATTATCTTCTGTCAGTAGAAACTCAAACGACAATTCATAGCATTGTTGTTAATCATCTCATCTTAATAGAAAAAAAATTGTTGCCGGTTGCACCCAAAACGGACAATCCGTTTTACACATTACGATAACGATAGGTAGGTAGGTACTAGGAAGGGAGGTAGATAGTTACCTATCTAGTATATTGCATGTCAATTTGTTTCAAGTACCTAAGTACCTAGGAAAATCCGTCTAACTATGTACCTACTTACGAATTAGTAGGCCATTCTACCTATTTTTATTAGTGTTGGTGTTGTACCTATAGGCTACGTACAACGTTCCGTATTACCTACAATACCTATAAGTACCGGAATTTCGGATCTGCCTTAAAATCTGTTGTTTATGTAGATAGGTAAGTACCTACCTATATATTTTGATAACAAGTCCCGCGAATGTCGAGATCGCATAGGATTGTCAGTTTCTTGAAGCAAATGAAAATGAACCTTAACTCTATGACTTTAATAGCTCTACGCTGTCTGCGCCTTATCGTTTTACGACTTGTACGTTGTAAATAAACAACGTTAAGTCAATTTTTAACCTACAAATACCAATGTAGGTAATACCTGAGTATTACGCTTAGTAGGTACCTACCTACTTAGTAGTACCTAATAAGGTAGTTGCCTAATAAAATAGTCGACTACGTAAACTACGTTCATAGGTACCTACCATCTATGTAATAGTTAATCTACGATGGGTTGATAGGAGGTAGTAGAATTAGTTTTTTCCGCAGAGATGTAGATTACGCCGGATTGGCCTGCATAACACATTAACGTAAGTAGGTAGGTTACTTGTACTTGTTATTCGAAGTTGAAACACGTTGAAATCGAAACTACGTAAACAGAAAATCAATATAAGATACCTAGTGGCACAGCATTGTTCGACACTTTAAGCCCAATGTCCGACACAGTTACCGTCGCAAAAAAAATAACAGATTTTCCGTAGATGAATGATTGGTCTCGCTGCGCTCGGCGAGACCAATCATTCATCTATATGAGATTTTCATTCAAATACGTGATGACAGCTAGAAGAAGCAGGGCCGTCCTTAACCTATTGGAGGTCCTGGTGCCACCTTAGGATTATGGGGTCCTTATGTTATGCTAGTTTTTAATGAAACAGACAAAAGGAGTGGATAAGCAAAATTCTAGCTTTATTTATCTGGTATTTTTATTCATTTGCAGCCAGATAGAGTTCCCACTGTAAGGCCCCTGGTTTATTTGAATTAAAAAGCAAAAAAAGTCAATAAGTTAGTAATTCTTGTTACGCAAAACAAATATACTTAGTTATTTATCGGTAATATCGGTTAGTGATCTGGCAGGAACAAAGAGGCCCCATCGATTTCAGGGCCCTGGACACTTGCCCAGAGTGCCCATAACTATTAAGTCATCTGTGGCCCAATGGTAAAAAAGGGCCTGAGAAGCAGGTGGTCTATGTTCCCCTATTGCTAAAACTTAAATCAGTTGCTGACTCCTATTTTAAGGTTAAAAGAAAAAAATGTCGATCACTGGTTCCTGCCGGTCACTGGTGCCATTAGAATAGAATAGAATAGAATAAATGTTTATTGGGTACCAGTACAAATAAAAAAAAACAAAAAATTAAATTAAAACAATGAAATTAAACTAAAAAATAAAACTAAAATAATAAACATAAAGTGTAGGTACACCAAATAGGCCTCTGCTCAGTTTGAGCCGTGACAACGCGTGTTGGCACGGCACTGGTATTCTGCAGATACCTTCGATGAAAAAAGGCGCGTACCACTGCGCAAACAACCAATTCAGTTATATAAAACAAAATAATTTCAACAATTTTTTTTACCTAGGTACCTAAATGAAACCGTACATTTGCTGCTCCAAAGCGATGTTCGATCACTCCCTTCGACTTCAGGGTGCCTAAAGCGAGTTCAATTCGCCATTCGATCGCGTTAACGATAACGAGAATTTGTATGGCAACATGTTAACCTCTTCTCGTATGCCGCCAGGAGGCGCTGCTTAATTTTCGTTTTCGTAAACGTGATCGAATGAATACGGATATTAAACAAAACTCACACTAGCAACCTTTAGTTTCTCGCCGCTATCCGGGTACGCACGTACGCTGTAAAGGCCAGCTGTAAAGGTCAAATGCACTCTAAAACAAAAGCACCCGTACCTAGGTAGGTAACTGTATTTTAAAAGACATGTACTTACACAAAGATTTATTGTTACAGGGAAGTATGACTGAAAGTGAAACGAGCGAAGATGAGGTAGAGGAGTCGCCTTTCATCGAAGAGAGCACGTCAAACTCCAACGCGTACGTGGTATCAATAAAACAGGAGTACTTGGACGAAATGGAAAACCAAGACGACAAAGACATAGCCCCAATTAGCGATTACTTAGAACCGGCGCCGAAACGAATAAAGCATGAACAAAGTATAGCTGGAGACAAATCAGAGGAAAATTATCCTGCTACAGTGAAAAAGATGGATGAGTTTCAAATGTTCTCCAATAATGTAGCAGCTCAGTTGAGGAGGCTTCCACTAGACAGAGCTCTTATTATACAAGTTGAAGTACAGTCTCTGATTGCTAAAGAACGTATAAGAGCGTTCAAGAAGCAAAAGGAGCGTGGTAAAGAAGATGATTCTCAATATCTATGAACACTATATTACGGGTTATCTATTTATGTTGTTATAATAATAAAATAATTGAGTCTTGTAAACATTGTAATTCATTTTTGTTAATTACATAAAACTAGTTTCAAAAAGTTATAAAGAAAAAAAAAAACGTAGGTATCTATAGCTTATTTGTAAGAGCTATGGGGTTGCGAAAGATCGTGGGTTTGAACACCATCTGTGGCACTCGATTTGTCACTTTAATCTTGTATTGATGATGATTGCCCTTTCCATTAGGCACGTGCTCTAATGGAATGGCAACTCTTGCGAATCCTGCGCACACTCACTGTAATATTTATTCTATAGTAGCTACCCACTAGTAACTTTAAGCCAATGTAATCGTTGTCTAATTAGACAATTAATTCAGAAACTTCGTAAGTTTAATTCGTTAATGATTCAGATTGAACTATTCTCATACTTCATTAAAAAAATAATTGCCTACTGGGAAATAAAAACCCCTTACGCCGCAACCCAAAAAAGAGACACAAATACATTTTGCTAAAAAATCTTTGTAAGGCGTTTGTGACTGAGAGGGTGTTGCGTTCCAAAATTATGTATAATAAACACCCGTGTCCCATGATCCAAAGGGATTTCTTAAAATCCTTGTGAGCAATACTACACCCTATTAGGAACTTATCTGCCAACTCTTTAATTTTGTGTTCTCATATTTGAGAACAAGTAAGTAATACCTACTTAAGTAGGTATAATATTCTTATACTGCCGGGTAAAACCTTCAACATTGATATGAAGTCATCGCTTCAATGAATGGGTCTAAGCTGTATCATCACGCCTGCCCAATGCGGATTGGTATAAGCAAACCCGGGCTATGCATCGAAAAATCAGAGACACTGCCCGACCTTGGAATTGAACCCAGAACTCGGACCGAGTGCCACTCTGCCGCCGAGGAGTAGGTACTTATGCTTGGTAATTATTATTTCACTCAACTAGGTCAAGAAAAATCCTTTTGAAATTAAAATAAATATCTTAATGGCTTTAAAAGTAAGCAATAAGTAACGTTTATGTAAGAAACGCACGTTCCTCTGCTTACATTGGAAAATTGGCAACGTCGCCTAGGGCTGTCTGTCATTTGTAATATATTACAGATTATAAATACTATAAATATAAAGACGTCGAACTGATATCGAAATTAAGTATGTTACCTAAGGATAAATTAAAGCCTGACAAACTAACATTCAATTAAACATGTAAGGGTAGGTTTATCAAGCTTGCATTTGTATTGTATATTAGTTATCAGAATTAAATTTTATTTGCATTTTTGTATGCCATGGATTTGCGCAAATTAACGTGTGCTACCATTAATTTATAAATAGATAGGTACCATACTTAGTAATAAATACAATAGTAGTTAAAATGTGGAAATTAAAAACAAAAACGCGGGTTAATTTTAGTTTCGTACGAATAAATGATGTACGATCAGGAACAAAGGTAGCTAAACACTTTAGAACTACATCGAAATAATGTTTACTAGATGTTGGCAAGTACATTACTTCTTAGATTCTATAGTTGCTTTAACAAAGTACTAAGTAGGTAGGTACAGTATTTACACAGTGTACAGGTGTACAGTAGTACAGATATTTAGTAAAATATCCATCGAATTTCGTTGTTGAATGTACTATGAATCGGGCACAAATGCCATAAACACGATGTTCACAGTAAAAAGCCCGTTGCTATTTTCAATTCCAATTCCAAGTGGAGCAATGCAAAACGAGTGGACATCCCAATGGTTGTTTTTGCTATCTCGATTCGCTGTAGCTTCATTGCACGGAGACATTATCGCTGCTGATATGCAGACCAGATGCCAATCACGTCCCGGAAAACACTCTGAAACGAAGCCTCTTCATAGGGAACGGGAAAAATACACAGACACGCTCAAATGTCTCGCTAATACTTGTAGAAGTAGGCCGAAGTGAGAGATGATGAATGGGTGAATGAAAGAATGCTAGTTCACACTAGTGAAACCTTGGAATTTAGGATATGCAAGTAAGTAATATTATTAAAGCTCGAGAAGGTGATACATGAAAGGACCTAAAGGAGGCCTTTCTTAACATAGTGGGACAGCATAGGATCAGGAAAAATTACCTATAGAATATTTTTGCTTTGTTTATATAATTTTTAACGCAAATTTCGTTGCGAACAAATTATAAAAACACAAATGTTGAAAAAATTTCCACGAGCAGGATTTGAACCTGTACCCTTCTGACATACCGGGTCAGGTGCTCTCCCAATTGAGCTATCGTGATTCTAACCTTCGTGGTTATTGGATCGGATGTTAATGACGGTAAGTAGTCGTTGACATTGAATGGGGCGCCTTTGACTTTCAAAGTAAAAAGTAAATAGTGTTAAATAATTTCGGCGGGCTGGTTAGAACCACGATAGCTCGATTGGGAGAGCACCTGACCCGGTATGTCAGAAGGGTGCAGGTTCAAATCCTGCTCGTGAAAATTTTTTCAACATTTGTGTTTTTGTAAATTACCTATACCCAACTTTTATTTTCGTTAGCGTTCTAGAGGCTATTGTCTAACTTCCACTGCTGACCCCATGACAAATCAAGTCATCACTACAATTGATGGGTAGGTAATGGCTTAATCACCACGCTTGCCAAATGCGGGTTGGATCACAAACACGGGCTGTGCATCGAAAAATACAAACCACACTATGCCCGACCTGGGAATTGAACCCAGGACCTTCAGGTATCGAGCCGAACCTGTTCTGTGAGCCGAACGGTTTGCCACCGAGGCGAGGTTAAAACTTACCTACCCGCATTGGGCCAGCGAAGTATAGGTTATACCTAGATAACACGATCTCCCCATGTCTTATTATTCATGTGGGAAGTCCTAAGTCCAGCATTGGGACGTATGAGTATGAACGCTGGAATGGTGACGATATTGAGTTTGACCTATCTGTTTTAAATACTTGGACGGTTGTTTGTATCAAGGTTTAGTGTACTTTCTTAAAGCGACTGCTACAGAGATTTATAAGGAAATAAGATAGTTTCATTTACATTTTAGCGAAGGATTTGAAAGCATTATAGGCAATTATCGACGGGAACAGACTATGCTTATGCTTATACTATTACAGTATACTATTACAGTATTATGCTTGGATAATCCGGATTAAAGGAAAAAATATATTGAATTTCTTATAGATAAAAGTAACCCAACGAAGTTGCGAAGACTACATCGAAATTTAGATTTTCTACTTTAAATAATAAAGAAAATGTTGTCTTAAACTCTATTAAACAGTTCGCGGTTTCACCCGCGTGGTTCCGGTTTCACCAGCGTGGTTCCCCTCCCGCGCGAATATCTGGATAAAAAGTATTCTATGTGTTATTCGCGGTTATAAACTATCTGTATGCCAAATTTCATCCAAATCCATTAAGTAGTTTTTACGTGAAAGAGTAACAAACATCCAAACAAACATTCGCGTTTATAATATTAGTAGGACTAGCTGTCCCGACAGACCTTGTTCTGCCCTATTTCTCTAAAACAAAATTGCATTGATTTTTTTATGTTAAGAGCGTTTACGCCGCACACTAGCGCCACTAATGAAAAAAAAAACATATCTAGTAATTAGAGATAGAAAATCAAATTCTGCTCAACAAACTATTTCAATGAAGTAATTTAGCATTTTTACAGCACCTAATGAACACCTCACATGTTATGGTTTAGTTAAATAAGACGTTACGGCCACTTTTAACTATAAAGCGATATTTAACTAAACCATAACATGTCAGGTGTTCATTATGTGACGTAAAAATGCTAAATTACTTCATTCAGATAGTTTGTTGAGCATAATTTGATTTTCTATCTCTAATTACTAGATATGTTTTTTTTTTCATTAGTGGCGCTAGTGTGCGGCGTAAACGCTCTTAAGAGCGTTTACGCCGCACACTAGCGCCGCTCTTAAGAGCGTTTACGCCGCACACTAGCGCCGCCAATGAAAAAAAAACATATCTAGTAATTAGAGATAGAAAATCAAATTATGCTCAACAAACTACACTGGGCCGCAAAAATTCCGGGTCGCTTATAAAAAGTGTGATAGTTTCTTATCTACACAACACAAACTAGTGAAACTGTAGTATGTTATAGATGGCTGACTTATACATAAAAGAAAATACATAACACTTTTGTAAACTGTATAATTTTATTTAAGTACTAAAAAATACAAAAAAAAACACTTCTAACTTTTGACAACAAACATATACAACACAGTTAATCTGCAAAATGAAAGCTTTTCTGTAAATTTAATATCTTGTATTTCCTCCACGAGCCCGTATCGCTTCATTAAGACGATGTGGCATGCTGTAAATCAAATTTCTAATACGGTTTTGGTCTATGTTTGACCATTCTTCTACTAGCGCATTTCTTAACTCACGTAAGTTAGCTGCAGCTGGAGAGCGTTGTTTAACGCATCTCCCGAGCTCGTCCCATAAATGCTCTATGGGATTTAAGTCTGGGCTGCGAGCTGGCCACTCCATGCGGGTGATACCGACGTCTTGAATATACGCGTTGACCAAATGTGCTGTATGTAGTCGCGCATTATCGTCCATAAAAATGGAATTTGCGCCCACATTCACTAAAAAAGGACCAGCATGCTCATTTAAAATCTCCTCTACATATCTGGGAGCTGTCAGAGAACCGTTTTCTATAATTACTAACTCCGTACGATCCTCTGAAGATATCCCAGTCCAAACCATTATTGATCCTCCACCGAATGGCACCTTTTCCTCAAAACACGCTAGACGATAACGTTCTTTTGGTCGCCTATATACTCTTCGTCTCCCATCGTGTGCGAATAAACAAAATCTTGACTCATCGGAAGACATAACCCTGGACCAATCTTCATCTGTCCATCGGACGTTTTCCCGAGCTAACCGCAACCTGGCAACTCGATGTTCTCTGAGCAATTTAGGGCCATTTGCTGGCCTATAAGGCTTTATATCAGCTTCCCGAAGTCGCCGCCGGATCGTGTCAGAGCTTACATTGTTGTGGTGAATTTCTTGAAGGCTATTTCGGACCTAAACAGCCGTGAGATGTCGATTTCTTAACATAGTGCTCACGATGAATCGGTCTTCTCGTGTAGTTGTATACCTTGGCTTGCCATTCTCTGGTCTCCTGATGTTCATGCCGGTCTCTTGAAATCGCTGGAGTACTCTTTGGACCGTGGATAAAGATACACCTACTGTTCTAGCAGTACTCCGCTGACTCCTTCCTTCTTGTACCATGGTGATAATTCGTGTACATTCTTCAGTAGATAACGACATGTTGGTGCATGGTTGATGCACAAAATATTGTGACCAGCCAAAAAACCTGTTTATGATGGCAGCTTGGTTTGAAACAAAAGCGAGAAAATTTGCTATTTCAAAAATTTGAATTTTGATATTTTTCAATAATGTTAATTTCTTTTTTTGAAGCTGTATTTTGCTCAAATGCAACCTCTTTTGATATGTATAATAAGCGTCACAAATCTGCCTATAACATATTATTTATACGAGGGATCTATGTAAATAACTTTGGGAGATATCGCGGTTTTTCTAAATGACCCGTTATTTTTGCTGTCCAGTGTATTTGAATTAAGTAATTTAGCATTTTTACGTCACCTAATGAACACCTCACATGTTATGGTTCAGTTAATTAATGAATTAGAATCTAAGCTAAACCTAACATTAGATAACATTATGCTTTGGCTCGAATCACATAATTTACAACTTAACTTAAATAAAACAAAACTCATACAATTTAAACCATATCAAAAAACTGGATTGCATATATCATATTATTATAAGAACACAAAACTGGAAACCGTCAACTCTGCTAAGTTATTAGGAGTACATCTGGACACTAACCTAAACTGGAAACCGCAGATACAAAGTATATTAAGCAAAATGTCATCATTTATTTATGCTCTACAGCGCCTTAAACGGATAACTGATTTCAAAACAGCTCTCACCGCGTACTATGCTTACGCATATTCGGTAATGTCCTACGGCATAATTCTCTGGGGAAATTCAAGTGACGTTGACAAAGTTTTTATATTACAAAAAAAATGTATACGAATACTAACTAACATAGACCAGTTAGAATCATGTAAAGCTTACTTCATTAAATATAGAATCCTAACAATTACATCAATTTACATTCTCGAGTCAAGCAAATTTGTTAAAAAACATCCGAAACTATATTCCCCAATAAAAAATATTAGAAGAAATGATAGATACCTAAACAAACTTAAAATACCATTTTCCAAATTAAAATTAGTCTCGTCTAGCCCCCCCACAATGTTGATCAAAATATATAACCACCTTCCCAATTACATAAAAAACGCAGATAATCCTAAGTATTTCGTCAATTTATTAAAAATCTTTCTTTTGGAAAAATGTTACTATAACCTGTCAGACTTTTTTAATGATTCATTTAATAACTAACAAAGAATTCATAATTAATTATAATTACTTAAATAATATTTCGATGTCTCTATTAATTATAAATTATAAATGTTCGTAAATTCTAATGATAAATATAGATTGTATTGTACTGTACTGCTATTGTTATTATTGTAATGCATGCTGGTCAAAATGGCGTTATTTATATTATTAATGAATGACCTAGATTCTAAAAATAGTTAGCCCTCTTATTTGCTGTGCCCTAGCAGGGCGTCACATGTATACCTTTGCTTATGTTTTTAACACCTCGTCTAATGTAATGTGATATGCAATAAATAAATAAATAAATAAATAAATAAGACGTTACGGCCACTTTTAACTATAACGCAATATTTAACTAAACCATAACATGTCAGGTGTTCGTTAAGTGACGTAAAAATGCTAAATTACTTCATTCAGATAGTTTGTTGAGCATAATTTGATTTTCTATCTCTAATTACTCTCTCTTAATAGCTGCCCCGACAGTTTTCGTTCTGTCAAGTTATTGGCCTGTCTCAGTCTAATAGAAATAAAATAACATTGAAAGACTTTAGTCATATCTAATGTGATGAAATTTTTATTGTAAGGCCTTATGGTACACGATACTTTTTGTTTGATTACTTGGCGGGTAAATAAATAAATCTGACCTCTAATCAACTTGAAGGCATACCAAAGATGATCCTAACGCGCCTTTGTTTTGTTTTGATTGACGTCAAAAGTTTGACAGCTGTGGACAGAGTGGTTTGTATGGGAAAAGAAAATTGTTGTTTTTACTATTTTCCTCGTATTTCAACAAAAAAGAAATCAGCCAAATCGGTTCAGCCGTTCTCGAGTTTTGCGATTAACAACACATTTAGCGATTTATTTTTATTTATATGGTCTAGCTGACCCGGCAGACTATCCGTACCGCTTTGACAGTTTATATGACAACAAAACAAACAAATCGTATTTCTATTTATTTATCATTAAACAATTTTTTTTTCTATTAATAAATATAGCCTATGTTACTCAGCGCTAATGTAAAAAAAATGGTAAAAGAATTTTTAAAATAGCTCCAGTAGTTTTTGAGTTTATTCGTTACAAACAAAAGTACAAAAATACAAAGCTTTCCTCTATTTTATAATATTAGTATAGATTTGTCTATGCCACACAAAATAGGTAACAATTCACAAATTGTTACCTACCTACCTACCTATTTTGTGTGGCATAAGCAGTGGTACAGTACAGTACAGTAAGTAGAGTAAGTACAGTACAGTGGTAGAACTACATTTTATAACATCATCTAAATAAAAGTTAACTTATCTCTCTACTCATCTCCTAAAAATCACATTAATTAATAACTTAAATCACAATAATACAGTTAATGTATTTATGGATTAATCAATCAATAATTTTAAGAGATTGAATTACGAGTAAGTTATTTAAGATTATGGTTATATATAATTTTAGGAAAATATTGTTGCGAACAAATTACAATTTGAAAAAAGAAAAAGTGTTGAAAATAAATTATTTTTGATTAATTAAATAATGGAACCGCGTGTAAGTTTGTATGGACGGACGCCTGCACATCAACCTATCCAAAACTGTCAAATTTCTTCAATACATTTTCAACCATATGCCTTAGGCATTAAGTTCAAAGTCTATTGAGGAAATTTGACAGTTTGTGGATGGACAGTTGATGTGCAGGCGTGTGTACCTAAATGTAGTTACATAATAAGTAACACGTAATTTTATTTCAGTAAATTTGGGTGCCTAGTGTGAGTTTTGTTTACTATCCGCATTCATTCGATTACGTTTACGAAAAAGAAAATTAGTATGGCATTGAAGCAGCGCCTCCTGGCGGCATACGAGAGGAGTTAACATTTTGCCATACAAAATTTCGTTTTTGTTAACTTTATCGAATAGCGAATAAAACTCACCTAGGCACCCAGTAAATAAATTTATCTCGGTCTTTTAATTTCTAAGTCTGATGTACTATATTAATTTTCCGACGCTTTAATAACCAAATATTATACCGCAATAAATACGCAATGAATTTTCAACCGATTTTTTTTATTGCTTTTCATAACTTCAATCAACCGGCACGTGAAATGTTAAAAGATTTCAACGAAGTCGATAAACGTAAACTGCCGATTAGAACGAGCACAAACCTCACCGAATTACTTCAATATTAAGCCACTTTACAGGCAATTCTGAATTACTAATTCTAACTTAGTTGGATTTATTGCAAGCGTTTAAATGAAGGACAGTCGACATCCGACGATGCTCAAATTACAAAATGATAAATGGTGTCGTTCAAAATTTCATCGGAGAGAGGTAGTATAAGGGCTTTACCACATTTGCCTTTTATACACTACCTACCTAGCGAACTCATGTACGATTTCTTCGATAAAATTTAAAATGGGATCGTGACAAAACTCTTTCAATTATGCGCGAACATTAAAAATATAGTATATTACAGACGAATTGAGAAACCTCATCCCTTTTTAAAGTCTGTTTAAAAAAAAAAAAAAATTATCCATCATGGGATACGTACGGGTGTTCATGCGGACGAATGATTTGTTTGTTTTGTTGTCATGGAAACTGTCAAAGCGGTACGAAGTCCGCCGGTCAGCTAGTACCTAGTTACCGATCAAATGTCAGTCATTAACGTAAGTTTATATACGAGTGAAATTCGTACGAAAATGCATCGTAAGTGCGGCTGTCCTTAGAGTCTGCTTCCGCCTCTACTTGCGCCGCCCGCCACAGTCCTGCGGCTACGCGCCCCTTCGGATTCAATTTTCGTAACCGAATTACAACGTCACCTTCCAAACGTGTGTACACCTTTGGAATTGAGAGGATAATCTCTCACTAGCGTGCTGTGAGTCTCGTGACTCTTTTTAGTAGTAGGTATACCAGTCATGAGTATAAGTAGGTACCTACATATTCTTCTTCAAGTGCCTCTCTATTACTAGAGATTGGCCGTCAGATCAGCGAATTTCCCTCTATCTGATATTTCTTCAACAAAGTAATTGTCCTTCTTTAACTTGAAACGGGAGTCGTATCATGCGTTTTCATAAGAGGCCTAGCCTATCACAAAATGCGCGCTTGCTGAGCTTGAAAATTGCCGACAGCGTATTTAATTGAAAACTAGCTTCGGAATTATGGCTTGATATAAATAGATAAGGGAAAATTGCAGAAAGCGACGCCGCTACGAATTATACTAATAACTATTCTTCACTATACAATAAGTCAAAATTGTCTAAGGGTTTCAGTTTCTCTGAACAAGAACGCCGAAATTGGGCATTTTATGCAAAAATCACGGTCAAAATGTAATAGGGGTTAGTTACAATATTAGTTCAACTATTTCAAACTAGATGGCACTACTTGTCTCAACACTCAAAATCAAAGCATCTAAGTTTTAAGGCTGTGACAGTGAAGTAAAAAAAAATATTATTTTTATATTATATCAGCCTTAACTGCCCCAATCCTGGGCAAAATCCAAAAAAAATGCCTACTTGCATAAATAAAAAAGAGTAGGTAATAACTATGTGTTATTTATTTTTATAAAATGTACTAAAATCCGTGAAAAAAATTGTCTGTGCTATAGAGTGTACCTACTCTGTTAATTAGTATGGCCCTACATTTAGGTAGGTACCGCTGAACATAATCCTCTATATTCTTCGCCGAATATTAATCAGCTCTAGGTTGGAGCTGATTTAAGGTAGTGATTCGTATGGAATTGGGTATGCTAATCTAATTTCAAGCAACTTTATGGAAGGCAGTCGGCGTCTCGCAACAAGTGAGGAATCCGCGGCTGATTGTTCACGTCACGTCACTAATTGGAGTGTGGTGCCACGGATTTATAACCTTCACGGCTCATACAAACACACCTCCATTAAGGACGTTAATTGCTCACACGTTAATCGTGCTGAGAATGTCGAAATTTGGTACTGTTTGAACTAAACACAATAAGCTTTGGCATAAAATGGCTTATTAAAAACCAGTTTTCCGAAACTATTAAGAACCTTTTCGTAGATAACATAAAATTTTAAGTTCTTAACTCTTAAACCCACCCCATTTAACCCAAACCCATAGGTCAAATTTCAAGACGACTGTAACCCCTTCGGAACCCCTACCGAAATATCTAAAAGCTCTTACACTCAGTATGCTGTTTGCCCTCGCCCACATAACCGCGATTCAGTCGCGATGCAAATGCGATGCAGTCGCGATGCAACGCGATTCAGTCGCGATGCAAACGCTCGGTTCTCCCTCACGCGCCACGCTCCCTCCGTTCTCTCCCGGATGGATGTCGTCCGACACGGTCGCGCGTTTGCATCGATACAGTCGCGATGCTGTAGCGCGTAGTAGCGCGTTGGCATCGCTTCTGTAGCGCGTTGCAAATGCGACTAACGCGCGTTTGCCGTTTAGCGATGCTGTAGCGCGTAGTAGCGCGTTGGCATCGCTTCTGTAGCGCGTTGCAAATGCGACTAACGCGCGTTTGCCGTTTAGCGATGCTGTAGCGCGTAGTAGCGCGTTGGCATCGCTTCTGTAGCGCGTTGCAAATGCGACTAACGCGCGTTTGCCGTTTAGCGATGCTGTAGCGCGTAGTAGCGCGTTGGCATCGCTTCTGTAGCGCGTTGCAAATGCGACTAACGCGCGTTTGCCGTTTAGCGATGCTGTAGCGCGTAGTAGCGCGTTGGCATCGCTTCTGTAGCGCGTTGCAAATGCGACTAACGCGCGTTTGCCGTTTAGCGATGCTGTAGCGCGTAGTAGCGCGTTGGCATCGCTTCTGTAGCGCGTTGCAAATGCGACTAACGCGCGTTTGCCGTTTAGCGATGCTGTAGCGCGTAGTAGCGCGTTGGCATCGCTTCTGTAGCGCGTTGCAAATGCGACTAACGCGCGTTTGCCGTTTAGCGATGCTGTAGCGCGTAGTAGCGCGTTGGCATCGCTTCTGTAGCGCGTTGCAAATGCGACTAACGCGCGTTTGCCGTTTAGCGATGCTGTAGCGCGTAGTAGCGCGTTGGCATCGCTTCTGTAGCGCGTTGCAAATGCGACTAACGCGCGTTTGCCGTTTAGCGATGCTGTAGCGCGTAGTAGCGCGTTGGCATCGCTTCTGTAGCGCGTTGCAAATGCGACTAACGCGCGTTTGCCGTTTAGCGATGCTGTAGCGCGTAGTAGCGCGTTGGCACCGCTTCTGTAGCGCGTTGCAAATGCGACTAACGCGCGTTAGTAGCGATGCTGTCACGCGTTTAGTAAACGCGCGACTGCATCGCTACAAAAAGTCGCCGTGGGCGAGGGCCCTAGTGATCGACTTGGAATCTAGGACCGCCACCGAGACTGAAGGAATGATTGTTTTTTTATTATGGCTAGGTATGCAATAGTTGCTTTGGGTGATCGGTTGTTGATGTTGATTGAAGCATGGATAAGCTCAAAATATTTAATTTGGCCCATCCGGTAAACACGAATGCGTTTTCTTTTGGATAGAGTTTGATGATTGCGTCAGTCGGCATTTTCAGCTTCACCGGGCTTTTTGGGGGCGGCGAGAACCTTAAAGGGTTCCTCAAGCCGTGTGAAACGAATCATCTTCGGAAGTTTTCTAGAGGGAACGGCATCACGCACTGAGTGTCCCCGTGCCCTACTAGATTAGGGCTGCCATAAATGCTGTAATGCCGACCGGGACATTTGGAAAAGAAATAGGGTAAACCATGGTTAATTAAAAAAACGCAATTAATAATAGAGACACTTTAAAAGTTTTTTTTTTATTAGACTCTTTTACAAAGTTATGAACTTTTGCGTTTTATTTTATTAAAATTATTAAAACTAAATAAAATTTGAAAAATCAACATTAAATATCTATAGACAAACGATAACTTTAACGGCCATTCGACCACTGAACGAAAACAAGAGTTTTGTATCAACATTTTAACGCCCCTCGTATTCCACCAAGAGACGCTGCTGCAATGCTATAAAAAAAATTGTTCTCGTTAACGTGATCGAATGGCGGATGAAACTTGCACTTGGCACTCAGGTCGGTCGAACGCTTGATTACCCCTTGGTATAAAAACATTACACCGCCTCTATTTACGAGTGAATTAATGAACATGAAATACTAGAGTCGTCTGTGGAGTGTCTGGTCTGTCTAAATTTCGGTGTGTGTTCGTGTGGAGCCAGCATATCGCAATTTTGAGTGGTGGTACCCTTGCAGACTCGCAGGCTCGATCTTTGCTTTCTGCCATAAACATGAAGTCCACAGTAGGCTCTCGACATGAAGCCAGCATAACGCAATTGCAAGTAGCGACGCGCCGTATGATCGTTCTTTGCACTCAGCCATAAATATGAAATATCAGAGTCGTCTGTTGAGTGTCTAGTACGGCCTAAAGTTCGGTGTTCGTTCGCGTGGAGCCAGCATAACGCAATTTTGAGTCGCGGTGCCCTTGCGCCCTCGCGGCTCGTGCCGAGCGGACATAACGCGGTAATTGCCAGGAGTGGTGTGACTAATGCGCGGCGTCACCTTGTTCACTGATTTAATTCACTTTGAACGTGTTTCCACGATGTCCTATAATATACAGAGTATGGGGTACAATTAATTAATATTCCATCAATGTTGTGACGCTTCTGTGACCGATATTTACGTTACGATGCATAGCCCGGGATTGTGATTTGGTAAGCTTGCTGACTAAGCCAATACCCATACATTTAACGCCTCAGGAGCCGAGCGATAATGAGCTAGGCCTAATATACGGAGGTCCTGAGTTCAAATTCAGGTCGGGTAAAGTGTATTTCGGATTATTTCGATACTAGCGGCAACTTGCGGTTTCACCCGCGTGGTTCCCGTTCCCGTCGGAATATCAGGATAAAAACTATTCTATGTGTTAATCCAGGTTATAAACTATCTGTATGCCGAATTTCATCCAAATCCATTCAGTAGTTTTTACGTGAAAGAGTAACAAACATCCATCCATACTTACAAACTTTCGCGTTTATAATATTAGTAGGATTTAGTCCGCGTTTGTAATCACCTGTGACCCAATGCGGGTGATTTGGCATGTGTCATAAAGTCAATACCTAACAATTGTAGCGATGACTTGATTTCAATGATGGATGCCTTTGACCAGCTGTGGGACAGTATATAGGTTGCTACTTACAAATATCGTGAGTACGAAAGTAAACAGATCCACAAATTAGAGCTATTGTTTTTCAATTAAGTTTGCAATATGGATGTCACAGGTGAAAAATTGAGTGAATCTGACAGCCACATTAGCATCTGTATACATACAAATTGCGACATATCAAAACAACTATTGAAATACCTCAGTGCCTCATGATTTTGTCAAATTACAATATTAGGTATAAATTATTTGTCTGCGTTTATAAAGGCGAAATAACAAAAAAGCAGGTACCTAGTAATTCAAAAAAAGAACTCATCAAAACAAAAGTACGTACCGTAGGTACTATAGGAACAGAGGCCATTATAATAGTTGACGATCGTAGGAAATTTCAATTCCACTTTGTGTACGAACCTTGCCCGACGTCTGACGGACCAGGGATTTGTTTACCATGGGATCGGTAAACAAACTTAATGGCTCGCTTCTTTTTCTTTTTCTGCGCCATCGAATCCACTTGGCCATTGTCCTACGCCATCGGGTCGGCAGACGAACTGAATTATAAGAACTCTTTAAACGTCTCGTAAGAGGATGCGAGCTATTTGTTGCGCAAATAGTCACGTTATTGATGACGTTTATTGGTTTTTGATGTGATATAGTTAAACGTACAGTTAATTTTTATATTGGTTTATTTCTACTAGATTTAAAATGATTTTTTCCCTCGATTAAAATAACACTTTCCGTCGATATTTTGCGTTTTAGTTTAAACATTTTAATTAACAATATTAATACTTTAGAATGTCGTCATGTGGGAAGTCCTGACTTGAATAGTGGGAACTTTAACGTTAAGGATTAACTGGTTTACATGATTTTTCATTGTCAAAAGCCTCTAACAATGAGATCGTACGCACTTTTTTGGAATGAAGAGAATTTAGTACCTAGTACCTTCAAAGTATTCATTAACGTTAATTGACGTCTCTACTAGCAATAGTAAGTGATTCGTAGCAACAGACTAACCTTAGCTGAAATAGACGGACTTTCTTCAATTAGACGAGGCAGAGGAATCGTCGAGTCGCCCCAACTACGTCGATTTACGGGCACATGCGTTTTATTGGACGCCATTATGCGCATATCGAGTTTACACCTTTGCCTTTACCAAAGAGGTCATTGCTGCGTTCAGGTTGTAGATGTAAAAGAGTCATTTGTGAGTTTAAGGGCCTCTTTCACCATCTACAAGTAAGTTCCCATTAGCATTTACTTGACAGATAGTGCATTCAAAACTTTCACTTCAACTCAAATTTCTCCTAATCAGACATTGTGAGAGTTTCACCCGAGTTCTTTCCGTAATAACACGTGTTGTGAGACTCCATTTTAATCTCTATCTACCGTACAATTTAAAAAACACTTGAAATTGGCTAAATGCTAAACGCGAAGCCATTAATTAAGACATTGTGAAACAGGCCCTTGGTGTATATTTAACTATCTACTTATAGACAGAATCTAGATGGCGCTGTAGTTTGAGAGTTTGGGTTAACATCAGCAGGCAAGATTGGCTTTGATTGATTTCGAATTACTTATTTCTATATCCTAATTTCTATGTAGGTAAGTTATGCCATTGTTGGGCATCTTTTAATATGGAGAGCATCTTTTTCATATTTTTTTGTTCGAGCAAGAAAAATTTTGCGTTATTATGAGTAAAGGCCTATTCTGCTTTTAGGTAACCGTGCTCATCCTTACGCCACAAGCAAATACGTTCACGAAATTTATTGTATCATAAATCTGACGTGCCCAATCCAGAACCATAAAAAGCCGAATACTGATACACAGCGTCTCCTCATTTATAACACTGCCTATTACAAAGTACAGAGGTACGATATTATTGTCAAGATTTTCTTTAAGCGAAGTTTCATGAAGCTACCAAGTCGTTTGTGGTAAAAAGTGGCCGAAATCAAGTTTATTAAAACTTATTTAAAAAAAGTGGTAAAGTCCAGTAAATAATTCGCAAACGGCTATATTTAACAACAACGCGCTTACTCAAAGGCTCTCCCTAATTAAATTAAAATAATTAAAAACGCGAGTAATTTTTATAAGCAGGCAGACAAAGGGATCGGTTAATCAGAAAGATTAGAGAGAATTTTTAGTACCTTAACATCTATATAAAATATTAATTTTGTTCTTTATAAGGGCCTTTCTTTTTATACAGGTTCATACGCCTTGTGGCTTTTTGTTATTTTTGTTTCGTTGTGTGAGTAATAAAAGTTAGTTATCTTCTTAGAAAATGTTTTCGAATATTTAAAAAACGATATAGAAATACTATTACTGGTGCAAAGAACGATCCTGCGGGCGTCGCTACTTGCAATTGCGTTATGCTGGCTTCATGTCGAGGGCCAACTCCGGACTTTTTGTTTATAGCACACGGCGAAGGTCGAGCCTGCGAGCCAATGAGGGCACCGCGACTCAAAATTGCGTTATGATGTCTCCATCACACGAACGAACACCGAAGTTTCGACCAGACCAGACTCGACAGACGAGGGAGGGCCGACTTCGAATTTCATGTTTATGGCAGACATAGGAAAACAAGCCCGGCACGTGAAAACGGCACGTGCGAACTCCGGAGGGAGTAAACAGTTTTCCAGGATGAAAAAATATTGTATGAACAGATTATGTATGTGTACGAAAGTAATCGTCTAAGTTTCATCCGTTTCAGCAGCAGACTTAAAACAATCTAGCAAAATATTATTTCGCTTTCATTCTATTAATATTATAAACGCGAAAGTTTGTAAGTATGGATGGATGTTTGTTACTCTTTCACGTAAAAACTACTGAATGGATTTGGATGAAATTTGGCATACAGATAGTTTATAACCGCGAATAACACATAGGATACTTTTTATCCAGATATTCCTACGGAAACGGGAACCACGCGGGTGAAACCGCGAGTGGCCGCTAGTGAGTAATATTTTACAGTCCTTATTCTTACTTACCTATAAAAGTTAAAATGAAACAAATCCACTAAGACCAGTAAAATAATTCGGAACAACGGAGGAGTTACTGAACAATGTTTTCTTAAGGAATTCTAATAATTTTACTCAGCACAATCAAATAATCGATACCAAGGCGTTCCACAAACAAATTAGGTATATATTTCACTCTTACCTTTGTTTTTGATGTTTGTTGACTAAATCTGAAACAATAAAATACATTATTAGTTAAATAGAATTCCAAAACACAATTTGATTATCTTTATCTAATTTCGATTATGATATCGACTAGTTAGACTAGTACCAAAAGTTCACATAGTTTAAAATGTTTCAGTTGTAATTAAGTGGTATTATAATTCGTCAATTGAATTTAATTTTCATCACAAACAGCTTATTTATGTCCCCTGGGGCACGAGCCATCCCTATGGATGTATAGGGAGAACAAACCATAAACCACCACGCGGGCCCAGTGAGGATTGGTGGTAATTAATGACTGCTAATGCAGGGACCAACGGCTTTACGTGCTACGTGTCTTCCGAAGCAAGGAGGAGTTCGAGATGATACATTTTTGGTCACCCGTCCGATGACCGGCCATTGCGAAAGATATTGCAGACCTGGCGCGCTATCATCTCAGCCAAAAGACGTCCAATGCTGGACAAAGGCCTCCCCCAAGGATCTCCACAACGACCGGTTGGCGATCGCAGTAGGTTGAGGGTAACCTCAGAAAGATGCTGCTGCCCATCCTCTGGAATAGTCAATTAGTCGGCTTTTACGACACCCACGGGAAGAGATGGGGTGGTGCAATTTTTTATTCCCGGCACCACACAGCGAACCACAGTGACGCGCTAACCACAGCGATATCGAGCTCCTCTTGTCACTCGTTTACGTTTTTAAACGACTGTATGTAAACTACAATGTATCAACAGAAAACAATTTGTAGGTATCCGTCTTTATATTTCTGGCGAAAATTTCTGTAAACAGTATTTCCAAAAGAATTTATTTGATTTCACTTTGTTTGACAAACTTCTAACTAACCACTTTTAACACCAGAACTTATAATATTGAAGTCAATAACAAGCTATCGTAATTAGAAATACGGATTGAAAAAATAAGGTTATGGAAAGTATGCACAAGTCATAAAAAACTCTCAACAAATTAGGAGGAGAATATTTATAGATCAAAAAAATTTAACAGCTATCTGCAATTTTTATAGATCAAAAAAATATTCGTGCGTTGTTCCAGATAGATATATAATAATTAAATTCCTCGAATTGATTCTATTTCTATTCAAATTGGGCTGTTTGGTGTCCTAAATTTTACCATATTTTACCAAACGAAATTTTAATTTACTTTAGAGATGTTGGAGAATTACGCAAACGAATACCTTATCAATTTTGTAACCGAAGTCATTGGCGCCTATGGAAACAACCTGTGGCGTCGTGTAACTTGATTTATCAAGCCCACGTTCATAATAAAATTGCCAACGGTGTCCTTAAGATTCCAACGAGAAGCTTAAATAAGGTGTTTTTTTTAATAAAGATTATTATTTATTATTATTGGGGGTTTTTGTCCAGCAGTGGCCGTCTTTTGGCTGAGATGATGATGTTGATGTTGATAACCGCGGATCGTGCTCGGTGGCGTGCACTTGGAGAGGCCTATGTTCAGCGGTGGACTAGTATAGGCTGATGAAGATGATGATTATAATATTAACCTACATAATATATATTATGTAATTATTTATGTACTATGCAAATGACGACCTCCTTGGACGAGTGGTTTGTACACCGGTTTTCATGGAGTCGCCATCTCTGAGGTCCCGGGTCCGATCCCCGGTCGGGTCAATTTAGAAATTATTGTTTTCTAAATTGCCTCGGGTCTGGGTGCTCACTATGTATAATAAGTATGTATTTAAGTATTTTAAGTATGTTTATCCATTGTCTAGTAACCATTTAACGAGTTTTATAACGAAGCTTCTCTTGGGCTAGATAATTGGTGTAAGTGTAGGAAAGTTTATTATTTATTTATTTATTAAATTTATAAATAAAAACGCGCACTACGTTTTAGTCGGCCAGCATATCTAATCTGGAACCTTAAAGTGGAGTGACAAAGTTCGATTCGGAATATTTTTAATTTTAACACGTTTGCTGACGCTGAGCACTTGCTCAGCTCAGATACCTTAATATGGCAGTGGAGTTTTTCATACTAAATGGTTACTCGTCTACTGACGTACGTACTCACAAATGATAGTACGTATTTGATTCTGTGTGAATATGACACTACGTCGAAGAACGTCGATGCGTGTGTCATCATCATCATCAGCCTACACACGTCCACTGCTGGACATAGGCCTCTCTGCGTGTGTGTGTGGAGAGAAAGAGATAGCAATATAAAATTGCCTACAAAATACGTTAATACGACAGTGAGAAAAATGGGATTGTTCGCAATATGACAGTAGATACAGCTCTCTATGATACCTCTGACCAAACAAAGTCGTCGTCGGCTGACGAGGACTAGAGGGTAACTATGTCTAGTTACTAAAATCGTAAAAAAGTAGCCCGTCCTCTGATACCTGAAAGTCCCGGGTTCAATTCCTAGGTCGGGCAAAGTGTGTTTCGAATTTTCGATGAATAGACCGGGTTTTGTGATCACCAACCCGCGTTTGACAAGCGTGGTGATTAAGCCAGTACCCATCAAGTAGTGATGACTTGATTTTAATGACGGAGGTCTTTGCCCAGCAGTGGGACAATTATAGGCTATTTACTTTACTTTCACTTACTTAGCCATATAAAATCTGACCTAGCCTAGCTTTTCTGTGTTCCAAAAAATTAACTCATACATTTCACATGCCCTTCAGACTGATTCTATGCATTGGCAAGCATCAACACGACGTGGAACCCTTTACACTTCTAAAGGCATCGACGACACGGAAACATTTTATTTTATACTGGCGGCCGCTCGCGGTTTCACCCGTGGGAATATCTGAATAAAAAGTATCCTATGTGTTATTCAAGGTTATAAACTATCTGTATACCGAATTTCATCCAAATACATTCAGTTGTTTTTACCTAAAAGAGTAACAAACATCCATCCATACTTACAAACTTTCGCGTTTATAATATTAGTAAGATGGCTTCAAAATGGCGTTTAAACCCATTAAGTTAAATTTTAAGTACCTTATCGTATACATCGAAGGGAAAGTTTGAGTACACACCGGAACAAAACATCACAATCCTGCAGAGCGATGCGAGGCGATGCTTCGTCGCTGAAAACTTTGCTAGCGATTGAAGCGCTGTCACGTCACGTCAATACAAAGTTTTGTGTGTGACAGTGTGTGGAGGCTCCTCGTATGCAAAGGTCAAGCTTAATGGGGTTTTTTCATATTGCATCTGGAGTTCATTGACCATTCTTGACATTTTGGATTACCTATATAATTAATATTGGAATCATGAGATGTTTTGTGGTATATAACACATACCTACGCATCTCACTTATTAAGTACTTACATTATTGTAACTTGCGTTTATTAGTCAGATCATTAAATACCTAGTGCAGCATCAAGTGCAGCATTGTCAATTATCTATGTATGACTTTAAATGATTAAAAAAATTGTGGACTGACCGTAAACAAAGTCAAGATAAATTTAATTTTTTATTTAACAACATTAAAATATATATTTATTTATTAATATATTTCGCGTACCTACCATCCTTAGTCTAAAAAAACAAAAAAAAATGTATGTAGGTACTATTTTAAACGGACCATGTTTTAACGAAATTTATAAGAAAAAACCCGTTTTAGTTCTGTTTCAAAAATTAACATAGCATCGGAACTTTACTTCCGCCAATGAAATCCCTAATTGATCCCTTAAGGCTCAGCTTACAGTTTCAAGCTGTCAATACCTACCACTGTCTACAGATTGGGGAATCCACGTAATGACGCACAATCAGAACTTATGATTGGACGCTAATAGCTTTAACTTAATTATCCGAACGATGAAATCGATGATATTGTAAAATCTTGAGTTGTAAGTAAAAATGGACTTGGTAATTTTGTAAAGGGGACTTTTCTTAGCTTAGACCTGACATCACATCTCATCTTTTCCAAGTACCATTTTCAGTTTAAATTTCGATCGAAGTTGTGTCAAACTTAAAGCGTAATGTCAAAATAGAGCTTGTTAAAAAAAAGCATTTATATGCTTTTTTTTGAAGTGAAAATTTCTTTAGCGGCGTTGTACACTTTTTTTGTAATGGGTAAAAAAATGTTAAATTCGCGTCAGGACACGTGACCTGATCGAAAATTCGTAAGACGGATGGAGAGTAGACAGCCGGCGTGGCGTAGGAGAGGAAGTATCTCCCTCTCTTTCTACGGCGCGGCGAAAATGTATGCCTGCTGTTTCGTTTAGGCGGCGCAGGGCGCTTGCGCGAATAAATTGTCATGTTTGTGTACGATAGCGCAATAAATAAATATTGTATTCTACCACATAAATGATAGTACTTTTATACTGATAACTGAAGCAATTCGTGCAAAATTATTCCCTAACCATTCCAAAATATCAAAAATGCACAACGTTAATATTCAAGTTTTCACTTCTCCCGGAGTGCAACCCGTCGTTTTTTTTATAAGTTATCATATAAAGGCTAACGAACTGAAAAGCGTGAGGGAAACCCACTCTCGCCCGCGACCCAAACTCCTTTCATTTGATCTTTTGCTGACGGAAACGCAACCCCAAACAACGTTTGTTTCATTCAAAATTCATGTACGCAATCAAAATGTTCAACAGAGAACCGAGCTCTACGGGGACAGTGAAAAATATTTGCTCGAATCTATTCTATCGCGAAATGAATATTCAACAGTATTAAGCGATTACTCTGTCTCTGGGCCGGTCTAATTTGGCAAATCAAACGTGACTAATCTTAATTTAATTTCAGCGTATTTGTTCCCTGGCTCACTTAAAATTCCGTTTGTATCTATGTTTTCTTTACAAAGTAGAGTGATTCCAATAATTAACCTTGTGCATTGGGATAAGGCGCCTATTCCAATCATTATGCTATACCTGTCTTCTTTTTTATATAGGACTAGTGCCGCTCGCGGTTTCACCCGCGTGGTTCCCGTTCCCGTGGAAATATCGGGATAAAAGTATTCTATGTGTTATTTCCCGGTTATAAACTATCTGTATGCCGAATTTCATCCAAATCCATTCGGTAGTTTTTACATGAAAGAATAACAAACATCTATACTTACAAACTTTCGCGTTTATAATATTAGTAGGATTATCAGGCAATAAATGAAATTTGCTTTAAATTAAAAAGGCATAAAAAGCGCTTACGATACACACAGTATAAGCACTATAAATGACAGAAATATATATTACTAAATCAATAATCGCCTTCAGTTAATTTTGAATAATTGGTTTGAAAATGCCTCGATTTACCCCAAAAACATAAGAATTATAGATACTGACCAATCAATCAATCAAGACCAGTACAATGTAATTGAAATTTATGAAAACAACTTTTCAGTTTTTAACTCGTTAAATGTTTTCAAAAGTTCTTTTTTTGACGGCAATAACTGCTGGGAGCTGTAACAAAGGTAGCCAGTAGCCCGGCTTGTAAATAACCGGTAACTTGCCGAAATCGACCGTTAAAGTTTTAACGAACTCATTATTGGTTAAAATATTTAAAAACTGTTTACTTAATGGTAGTTCTGAATTGTTTTTTTGTAGAAGCGCTTGAAGGTGAAGCGCTTTGCCTTATATCACTAGAGAGCCTAGTTTGGTTTCCTTTACTATTTGATAACGTTAACGTATACGAAAATGTGCAGTTGGTGCAATGGTCTGGTGCAATTGTTACTCCTCGTTGATGACTAGGAGGCGCTGCTAGTAATGAAACACTACAAGTAAAAACTAGTACTTACTCGATACTTTCATTCCGATATCAACTACTTTAGGTATCGATACATTGAAATTAAGCATCAAGTAGGTATCGATCAAAAGTACTCGTATCGGTATGCCAATGTCACAATTTCACTTTAACACATTGATCATAATAATAATACACACATTATGTGAATATTACATTGAAAAACGCATCCAAGTTGTACAAGCTTGTTTGTCTTTGAAATGTTTCAGCTCAGGTGCTGCTTCTAAGCCGAAGGCTGAAGGTGAAGTTCCACAAAGGCGGATAATAAATGAAGACATTATCAAACTATTCTCTAATAGTCTCAAACGTCTCTACGTTAATTCGAAAGGTTTTCTACTATTTAAATAAAATAAGAGAGCTAGAAGACGAAGAAGAAGAAGGCGCTCCTTTCTCTAAAGGTACTTATTTCTTCTAGAAGGGGCAGTTCTGAGCAACATACAATACATGTTACTTATCCGAGTAAAAAGTACCTATACAGCTTTGATTTATTATTATTAATTTATTGCTTAGAACATTTTAATAACAATGTTTCGTGGCATTTTCTTATCGGCAAATCCTCTCGTGGATTTGTCTGCCGCTGAGAGAGTACAATTGATACTAACAAAAACCGGCCAAGTGCGAGTCGGACTCGCGCACGAGGGGTGCCGTACCATTATCTATAAAGACGGCAAAAAAATCATGTCTGTGGTATGGGAGCCCCACTTAAATTTTTATTTTATTCTGTTTTATTACCTATTTGTTGTTATAGCGTCAACAGAAATACCTACACCATCAGTGAAAATTTCAACTGTCTAACTATCACGGTTCACGAGATACAGCCTTTTTTTTCCACTTAAACCTCCAGTACATCCTCTCGCTCGGCGGGCGGCTCGGGATTGTGGTCTACACGGCTACCGAGTGCCACGAGATACAGCCTGGTGACAGACGGACGGACAGCGGAGTCTTAGTAATAGGGTCCCGTTTTACCCTTTGGGTACGGAACCCTAAAAAGCAGGTAGTAATAAATAGTAGGTACAAACAACCTAGGATTATATTATGTTTTCCTTACGTATATATTATTCGTGAGTTAACAAGCAGGATGGGGCGCAGGAAGTGACGGACCCTTGATCAGTGTGCTTTCACAAGCGTTTGCAAAGTTACTTTTCGTTCGAATTAACTAATCTACATTTTTTAAAGGATTTCTCGTTTGTGTATTGGACAGGTTTTCGACGCGATGGAATAATTAATAATGATGACGTGTCAACAGTGTGTTTGTGTACAGCCTAGTTTATGTGTACACTTCATACACTATAACTGTGGAATAATAACTTAATGCTAAGTGATCGTTATACTGAAAAAGTAATGCCAACGAACTGTACGTATATACGTGTATAATAAAAATAATGTTTATTTTAAAGAAAGCTCGTATGAGCACTTGATTGACAGTTGGTAATACAGAAAAATTAAGAACTTAGTGATACTATTTTTTTTCTTATAATGTTGATTGTCCTAAAGTCACTCAACATACCCAACTTGTTAAGCATAATATGAGAGTAATGTCATCCTTTTATATTTCTCGTTTGGAACTAAGTATTGCTTATCTATTGTATAGTAGTCGCATAATTATGTTGTGTAACATTTGACATCTCACCTTTTGAAATCAATATTACAATAGAAAATAATTCTCGATGCAATAATATTACTAATTAAGAAAAATTAAAAAATATATAGAAATATACACATAATATTTACAAATAAAAAAGGACTCCAAATCGCTGCCAAGCGGGAGAGTGCCCAGGACGCTGGCGGCGTTGCCTCTTTGGATGACCAAACTTAGGTTTTGGCCAAAATACGCGCCAGCTCGAGGGTCACCAGTGGTCTCTGTAAGGCGAGCGGAAATTTCTTGAAAAAGTTTTCGAGGTCCCCATGGTCCCCATGGTTTCAACCCCAAACGGCGCAAATATGTGCCGAAGTCTTAGAGAACTATATTTGCGCCGTTTGATGTCCTCAGCCGCTGAAGCTGCTGCGCTAGCACTAACCGAGGTTGCCCTAATGTGGGATGGAGCCAGGGTGTCCACGTACGTCGCATCCCACACCAGGGATCGACCCTGCGACTAGGCAACGAGCGTCATTCCATCGGGCCTCTTTCCATCGTCACGAGCCAGCCAGGGTTCCAATACATATAGAACATTGACGGTAGGGCACGGCGGATGACGTCGTTTAAATTCGCGTGTCGCGGCAGACGACCAGAGCGCTTCGCAAGCAGGCTATTGTAATGTTTATTTTTTAATCTATCTTTTTTCTTACACGAGTACCTATATCTATACACTATACTATTAATAAAGAGGTAAATTTTGTGCTTTCGTTTGTTTGTTTGAGAAGGCCAATCTCTGGAGCTACTGTCCAATTTCAAAAAGTCTTTCACTGATAGAATTTTACATTCGTTGCGGGTAAAATTGGATATATTTTAATAGGTATCATAAAAAAAAAGTTTTTTAAAGATCCAAATCCTAATCCAAATCCACGCGATCAAAGTGCTAGTAACTCATATACCAACCAATTATTTTTTATTGCCTACTTTTGAAATTCCTAACGTCATTTCAATTAAAATGATCTTTTAACAAATTTTACTTTGACTTTAAAATTTAACTTAAATTATTAATTTAATTATACATTCAAGCCATGGTTAGGGTTTCCCGCACACGAGCCACCGGCCACAACCACAAAACGACGCCACCGGCATATTTCCTATAGTTTTCATACATTTTATATGGACACGGTTGACGCCACCCGGTGGCCGCCACACGCTACAAAATCTTCGCTGCTAGCTTCTAGTGGCCGGCGGCGCGCGCCACTTAACGCCGACCAAGCTTCTTCGTCGGAGTCTATTTGATACTGCAAGCAATGGGTTAAAAAAAGTAGCGGCCAAAGACCGCAAGTGTCTACTACCGACCACAAGTGGCTGTCGCGCGCTTCAGCTACTTTTGTGGCCGCTTCTAGCTTCGCGTGGCGGCGTTTGTGGCCGTCGCGTGTGGCCCATGTGCGGCGACATTTAAAGCCACCTAGACCTTGTACCGTGAAGAGGCCGCAAGAAATTTGACAAGGGCTATTCCTTTCATCGGTTTTGTGTGACAAGATACAAGTTTATTGACCTATGGAAAAATCATAATAACATTGTCTATTTCTTACATTATTATAGTTATTAACAAAATTATATCGTTTAATATTTTTAAATACCAAATGACAAAATGTTTTTGTCTTGTTTATATAATTTTTAACGCAAATTTTGTTGCGGACAGACTACTTACAAAAACACAAATGTTGAAAAAATTTCCACGAGGAGGATTTGAACCTGCACCCTTCTGACATACCGGGTCAGGTGCTCTCCCAATTGAGCTATCGTGGTTCTAACCAGCCCGCCGAAATTATTCAACACTATTTACTTTTTACTTTGAAAGCCAAAGGCCAAATGATGTTCCTGTGTTTTGAATTTGTATGCGAGATTGTACCAAATAAAGGTTTTTTCTATTCTATTTCTATTCTATATCGGTCATAATAAATTAGGAGTAATAAAGTTGACTAATCGGTGTGCCTAACGCTAATTACGACAATCAGCTTAACGATATGTTGGTTTTACAAAAAAATTAAGCACTTGGTTACAAAATTCATTATGTTTTTTCATCATTCTGATTTTACGACTGCAATCCGCTGGTAACAACCAGCTTACCGACGGACTTTACCCCGGACGGAAATCTTTACAAATGTTTGGTCACCCATGCTAAGCCACTTAACATTTGCGATCGTTAATTTTATGAAGAACTGCTTACTTTACAACTAACAATTCTATTAAACTCAATTTACACAAACGAATTAACAATGAGCCTGTAAGCTCTGTATGCATTCATTCTCCCGCAATAAATTACGAAAACATAAAGACAAAACCCAACAGTGGAGCATTGATTTACATACTAAACACAATTTCCATTCGGGGCACGCGCTTACTTACACCTCTGATGTCCAAAACGAAGTTCACATTTTCCATTTGTGTTACACAACGTTGATATACGTACGTAATACGATATGTGGTTATTGTAAACCCGTCACAGAGCAAACCCTTCATCTTTCATACATTGAAAGTAAACTCAGGGTATCCTTTAGTAAGTGTCAGCAGAAAACTATTATGTATTTTAAACCGTGTCAAGAACAATGAAATGTAAAAATGCTGTGTAATTATTTGTTACTTTTAAATAAATTCTTATCTTATCTTATCTTAAACACACCACAAGCATCAAACCTAATAGGTAAAGTCACAGATACCAAATGGTTATAGCATCAAATATAACTGTGATGAGTTTACACGTAGGTACTTTTTTGCGAATTTACTTTGTGGCGAGTTTACAGTAACCCGATACGTGTGGTCATAATTAAAAGACCCAAAGTGTATCTGATCTAGATCCTGCATGTAGAGTTACTTAGGTATAATTATTAACTATAATTTGTTAGTGACTTGACTTGAAGGTACCTACTACTAGTGCTGTGACATGTTTATTTTTATGTGTCGTTACAATAGAAATATTTGATTAAAAACTTCATGACATATTAAAGTTAATAATTGTGTCTAAGTAACTCAGCATACAAAATCTAGATCGTGTAAACTTTGGGTTTTCTAATTATTAAGAAGGTACATTCATAGACATTTAAAATTTACAATAAATCACATATTAAAAAAGAAATACTAGAATACTATGCCTTCTTTTTAATATCCTCTTCAACCCGTCCTACCCTTCTTACCTGAAAGAGCGGTTTACCTTTTCCCATACTTCTAATGTTCCCTGTCGCTCACACCTCCTCCTCAATCTCAATATGCCATCCCATAAAACCGACTTCTTTTCCTATTCCTTTTCCGTTCATGCAGTCAGACTGTGGAATGACCTACCACCCAGTATTCGGGAGTCCACGTCGATTTACTCGTTTAAGAAGCGCGTAAAGGAGTACTATCTTTCCACTTGAGTATGTCATCGTTATTGTATGTGTGTTTAATTTGTATCTATTGTAACTATTTTACTGTATGTTTAGCCTTGTTTTGTTTGTTTGTGCACACTTTTTCTACTTTTCTTTGTAACTTCTCCTTCTACGGGCCTGCTGGAAGAAATTTCAATGTGAAATAAGCAGCGCCCTTGTACTTGTCTATTCTTACTATGTTCTCCCTTCTATTCGTTCGTGTGTACACAATTTATAAATAAACAAATAAATAAATATTATGTATTAGGATACACCAATATTTTACCACCATAATAGCAAACGTTAACTTAGTAACGTTAAGTAACGTTAGCAAGATTTAGAGCTTCGTGGTTTGCCCTAATCTCTAGCCTCTTGGCACGCCACTGCGTACCTGTCTAACCCGTGCCTCACTTTGTTAATACATTAAAACACATTGTACACGGTCCAAATTTCTGAAGTCTATAGTGGTCCTACCTAGGTACTTAGAAATTATAGAATCATTGTTCATCATCATCATCATCATCATCATCAGCCTACACACGTCCACTGCTGGACATAGGCCTCTCCAAGTGCACGCCACTGAGCACGATCCGCGGCTACTCTCATCCAGCTCTTGCCAGCCACCTTGCGAAGATCGTCGTTCCACCTAATCTGAGGGAATTCCACACTACGTTTGCCGATACGCGGTCTCCACTCAAGAACACGTTTACCCCATCGGTTATCGGTTCTGCGGCTAATATGGCCGGCCCACTGCCACTTCGATGTCGACGACTTTGGTTCTCTGTCGGATCACCTCGTTTCGGATCCGGTCAATCATTGTTCAGAAGTGCAATTTTTCAAACTGGCGACATCAAGCCTCACACATTGATAGGAGTTGATATAGTTATTTACCAAGAGGCGTTGCTTCAATGCCTTACATTTTTTTTAACGTTATATTATGTCAAATTAAATTCACACGAAGCACTCCGATGAGCTATATACCTATCTAATAAAGGAATCCTTGCTGTAAAGTCTAGCGCGTTCAGAATTTGAAATGACGACAGTGAATGCTAAGCATCGGAATACGCCAGTCCCTTTGAAGGACTTGTAAATATCCTAAAGTCCTTAAATACCTAATCTGAGTTTAAGTTTCACAGACCTCTTCTCATATTAAATCAAATATCAACTCGCCGCTGCGCCATAGAAAAATTTTGTCGTCTATCAAAGTGAACAACTTTTGTCAGCAGTCTTTCAAGAGCCAATCTTGACCATCACTCGGCGCTTAAAAGAATAGTGAACTACACATTTCGTTATGCAACGCCTCGGTCGGGTTCAATTTCCAGGTCGGGCAAAGTGCGTGTTTCGGGTTATTCGTGGCATAGCCCGGATTGAAGGATGGAGGCCTTTGCCCAGAAGTAGGACAGTTAAAGGCTATTTAATTGTATGCATGTAGATTTAGGTACTTACTTAAGGCGACGCACTGCTAAACAATTAACCTAATACGCAGCGTTTGCGCCCCGTACCATAAGAAAAACTGTTCCCATCAAATTAAAACTACAAATTATTTAAAAAAATAAACTAGTACATTGAAGTGTGTGTTAATCTAATCTAAGTGTAATCTACTCAGAAAATTTAGATGCTTAAATCGGTCTGGTTTGCCTGTAAAATGCAAATCTATGTTTTAAAAGAGGTTACTTTGATATTTTTTTCTCTGTTATAAAAGTTGACAAATCGCGTTTCTGCAACTAGCAAAATGAAGTCAATTGAATGAAAAATCATGTCATCAAATATCACTTTCATATGTTTTGTAATTGTTGGGAAAAATCAAGATCCCGCCACGTAAATTTCCATTGCGTCGCCTTAAATTAATATTTAAATAATAATTACGATTACCTATTTTTATGTTTCTGTATACGTGCTCTTTTGGTTACCCAATTTAAACATATGTCGGAATTCCAGATAATAAAAGTAAAATAGTCGATCAAGAACTTTGGCCGGGCTTAGGTATATTTTAAATAATATCCACGGTTGAACTGTTTTACAATTCAACTAGAAGCCATAAACTTTTCTGTCAAAAAGTTTTTGAACTGATTTGACAAGGGATTCATGAGTTTTATGGACACACGCACTATGCAACACTGCATCAACATTGTCTGTCCTATGCAAATCCTGTGAATACATCAGCTCATAGTTTCCTTTTTATTTTTATACACCACAACGACCAAACCAACTAGCAAAGCTCAATTACGGTACTAAGAATCATAGATAATAAAAAAAATCGCTAGTTTTCCTATAGTTTCTTAGAAGTAGGTACTTATCTAATTGCTACACACACTGGTAAGCGAAAAAAAAATGTCCGTTACTTATATCACAAGATCTTTTCCAAGAAATCTTCTTTATAGATACTTATATAAACCACTTAGGTACAATAAAACTATGAACTTATCAACTTATTAACTTCTTACAATAAATTATTATTGATTGTATTTTGTAGGTAGATATTCTGTAAAATTGCACAAGAGCCGTGATGTATCGAGAGCGTTTAATTAGTTCAGATGATATTGATTTATGGATGATATTTTCAACTAGGGTTACGTTTATGTCTGTTTGAGGGCCCTGCAATATCAGATTTTAGGCTGTATAGTTGTTTATATGAAGTGTGTAGTTGAATTTGAATCTTATTTATGAAATAACAGAACAATGTACTATTGAGCAAATGTTTGAAAAGTTGACAATTTAGTTAGGGCAATTATAATTATACCAATTTAGCTCATCATCTTGACATGTTCTTCGAATATACTTCATGGCGAAGTTTGAAAGCATTAACGAAAATTTGATTCGTTGATAACTGTTGCTTGTTGATAACTTTTTTGTGTTATACATAATTTATCACCACCTGTTCGCGTCAAAGCCTCCTATCACTCGATGGAATATTTATAGGCGCGCTGACAGGCTTGTGGCCTCAGAAAACTCGTAAACAGAGCGAGCGAGCGCAGCCAGCCACCGACTTTCATCAGGAAATTTGACGGTCGAAAACACTACCCGGACATTTATGGTAGCTTCGAACGAATGTTTTGAAACGTAAAGCCCGAAATAAGTAAGGAGACAGGAATATTGAGAATTAATTAATTAACTAATTTATTATAAGTTGATTTGTTTGTAATATTGTAGCAATAGAAAATAAACTGTAAAATTTACCAATTATTCATGGTAAATAAAACCTGGTACAGTATCTACGAGCACAGTTTAGCAAGCATACAGTTGCGCATCGAAGGTACTTTCGCAGAGCAAGGGAGGGGAACCCGAGGGGAAGCGGGCGCTGCGGCGAGTGTCCCACAAACAAGCGCAGTTTGTGGGAGCTACCGTGAAGTGCAGCCACGTGCGCGTACTGCGTATTTTAAACGTTTTTTGAATTTACGTTCAGTGATTCCTATTGAATATAATGGTGCATACACGTTGTTCTGTATACGGTTGTAAGTCGACGTCGAAACACAACAAGAATTTAGAATTTCATAGATTTAGATGATTAAAAAGTTTCTTTTTTCTTTTTCTTTTATTTATTTTGCCAACTTCTCATTGATTAATAATGAACGTTTTTACAACCATAACTATTTACTAATACAATTACAAATATCAAATCCTAATTCATCACAAACACTACAATTTTCACTTGTTTTTTATTGAATCGAATTTTCGTTAACGAGACCATCTATCTTTTGCTCTAGTTCTTGTTTCGTCTTGGTGTTTATTGGGCATTCTGTTATTAGATGTAAGATGGTGTCGTTAGCATCTGTATCTCAGTTGCACAACGGGCTCTCCTTACTAAATAGTTACTTCGTAACTCTAACTCCAACCTAGCGGGTTTTTCTAGTGTAGGTATATATGTATTCTTTACGGCGCAAGCTCTTGCGCAAAGTGTAATCATTATGTTTACAACTTATTGGAGTAGTTGGGACGTCGGACACAGAAGGAGTAGGTATTTGTCTAATATCCAACTGTTATGATTTATTTAAACCAACAGAAAAAGAGGAGGTTCTATGTTCACCTATTTTTTAGGGTTTATATTTAAGATTTAGCTTATTTTGGCTTGTTTCTTTTTTTCATTTTTTAAGCAATCCGAATGCGAAGTCAATATATTGTTTTGATAATAGAAAATTGAAATCTAAAAAATAAACCTTCACGTTAATTTAGCAGTGCAACATTTGAAAATATGTATATAGTTTATTCTTGATAATAAATTATTATGTTATAAAAATATGAACGATTATTTGATTTCGAATTTTGTGACAACCATTGCATATCGGCGAACGATGGCGTAGATACTTACATGGGCGGCGGCATCGCCCCACGTCAAAGGCGATGCCCTACTGTATGAAATGGTAATACTGTGCTACGAGTACACGCTCTTGATATGGCTGACTCTTATAGAACATTTTCCTCCGATAGATTTTTAGTTCCACATACACTAAGCAAGAGCACAAGTACTTAAGAGATTTTATTAAAATCTCTATTGAAACTTCTTTGAGTATTTCCGCTACATCCGATAGTTTCGTATTATCCAATCCACGCACTTTTCGCGAATTGTACGATGTTGAAGAGCAATAGCCATTGTTTTTTTACAAAAACAACTGAAGCACCTCGTTTAAATGCGTATTTTATATTGAATAAAAAATCAAGGTTTTTTTGTACAATTGGAGAAACTTGATGGTTAATTACCGCTCAGAAATGAATACGCAGGCTCAAATACCACTTTGCCGGGAAACCTAACTCCAATAATAAAACTCCCTTGTTTTTTTTGTTTATTTGTAAAGAACTCCTGTTGATATCATATTTTAATTAATGTTTGGATACATCCTACTTTGTTATGTTACCATTGTAGCCATGCCATTGTAGTTAGACCGCCAAATTGTTTATTCTAAATTATTTCTTGAATATAAACTTTCTTAAGTAGCAATAAAAATATTATCACTATCTATTTAGTATTTCTTTAGGCCACATACTCATACTGGATTAGCAGTTACTGAAAATATTCTTAAAATTAAATAATTCAAAAATAAAAATAAAAAATAAAAATTCTTAAATATTATTGCACTAGATATGAACTGTGTTAATTAAGAAATGTAGGACTCAGATAGCTAATTTGTTAGCTTTTAATATACATGATACAGTTATAGGTGGTATAACTAAGTCTTTTCATGATAATAACTTAATCATTAGTAGTTCTACTAATGCAACTTTTACATCTAGTAATAAGGTTACAACCTCAGGTTTAAACTGAGGTCTAAGACAAAAGCCAAGCCCACATCCATTACTATTATACATCAAAATATTCAGGGTTTGGCTGGCAAGGACTTAGAATTAGAATTATTAGCAAAAAGTCAGGTAATTCATGTATTTTGTATAACTGAGCATTGGCTAAAAAGTCATGACACATCGTTCCATGTAAATAACTTCCAACTAGCAAGCGCGTACGTGCGAAGCTCAGCTATTCACGGCGGTTCTCTAATATTAGTAAGAAGCAATATTAAATACAAAAATCGCAACGATATTGTAGACCTATCAGTGGAGCGTAACATTGAACTATCGTGTGTGGAGTTCAATAGTTTTGTAATAGTTCGTGTATACCGACCCCCCTCGGGCAATTTCAATATTATTGAAACAGTAATGGAAGACGTACTTAGAAAATTAAAACTAAAAAAGAAATTTGTTTTAGTATGTGGAGATTTTAATATAAATATTTTAGAAAACACTCCAACGAGTGTTCGTCTTCTTGCCTTATTTAAATGTTTTAATCTTTTGAATCTATTTCTCGAACCCACTAGAATAACTTCACATTCGGCCACTTGTCTCGATAATATTTTTACTGACTATGACCCTGTTTCTAAGTCACTCATTAATAATCTTACGTCTGGCCATAGCGGTTTGAAGGTGACCTATGATTTTGATATTAGGGATGAACCAATAATAGTGAACTGTAAACCAGTTACAAAAGAGCGAGTGGAGTGTTTCAAAAATAGTATAGCTTGTAAAATAGATGCATTGCCTTTTGTACAAGATGATCCAGATGTGCTTTATAGTAATCTTTTTAACTTAATCAAGACCGAATACAACCAGGTGTTTACACCAAAAACAATAAAAATTACTCATAAACTTAAGTTCTGTGACTGGGCCACGACTGGTATATATAAAAGTAGAAATAAATTGTATGATTTATATAGTTTAAAACAATATAACCAAAATGTTAATTTTACGGAATATGTAAAGAATTATTCGAAAATGTTTAAGAAAGTGTGCATAGTAGCAAAATCTAATTACATTAAAGAAAAAATTAAAAAGTCTAACAATAAAATCAAAGCCACTTGGGACATCATAAACCGTGAAACAGGTAAATTTAAACCACGGGATAATACTTTCACTTTAAAAGTAAACGACAACTTGGTCAATTCAGATTCACAAATTGCTAATATTTTTGATGATTTTTTTGTAAATATACCTGTAATAACAACATCAAATTTAGATTCATCACCGGAAGCTGCACAAACTTTACTCCAAAAATATGTACCAAAATGTAATCTTTCCTTTCATTTTAAATACATTGATTCAATGAATATTATTAAAACATTCAAATCACTTAAAATGAAAAACACGAGTGATTTGTGGGGTATATCTATTAAAGTAATTAAGAATATTATTTATTCTATTGCACCGTATCTTGCTGAAATTTTTAATAACTGTGTCGATAAGGGAATCTTTCCTGATCTTATGAAGTTTAGTAAAGTTATACCTTTATTCAAATCAGGAAACAAAGAAGACCCCAGTAACTATCGGCCCATTTCAATATTACCAGCGCTAAGTAAAATTTATGAAAAAATTATACTCGAACAGTTGATGTCATATTTTAACACAAACAACCTTTTACATAGTAAGCAATATGGTTTTACTAAGGGTCGTTCTACTACTGATGCAGGCGTTGCTCTAATAAAACATATATTTGATGCCTGGGAGAAGTCTCAAAATGCTCTTGGAGTTTTTTGCGACTTGTCCAAGGCTTTTGATTGCGTTGAGCACCGGACTCTGGTGTTGAAGCTACATTATTACGGTCTCGAAGATTTTGCACTAAATTTAATACAGTCATATCTCAGCTCTAGAACTCAAACAGTCGATATAAATGATACTTCACTCATTTTTAATGTGACTAGGTGTAGGACTAATTATGAAAATGTAAATAAAGCTCTTTCAGAGGTACTCCATTGGTTTACTATTAATAATTTACAGCTTAACGCTAAGAAAACAAAATGTATTAAATTTATATTACCAAATGTCAGAAATGAACCAACCAATATTAGAATAAACGGTGATCAATTAGATTTGGTAGATTCTACAGTCTTTTTAGGCATTACCCTTGACTCAAAACTTCAATGGAATCCTCATATATCGAAATTGGCCGGTAAACTCAGTTCTGCTGCTTATGCCATTAGAAAAATTAGGCAGTTAACAGACGTTGAAACTGCTAGAACAGTTTATTTTAGTTATTTTCATAGTGTCATGTCGTATGGCGTCCTACTGTGGGGAACAGCGGCTGATATTGAAACTATATTCATTTTACAGAAACGAGCAATAAGAGCAATCTATAAACTAGGATCACGAACTTCCCTAAGAAATCTTTTTAAGGAGATTGATGTCCTGACAGTTGCATCTCAATATATTTATAATTGTATAGTTTTTGTACGTTGCAACATCAACTCCTTTACTAAACACGGTGACGTACACAATTTCAATACTAGAAATAAGACAAAACTTGTAATGCCACTGTTCAGGTTACAGAAGGTACTTGGTTCTTTCTTGGGGCAAGGTATACACTATTACAATAAAATACCAAATTCTGTACTAGATTTACCTTTAGATAAGTTTAAAAAACATGTGAAGTCTTTATTACTTATAAAAGGTTATTATACAGTCAAAGAATATTTAGATGATAAAACAGCCTGGTTATAATAAAAATCACATATTATATTTGAATCAATTTATTAAAATTATTTTTTATACTTTTTATACTGATATGACAGCCTTTATCAGCATTGTCCTACAGATAACAAACAGCGTTGCGTTAAATAGATCATTAAGTTTTTATTTAGAGTATCTTGAGTGTGTCATGCTCTCTTTACTGTCTCTGCGGTGGTGGCGTGTGCGTCGGGTCGTTACGTTCCCTAAAATATGGTTGAG
Organism: Eudonia lacustrata; assembly: GCA_947562085.1. Classification (NCBI taxonomy): domain Eukaryota; kingdom Metazoa; phylum Arthropoda; class Insecta; order Lepidoptera; family Crambidae; genus Eudonia; species Eudonia lacustrata. The sequence continues at coordinate 8,233,955 of OX387315.1, read as the reverse complement.
CGAAGCGATGGCTGATTCATACGCCATGCTCGTGAACGGGTGCCGCCTGTGGAGGCTGGTCTGCTCTTGCATACTTATCTTATTTTTAGTATTATTAATTATAGTTTGACTTTGTTTTACCTAAACAATTTTTGACTTTTACTAGAGTACTGTAGTGGTGCTGTATGACATTGTGGAAATTGAAACTTTTACATAATTATCTGATGTAAATTTGTTAACTTACATTTTTTATTTTAACAGCATTGTCCTACAGATAACAAACAGCGTTGCGTTAAATACATCATTAAGTTTTTATTTAGAGTATCTTGAGTGTGTTATGCTCTCTTTACTGTCTCTGCGGTGGTGGCATGTGCGTCGGGTCGTTACGTTCCCTAAAATATGGTTGAGCGAAGCGATGGCTGATTCATATGTCATGCTCGTGAACGGGTGCCGCCTGTGGAGGCTGGTCTGCTCTTGCATACTTATCTTATTTTTAGTATTATTAATTATAGTTTGACTTTGTTTTACCTAAACAATTTTTGACTTTTACTAGAGTACTGTAGTGGTGCTGTATGACATTGTGGAAATTGAAACCTTTACATAATTATCTGATGTAAATTTGTTAACTTACATTTTTTATTTTGTTTTTTTACATGTTGTAATTGTCTTATATATATTTTTTGTGTTTATTTGTAATGGAAAGTGTTCTGCTATGATAGGGCATTTTCCAATATTTTTGACGCTGTAAGGGAGAAAAGAGCTGGACACTTGCTGAGTTTCTTGCCGGTTCTTCTCAGTACAAGATCTCCCGCCCAGAGTAGATTTACGAACCGATGGCATAATGACATTCACAAAAGCTACTTGTAGCCTAAACTGAATAAATGATTTTGAATTTTGAATTTTGAATTTTGAATTTTGAATTTTGAATTTTGAATTTTTGAAGATTAAGATTTTGACTTAACTTTAATTGTACCTACATTGGACTAAAGATGCAAGATAAAGGGCAAATAAAACTAAGTGAAAACATTAATTCTAAAAGAAAAATAACTGTAGAAGTTTTTAAATGAATGAATGCGATGACAATTGACGACAAATATTCTAAAGTAGCAGATTTTTTAGATTCAGATATCAAAGTGAAGTCTCTGGTAGAAGTAACATTAATTTACTGAAAATTTTAATAATTTACATACAAACAAAAGCGTCTACAGTATTGAGAGCAGACAACAAAAATGTGCCGTGATTTTGGGCTATGTACTATTTTCGACACGTTACACCAACTAACTCACTTGTTGATAAGGGTGTCCATGAACACGAATACTATTGCTTTTTTGTATCAAACTTGAGCCATTTTAACCTTTAGAGTACTAACTTTAGGGTTAAGACATGCCTAACGAAGTTTACTAGTCCTTTAATGTAACATAAATCGACAAAGATTATGATTACTATGATTGTGATTCATAGAGATAGATGTACACTTTATTTAACTTTCTTGGGGCTAAATAATTGGTGTGAGTGTGGGAAACATTTATTATTATTATTATTATTATTGTTATTATTATTATCTCTTTATTTATTTTTTTACATATTAATTTACATTTTTAAATATTTTCTAAAAAACAAAACAAACATTTAAAAATATAAAAATAGGGGTCCACCGGCATCGGGACCATTATTATTATTATTATTATTGCTCACACAAATTTTGAAGTAATTAAATTATGTGTAACTATAATCTTATCGCTAATGTGGCATCTTAGGTATAAGAACTACTTCAAATTTAACAAACTTTCACAACCGACAGATAACGTAAGATGCGCGTTAGTTGAACATTAATATTTATACGTAGGTACCTTATTTCAGTTTAAACATGTAAATTCCAAATGGCAAACCATAAAATTGGACATGGGAACAAGGATTGTTCAGTATGTCAACATTCGTACATAAACTTATAAAAGAATCTCCTACAGAAGAGAGAGGTACCTAATACTTACTGGATGGTGCCGTAAAGAATCGATTCTTTGACAATCGGCAACGCAAATACGAATCGGAACATCAATAAAAAATATCCGTCAACATTGAACACCTAAATAGCTTTTGTGGCTGTTATGATACAGGGAAGAAATAAATTCCTTCATTTTCTTGGCAACAGTATGTTGTTGTACAGTATACGTAACTAATTTTAAGCTTTTAAGTATAGGTATATAGCGAGTAACAGAAAAGTGTGGTACAAATTAAAACATTCAAAGTGTATCCGATCTAGATCTTGTACATAAGCAAGCAACAGTGGTCATAAATGTAAGTACACAGAGGTTACTAAACCACTAGGGATGTAACTTGTTTTTTAGATGTGACGTCACAATAGAAATCCTATTAATATTATAAACGCGAAAGTTTGTTTGGATGTTTGTTACACTTTCACGTAAAAACTACTGAATGGATTTGGATGAAATTTGGCATACAGAAAAGGGAATAACATGTAGGATATTTTTTATACCCATATTCCCACGGGTACGGGAACCACGCGGGTAAAACCGCGAGCGGCCACTAGTATTTAAGACGACGCATTGGTAATTTACGTGGCGGGGATCTTGATTTTTCTCAACAATTACAAAACATATGAAAGTGATATTCGATGACATGATTTTTCATTTTGTTAGTTGCAGAAACACGATTTTTCAACTTTTATAACAGAGAAAAAAATATCAAAGTAACCTCTTTTAAAACATAGATTCACATTTTACAGGCTAACCAGACCGATTTAAGCATCAAAATTTTCTTAGTAGATTAGTCTTAACACACACTTTAAAATTGTAGTTCATTTTTTTTAAATTATTTGTAGTTTTAATTTGAAGGATTTTTCCTTCAAAAACAGTTTTTCTTATGGTAAGTACGGGGCGCAAACGCTCGTATCAAAACGTAAGAGATTTATTATTTAGCGATGCGTCGCCTTAATATAAAATTGCATAACATTTTAAAGTTAACAATTATGTCTTATTAACTCTGCCTAGGTACAAGATCTAAATCGGACACATTTTGGATCTTTTCATTTTTACCACACCTTGTTGTTATACGTTGTATGTATATCTTATAGTATCATATTGCTAATAAGTAGTTTCGTTCGTTATAGCTTCTACGTTGTGAATGTCACTGCACATTCAAAGCTATTCATTCAAATTTATTAAAAAAATAGTTTATATAAAAAAAAAAACCCAAATGTTGAAACAATTATTATTACAACATTATTACAAACGAGATTATAATGCCAACATTCCCGTAACAATAATAACGGGTGGTGTCTGCCGCGTGACACAGCAGCAGTACATATTATTCATTGCCGCTAATGAGGCGACACGCTTTCGTTCCGTTGTTCTTTGTACTTGTTATATTTTTAATAATACCATTGCCATCCACGACTACCTACAGGAAAACATAAACTTTTTTATTGTGTGTTCAGAAAAGGATTTCTCTGCTCATAATAAGTACTATGTTATTTAAAAAATAAAAAAGTATAAAGGAAATTGTTTCTTTCATCATTTATATGGCTGTACGAGTATAAGCCATATCTTGTATTAAATATGCGTGTAAAGTATAATTTATTTTGACGTTTCAATTATATTCTACAACGGAAAACTACTTTCGTTATATTATTCTTTATTTTGTATTCAGTCTACCGCTGGATACAAACCGAATACTTCAGAATACTTTTATAAAAAGAGAAGAATAAAAAATATATGGTAACTCTATGCCACAGTTTTCATGTAAAAAAGTTTGAGAGCACAGCAGTGAAAGTGCATGAATCTATTTTCACTCTAGTGATACAACAATATTATAATAATATCAAGAATTCAAAGACGGGCGGGAGACCTTGTCCTTAGAAAAACCGGCTACAAAGTCAGCAAGGCCATTTATTTTCTCCTTTTCTTATACAGGGTCTAAATATTGCAATTGGTCTCATTATAGAAGTACTTCTTTCACCTCAAACGCCAAGGTACTTGAGAAAGCCAACTGCAGGAGAGAGCTGATGTCTACAGTAATCGCGACTTCCAAGTTATCGCGAATTCACGAGTTAAACCAAGCTATATGGGATCGCAGATTTTTTTTATACTGACCTCCAAACTTCAGTATGAAGATGGCGATGATGATAAAAGGACATTTTTCGTTACAAATAAAAACACAAAATACAAAGAACAAACACAACATGTAAATAAAAATATAAAAAAATCAAAGATTCTATGTCAACAGTAGTTCGTGTATATCTCTATGTTTATCCATATATTTCTGAAATGTTTTTGTTTTGTTTATATAATTTTTTGCGAACAAATTACAAATACACAAATGTTGAAAAAAATTCCACGAGCAGGATTTGAACCTGCACCCTTCTGACATACCGGGTCAGGTGCTCTCCCAATTGAGCTATCGTGGTTCTAACCAGCCCGCCGAAATTATTCAACACTATTTACTTTTTTACCTTAAAAGCCAAAGGCGCATATTCAATGTCAACAACTACCGTCATTAACATCCGATCATAATATTATCTTATATTTCTTTATTTAATATAGATTTCATTGGGCCTAACGTTTTGTACGTCAAACGCACCGCCTTGTCCGCGTGGGTGTTTTCTAAACATCGTCAGACAATTCCGAACAAAATAGATTTGATACAGATTGCCCTTGCATTTATATAAGGATACGATGGGGTCGTGAAATGGACGGTCAACGAAACTTTATTTTTCTTTATTTTTATCGGATTGTAGGCAAATTACTCTCTACCTGATGCTAAATAAATAAAATGCATTTATTTCGACCAGCTTAGGATCATATAGACAACATTACAAATTATATAAATTAAATAAAATAAGAATCAAAATAAATAGTAGTAACACAGAATCAAAATTAAAATTAAAAATTATAAAAACAAAACATTTAAAATACATAATTAAAATTGAAAATTATAAAACAAAACATTTAAAATACAAAATTAAAATTAAAAATTATAAAATCGAAACAAACTACTAAATTCATTAAATAAAATTTGAATATAAAATTAATAAAGTAAAATAAAGTTCAATAAAATAAATTAAAATATGTATTAAATTACTATCCAGATTGAACAGAAGTCCAGGGTAGTCATCGCTTTAAACGTCTAATGACGTGCAATTCAATGAACCGCCCAAAGACAGCAGTCACCTCTCTCATGTATCTAAGCTGAAAAGCAATCTCTATGCGAAGACAGCAAGTGATGCTACTTTTAAGAGACGACCAAAAATTACAAGCTTTTTAATAACTTACTAACTAAATTATGGATAGGTAAATCCGAACTAATATGAGAATCCGATGTGAAAGACGTAATATGAATAAATATCTGTCTGTCCTGTCTTCTGTTTATAAATAATTAGAGGATATTAGGATTTCGAACATTGTCTGAAACCTACCTACCTATTTGACATTAGAGTGTTGATATGTCAGGACGAGATGTATCTGTGTTGCCTTCAATTTGTAACAGTTATTGTTTTTTGAGTGATATTTTAAAGATAGATCATAGATCATCCTTCAAGTATTTAAAGCTTCGTAGTTATAAGGCATCGTTGATTGAAGCAATCGATCGATGGTGTTCGTTGAAATTGAAATCAATCAGATGACTTACATAGGATACCCGTGTCACTGCTTCAGTGTCGTACAAATAGATTTTTAACTTTACTTACTCGCATTCACCATTCTGATGGCGTAGTAACTTACTTAAGAGCCTAATTGTAGCCTAAATTTTTAAGACAATAAAAGGCATGGCAATGATCCATTTAAAAAAAAACTATGACAGATATGTGTATGTATGATAGTTTAAAAGTTATTGTTTGTTACAGGCTTAATATAACCCTTCTAACACGGTAACACTGAGATTTAGGCCGCCCATACACGGGCAGCTTGAAGCAAGCAGGATTGCCTGCACCAAGCTGCGACTGCATAGTGAACTACAGACTTCTATTTGATCGCTCGCTTAGTGCATTTGCGATTAAAATGTATGTAATAGTTTACATACATTGAGCGATTTGTGTCCGTAATACCAATTTGTCAACCGCAACTAGACGTTGCAATTGTACAATTAACAACTGCTTGCTTTTTAGGGTTCCGTAGTCAACAAGGAACCTTTATAGTTTCGCCATGTCCCCAGCCTAGCTCATAGACTCTTAGTAATAGAAAGCTGTAATTTGGCATGGATATACATATTAATCACGGCAACAAATCGGTGAAGTAAAATTTTGAAAAAAAAAATGTTTCTTGTACCCCATAGTATTATTATATATTGTTTTCTTATATATTGCATACCACGCGCCCCCTTTTTTACACAGGATAAAAATATTTAAAAGGATACTACTGTTGAGTTAGCTAAAAATCATCATCATCATCATCATCATCTCAGCCAAAAGACGTCCACTGCTGGACAAAGGCCTCCCCCAAGAATATGAGGGGTATTTGCCGTAATCGCCACGCTTGGCAGGCGGGTTGGCGATCGCAGTAGGTTGAGGGTAACCTCAGAAAGATGCTGCTGCCCATCCTCTGGAATGGTCCCTTAGTCGGCTTTTACGACTCCCACGGGAAGAGATGGGGTGGTGCAATTCTTTATCCCCGGCACCACACAGGGGTAGCTAAAAATATAGTAATATAATGTAAATCTAAATTGACTTAATGTTCCTTAAATACTACCAAACGGATAAACCTGTACACATATTTTCTTGCTAACTATCCCAAAAATGTGTTGATAGACAGTCGGGGGATAAGAACGGAATATGAAATAATTTAAATTAAATCTGATCCCCTAGATATCATCAGTACGGAACAAAAAATAATTAAAATATATCTGATCCAGCAGTGTACCAGTTCTTGGGGATCCGAACGAAATAACTCGCAAAATTTAATAGAGTAGTGTAGTTATTAATGTTAAAGTTTTAAATTTTTGCTTTAGTTTTTCACTGTTGAGCACACTCTTTTTTAGCATGCCGAGTTTGCCTTTAATTGTTTGTGGCAATTAATTGTAAAATTTGTACATATATGTTTAATAAATAAATAAATAAATAATGCACGAACGGTCCGTGTATTTTGATCACTGGCTATCTGCGCGAGCAGCCCGTGTTCGGCCGCCCTTAACGCGTTATTTTATTTTCGGTTCAAATCTATTTTTAGATAACAATGGAATAAGCAGCATCCATTGTGTGTTCTATTTTTGATCCAAACGTTATTCAAGCGACAACAAAAGCTCTATATTGTCCAATATTATATATTCAGTAATGTTCGATACGACACAACGCATCGTTTTACAAAAACATTAGATATTATGTATTATTTAATTAATATTATTTTATTAATTCAATTGGGAGAGCACCTGGCCCGGTATGTCAGAAGGGTGCAGGTTCAAATCCTGCTCGTGGAAATTTTTTTAACATTTGTGTTTTTGTAATTTGTTCGCATCAAAATTTGCGTTAAAAATTATATAAACAAAACAAAAACATTTTATTATTTAATGTTAAATAATCCGAGTAAACGTCTTAGGTTTGATGCTTAATTTAGTAATAAATGTTTTCACTTGGTTCGTTGAGTGTATGTATTGGGTCAATGTTTTGCAAACATGTGACTCAATATTGATAAATCGGTAGTACTCGTAGTAATTTGTATAGATCTCAATCCTGATGGAAAATCATTTTACTATCTATCTACTTGAATAACAGTGACAGAACAACAATAAGTGCAAAAAATAATAAACACAATTGCTGCTTTTGTTAATATTTAATAAGGACTTTTCCATTTACTGTTCAGAAAGAATTGGGCTACATAATTTTCTCTCGTCTCGACGGTACAAAACACCAGTATTTATTGTATTTGTACGCAATTTTTTTACTGAGACGTTGTTCAAGTAAGTATTGTGTCCATTTCTCTTCATGGCTGATCGGAAAGTTAACAAAATAGGGGTGAAATAGAGATCGTTTGTTCACGTCGCAAAATTAGGAAACTGCAGAAGGTACGCTTTAAAACGGACTTGGAGAGAGTTTGCGGATTGCTACAAACGGCATTTTCAGCTTCACCGGGCTTGTTTTGGGGCGGCGAGAAACTTAAGGGTGCTTCAACCAAAAAATGCCAAAAATGCAGTTACGGTTAAGTAAATATCATTGAAAATACTATCGTATTAAATGAACAAAATATATATTTAGTATCATAGGGAACGTGTTTACAATTTGTCAGAACCATAAATTCATAACACGCTATAGTTTTTTCTACAATATCATTTAAAGTTAGGCAAAAATCATGAAAACGAGTGGCGGCGTTTAGTAGATTTCTTATAGTTTATCTAAATTATTGTACCTCTGATTATGTCTAAACAATCATCAATGGATAAACTACAAATTGCTAGACTACATTTTCGATTCATCAAGTGGTTATTTAAATAATTATTTTTTATTAAGCACCTTAAATTCCCCATACAAAATTAGTACGGCCGCGCGGCATCAAATAAATATGGACGACGACATTTCAAATAAAACATATGACACTTGTCACTTACGGATGGCGCACCCTTAAAGCACGTTCCACAAGCCATGTGAAACGAATCACCTTCGGAGGTTTTCTAGAGGGAACGGCATCACGCACTAGTGCGTGTCCCCGTGCTCTACTAAATTCTCCGAAGGGTTCGGATCGGATCAGGGAGTGGAACCACCCGAGGGCGCCTCTAAAGGCACGGACCTCGGCTCGGGTAGACCGGGCCGTGGAGGAGGAGAGAAGCGCCCAGGTACATGTCTGTACCTGGTGTAGAGCGCGTGTGAACCGGTTCTTCGTACCCTTGTTCTACGAGTACGGTGTCTTGGGCCTAAATTAGTGTGCATGTTTAGTGTATTCTGTAAATGTGTGCTGTCATTTAGAGGATCGGGCGGGCAAATGTTCATGCGATAACGATTACTGATCTTATCATACATAAATAAAAAGCCATGTCATATCATAAGTGATTGTGAAACGAGTACATCATCATCTATTTTATCGCATCTGCCCACCAACAATTTTTGTATGGAGCTAGATTTTTGTTATCTAATAAAAAAAATAACTTCGATTTTGAAGTTATTTTTTGAATTAAGTTCTTGAATTTTCAAGAACTTAAATTTCTGCCAATTACGTGACCTACCAGGTACCTAGTATTTCTGTTGTCTAATATAAAAAAAAATTTAGACGTATAGCAATTATGTTCTTTACGTTTATGCTGATTAAAATTATGTTAAAGAGTATGGTATGTTATAGTATGTTAAAATTATGCCGATGAAACCAAATTTTTTTTTCTGTCTGTCTTTTACTTATTTACCTTATAATTATCTTACTTATTATTTATCTTTCTGACATAGTCAAATTACGTTATTTTTGTAATCCAATCAACTTAATTCAAAAAACTTTTTTTATTTATATACATTAGCTTACAACTATTATTACAGGTTCACCCAATGCAATAGTGAAGCATTATTAAAACATATTATTAAATTTAAACATATTACTATATGGGTTTATAACACTGCTTATCATAATTTATGCGAGAAAACTTTATACTGAAACTGTTATGCCAAACTACGTTATGACGAAAGAGATTATGTGACCGAAAGGGCTTCCGTGTAAGGTAGGCGTGCTGAAATATGAAATTTATGTATAAAATGTGTTAAAATTATTTATTATGAAACGGTTGAATTTCGACTACAGGAAGGCTACTAGTTATTGTGATTTTTTTTCTCTTACTTTTCATCTATACTATCCTACTAATATTATAAACGCGAAAGTTTGTAAGTATGGATGTTTGTTATTCTTTCACGTAAAAACTACTGAATGGATTTGGATGAAATTCGGCATACAGATAGTTTATAACCGGGAATAACACATAGAATACTTTTTATCTTGATATTCCCACGGGAACGGGAACCACGCGGGTGAAACCGCGAGCGGCAACTAGTGTTTTAATAAAGAGGTAACGTTCGTGACTTTGTGTGTTTGTTTGTATATCGAGAGAAGAATTGAGCAAGATACGGTGGGACATAGTTGGATTACCTGAAGTCCGAAGAGAGGGGGAGGACTCGATAATCCTCAAGTCCGGTAACTTGCTCTATTTCCGGGAGGGCGAACAACTGTCCCAAGGTGGTGTCGGGTTCATCGTCCACAAGACCCTCGTAAACAACGTTGTCGAGACCGGGAGTGTGTCGCCTAGGGTAGCGTACCTTATACTCAGAATAACCAAACGGTATTCGTTGAAGGTCATACAGGTTTATGCTCCTACTACGACACACCCTGACGATGAGGTGGAAGCTACGTATGAGGGCATCTCTAGAGCCATACAAGCCTCCAAAACTCATTACACCGTTGTCATGGGAGACTTTAACGCAAAACTGGGCAAACGAAGCGGCGATGAGATGAGAGTGGGACGATTTGGGGTTGGTAATCGGAACTCCCGGGGCCAACTGCTGGCGGACTTTCTTGAGAGGGAGGGCCTCTTTATGATGAACTCCTTTTTCAGGAAAGCTGAACACCGCAAGTGGACCTGGATGAGTCCCGATGGTGCAACCAAAAACGAGATTGACTTTATCATGTCGACGAGGAAGCAAATATTCAATGATGTCACTGTGATCAATGCGTTTAAAACTGGCAGCGATCACCGGTTGGTAAGAGGCACATTGAATATCAACGTTAAGCTGGAAAGACGTCGATTGGTAAGGTCTACGCTCCGTCCTGCACCCATCCAAATCCAAAACCCCGAAAGCTTTCAGCTCGAATTGCAGAATCGCTTCGAGCGCCTAAATGATTGCGAAAATGTGGACGAATACAGCAACAGGTTTGTGGAAACTGTCCAAACGGTTGGGTCCAAGTTCTTTAAAACCCCCCGTGCAAAAGGAACCAAAAAGTTCTCAGACCATACCCTAAAACTAATAGAAGAGCGGCGCGCAATGGTTCTGCTTTCCTCAGGTGATGCGTCTCAGTTTCGGCGGCTAAATAGGCAGATCTCGAAGTCTATGACTCGCGACACGCGCCAATTTAATACTAACCGTATTAAAGAGGCCATTGAGCGGAACAAAGGCTCAAAAGTGTTCGCAAGAGATCTGGGTATTGGGCAGTGCCAACTGACGACGCTGAAAACCGATGACGGCAGAACTGTCACGACCAGGTCCGATGTTATGGGAGAGGTCGAGAAGTTCTATGGACAGCTTTACACATCCACACGGCCACCTGTACAAAGCTTAGCTAAAGACCCTAGAGCTAAGTTAACCCGGCACTATACCGAAGACATCCCGAACATCAGCCTATACGAGATTAGTATGGCTCTCAAACAGCTCAAAAACGGCAGGGCACCAGGTGCTGACGGAATTACGGCCGAGCTTCTGAAAGCAGGTGGAAGACCGGTACTCGTAGCTCTTCAGAAGCTATTTAATTCCGTGGTACTAGGGGGCAGAACGCCAGAGACGTGGCACGAAGGTATGGTGGTACTGTTCTTCAAAAAGGGCGACAAAACCCTGCTGAAGAACTACAGGCCCATCTCACTTCTAAGCCACGTCTACAAGCTGTTTTCGAGAGTCATAACGAATCGTCTCGCACGCAGGTTTGATGACTTCCAGCCTATCGAACAAGCCGGTTCGATAGGCTGGAAGTCCGAAAAGGCTTCAGCACCATAGACCACATACATACGCTGCGGCAGGTTATACAGAAGACCGAAGAGTATAACCAGCCTCTTTGCTTAGCGTTTGTGGACTATGAAAAAGCCTTCGATTCGATTGAGACATGGGCCGTGCTACAGTCTCTCCAGCGGTGCCAAATTGACTATCGGTACATCGAAGTGTTGAGGTGTTTGTATGAAAGCGCCACTATGTCAGTCCGTCTTCAGGACCAGAGCTCGAAACCTATCCAGTTGCAGCGAGGAGTGAGACAGGGAGATGTGATTTCTCCGAAACTGTTCACTGCTGCACTGGAAGATGTTTTCAAGCTTCTGGACTGGAAAGGACTCGGCATCAACGTCAACGGCGTATACATCACTCACCTTCGGTTTGCTGACGATATAGTGGTCATGGCTGAGACCCTGGAAGACCTCGGCGCAATGCTCGGTGACCTCAACAGAGTCTCTCAACGAGTGGGTCTTAAAATGAACATGGAGAAGACGAAAGTTATGTCGAACTCACGTGTCGTACCCACTCCTCTGAAGGTTGGGGACTCTGCCCTTGAAGTTGTGGACAATTATGTTTACCTGGGACAAACGGTCCAGCTAGGTAGGTCCAACTTCAGCAAAGAGGTCAATCGTCGAATCCAATTAGGCTGGGCAGCGTTCGGTAAGCTACGAAATATCTTCTCGTCCGATATACCGCAGTGTCTCAAGACGAAAGTCTTTGACCAGTGTGTGTTGCCAGTGATGACATACGGGACTGAGACGTGGTCGCTCACTATGGGCCTCATAAAAAGGCTCAAGGTCACTCAAAGAGCAATGGAGAGGGCTATGCTCGGGGTTTCTCTGCGTGATCGAATCAGAAATGAGGAGATCCGCAGAAGAACAAAGGTAACCGACATCGCCCGAAGAGTTGCTAAGCTCAAGTGGCAGTGGGCAGGTCACATTGCTCGCAGGACTGATGGCCGCTGGGGCGGGATAGTCCTGGAGTGGCGACCGCGTACCGGAAAGCGCAGTGTGGGCAGGCCTCCAACAAGGTGGACCGACGATCTGGTGAAGGTCGCGGGAAGCCGCTGGATGCGAGCAGCACAAAACCGGTCGTTGTGGAGATCCTTGGGGGAGGCCTTTGTCCAGCAGTGGACGTCTTTTGGCTGAGATGATGATGATTGTATATCGGGGCTAATCTCTGGAACTACTGGTTAAATTCCAAAAACTATTTCACTGATAGAATGCTATAAGTATATACCTTGTGGGTAACAGAGGTTATATTTTATTTTGCAATAAATGTTTCTTTTCTAGCTTGAGAATCAAAAAGTATTGAATTTTGTATGTACACACGGCGGCAGATCAACCTACCCAAACCTGTAAAATTTCTCCAATGAATATTGATAGTTATAACTAAACAATAAAGTTCAAAATTGATTGTAGAAATTTGACAGTTTTGGGTAGGCTGATCTGCCGCTGTGTGTACAATACGAAATTTACGTGGACGAAATCGCGGGAAAAGCTCTAGTTTATTAGAAAACATAAACACACTTTTACTGTCTTTTTATTGTCAAAATAAATAATCATGTACTTATTAAAATTTATATTTTTCTAAAATAAACTTGGTAAGTAAGTGATCAGCCTATAACCATTCAGACGTCCGACGCGCGAACTGTCAATAGCCGGAAACGTCCAGGTGACAGCGCGCGATTTATTGCAAAACTCTTCTGATAAAAAAAATTGCCATTGGATAACTGTCCCACTGCTGGGCAATGGCCTCTATAATCGAAATCAAGTCATCGCTACAATTGATGGGTAATAATGGCTTAATCACCACGCTTGCCCAATGCGTGTTGATCACTAACCCGGGCTATGCATCGAAAAATACGAAATACATTTTGCCAGACCTGGGAATTGTACCGTTGACCTTCGGGTATCGGGCCGATCGCTCTGCCACTCGGCCACCGAGGCGTTTAAACTTAAGAGCGTTTACGCCGCACACTCGCTCCGCCAATGAAAAAAAAAAATCTAGTTATTAGAGATAGAAAATCAAATTATGCTCAACAAACTATTTGATTGAAGTAATATTAAGCATTTTTACATCACCTAATGAACATCTGGCATGTACTTAATGGCTTAGTTAAGACGTTACAGCTAAAAACGGCCACTTTTAACAATAACGCCGTATTTAACTAAACCATAACATGTCAGATGTTCATTAGGTGACGTAAAAATGCTAAATTACTTCATTCAAATTCTTAATTTGATTTTGTATCTCTAATTACTAGACATGTTTTTTTTTCATTAGCGGCGCTAGTTTGCGGCGTAAACGCTCTTAACTTAATGTCATAATATTATTGTTTTAGTTTCATAAGTCTTTTTAAACAATTTTCACTGCTACTCTAACATTGCTTATACTGATATGAAAGCAGTGGGTTCACTGTGGTAACTACATGATTGTATCAATTCAAATGGGGAAGTATTGAGTTTGACCAGAGTCACCAGAAGCTGCGGCCGACGGACGCTGCGTAGTAATAGCCATATAATTAAGTTATATTCCTATTGCACTTGTTTTCCTCTACCGCTATCTAATTTAATTAAAAATGTACTATGTTTTATTTGGTAAACATATATAACTATATAACTATACAACTAGAAAATAAATAAACTATATAACTATATAATTAATTAATAAATAAATGTTCCCACACTCACACCAATTATCTAGCCCCAAGAAAAGCTTCCTTAAGAAACTCGAGAAATGGTTAACTAGACAACGGATAAACATACTTAATATACTTAAATACATACTTATTATACATAGGAAACACCCAGACCCGAAACAATTTAGAAAAACAGGTATTTCTAAATTGATCCGACCGGGGGATCGAAACCGGGACCTCAGAGATGGCTATCATAGAAGTATACTTGTTGGCAATGTTTTATAAGCATTAATTTATAAATATCATACAGTCTTAAAGCATATAGGCACTATGATGGACTATGATAACCTCTTTCTATCAGGCGGACCATATCGTAGGAAACTACCTTATGAGAAAAAAAAAACAAAAATGAATACATATAGTGCAATTTGAAAAAGACAAAGTGTTGATAAAATTCCACGAGCGGGATTCGAACCCGCACCCCATGACATGCCGGGTCAGGTGCATTGCCAACTATGCTATCGTGGCTCAACCCAACTCGCCGAAATTAATCAACACTATTTACTTTTACTTTATAAGCCAAAGGAGCCCTATTCACTTTGTCTTTTTTTCAAATTGTAAGTAATTTGTTCGCAACAATATTTGCGTAAAATTATATGTAAATAATCATACATCATAGAGACCGGACGGCATGTCTTTATTTCCATGGAAGGTGGGTAGGCCTTTAGTGTGGGATGCAACTTGTGTCGATACTCTTGCGCCTTCCTATCTTCCTAGCACAGCGTGCTGTGCTGCTGTTGCTCCGGCTGCAGAAAACCTTAAGCGGCGAAAGTATAATAACCTTACTTATCGGCAATTATATTTTCGAGCCGTTTGGGGTTAAAACCCTCGGGCCATGGGGTCCGAGTGCTCATGCTTTGTATAATGACATCTCCAAACGGCTGGTTGACTCTTCCCATGACCCAAAGGCTGGCTTTTACCTTGGCCAGAGGCTAAGCATTGCCATACAACGAGGCAATGCCACCAGTCTCTTGGGTACATTACCAGTCGACAGCGACGCGGGGGAATTTTTTGACGCCATATTTTAGTTTAGTAATAGTTTTAGTTAAGTTTATTTTATTATTCCACATTGTAATTGTATTGTAGTGATCGGGACTGCTTGGAGGCGCGGACCTACTGGCAGCCGTCGCGTTCTGACGATTATATTTTAAAATATGACGTCAGGCGACAAAACAAAGGACGGAGAAGACTTGGACTTCATCCGCAGAAGCCGAGACATTCTTTTAATCATTATTTCATGTTTTTCTATTTAAATATCAATATATTATTAATTGATTCAGCTGTCGTTATTCCATCTTACGCCCCCAAAATAAGTAACAGTCAATCCGATTGCTACAGTATTGAAGATCGATTAATAAATATTTCTATCATACATTTTGTGCATTTATTTTCCTAATGTCTTTCGGCACTTTGCGTTTCGGCTGTCGTCGGGGTGCCTAATGTGAGTTTTGTTTACTATCCTTATTCATTCGATAACGTTTACGAAAACGAAAATTAGTATGGCATTGAAGCAGCGCCTTCTGGCGGCATACGAGAGGAGTTAACATTTTGCCATTCAAATTCTCGTTTTCGTTAACGTGATCGAATGGCGAATGAAACTCACACTCACTCACACCAGTTATATAGAGTTGCTACTACTCCTTTTACGTTACTTTACTTTAATTTTAGAATGAGAAGAAATACTTTTGTGTCATAAATAGGTAATTGATTTACGATTTACTAGTGGTCGCCTATTGGTCGAAATTCGACCGTAATTTTATTAAGCTGCACGGATTGTATCGCAATGAAAAAATCAAAAGATAGAATGTGAGTTTGGATTGAGATTTTTGAAAAGAGTATATATACGTGTGTGTCAAATGTATGGTAGTGTGTGTAATGTTTGTTTTATTGATTTATTGTACTTTTATGCATAATTTAAAAAAAAAAACATTTGGATAACCTTCTCCATATACACTATAAATGTGCTAAACGTCATACTCCTCCGTCCGCGCAATTTTCTTAAAAAAGGGGTACAAAGTTTTAGCTTTACGTATTAATATACATATAGATAGTTTTACAACTCTATATAGTTCACACGAAATATCTAAACAAACAATATAGCACTAGCACGTTATTCCAAATTCAAATAATTATACATGATAAGTTATTTAATGGACATGGAAATTAATATTGGATTGCATTCGGAAATGCAATGATAACCGAGAGACATTAAGAAAATAGAAGCATTTGTGTGTCGCCATTACTGGTGCGTTCGCAATGACAGCTTACCAACCGCAGCCGCACCGCACCGCAGCCGAGCCGCAGCATTATTGGTAGACGCCGCAAAACATCCCTGTAACCGCTGTTCAGAATCGCTACGTAATTTGCTTACGGTCATATCTTGCTCGAAATCGTTATCTTGAGACCTAGTTTATATACCTGCTGTTGTCGATGTACTGAATTGTATTCTGTTGTTGTGTCATTAAAAAAAATACCTATATATTAGTATATGTAAGTATACCTATGTATTAGTAAGTAGGTATCCGGATGGGACAACCAAACACTTTTTTCAATATACCTCTGTGCTTCTGAATGAAAGTTAAGATTTTTTGTGTAGCAGTAATATTACGTACCTAACTTGTGTCAAAAGCGGACATCAAGTTAAACTTGGGTACTTTTGATCACTCAATAAGTTTATTTTACAATATTATACACAACAGAAAAAAAAACATAACATATAAAAAACAGCATATAAAAAAAATATCTATAGCTAAGAGATGTCCTCTAACTGTGGGCTCATGGGAACGGTCCCAAGAATGCTAGCAACTCTAGCAAAACTTTGCCCGTGTGGAGTCTGGAGTGACAAGCTAGTCCGCTGGTAGAGGAAGCTGCCAGCTTCTTATCACTGGAGGCCTTAATAAGGCGAGCATTTAACTCTTAAAAAAGGGTGCTTTGCCTCCGGCATCTATGTATATTTCTTCCATTGTGACGACCTCCTTGGTCGAGTGGTTTGTACACCGGTTTTCATGGTGTCGCCATCTCTGAGGCCCCGGGTTCGATCCCCGGCCGGGTCAATTTAGAAATTATTGTTTTTCGAAATTGTCTCAGGTCTGGGTGTTTTCTATGTATAATAAGTATGTTTTTAAGTATTTTAAGTATGTTTATCTGTTGTCTAGTAACCATTTAACGAGTTTCATAACGAAGCTTCTCTTGGGCTAGATAATTGGTGTGAGTATAGGAAAGATTATCTAGTTTAAGTTTATTGTTTTAGTTTATTTTAATGTAAGGTCAACCCGTTAACCTCTCAAGAAAGAGCATCAAGATTATAGTTCGCCCTATGACATTTCTATATTATATAAAATTAAGAACCGACTGCATAAAATGGTACTATTTTTTATATACGCTGTTTAAAGTTCTTCATATCAAACTGTTGGCATAACTACTTCTATTTTCCCATCTCAAACAATGTCCGTCATTGTCATATTCAAGTCTTAAATAAATATTTCCTCCTTTTTAAAATTTCGGCAGCACTTACTATCACTTGTTTTCAATAATGTCCGGCGTTATTAATTCTCAATACCATACACCAACGCCTATGGTTTTATCATCGGCAACCAGCATGTCAGCGGTAGCGGCGATTGAAGCCGCAATATCTCTGCGGCTGCCGCAAATCGATCACAGACGTGCCGCTGATTGACGTACAAAGACCAAAACTAGCGGGTACTAGATCTGGTACAGACAAAATGATCTTATTTTAAGAGAAAGCATAGGATATTTGTTTATTTCCACACTGTTGTATCTTCATCATCATCATAATTTTAGTCTCAATCTCAATTCTTATATTCCAACGGATATACTTTCATCGGCAACCAACATGTCAGGCCGGTGACAGCGGCGATTGAAGCCGCAATATCACTGCGGTTGCCGCAAATAGATCACAGACGTGACGCTGATTGACGTACAAAGACTAAAACTAGCGAGTACTAGATCCGGCACAGTGTATTTTTGAAAGTCTCTTTTTGTTGTTGTTAGCAAAGTCTACTGATCGATGTTTGTTTTTTACCACTGTCAAATTGTTTAGTGCATGATTAATTAATGTTATTGGTTTAAAACCTTACCATATTATTTATATTATTTAATTTATAATTACTTACGTGAAAGGCACATATGTATAAACATAGTAAAATAAGCTACACTTCCTCACCAAATAATGGCCCTCACAATATAGCACAAAATAGAGATAAATGGAAAGAAGGAAGGGAAACCTTTGCAATGCAGTAAAAAAACAGTGGTTTAAAAAAAAATTAAAAAAAACATAGTCTTCTTATAAACATGACTGTACCTGACTAAGTTACTTGCCACTCTAATACCCGGACTTTAACACAAGTAATAGATTTTTACTATCTAATTCTACTGATGAATACTCGTAACAATTCCATGGCCCGTCAAACCTTCAAAGATTCCATGATAACGCTTTCATTAGTCGTCATCGTTAAATATTTGTCTGTGGCAGAGCTGATAGAATACGGTTTGTGGAACACCGACATTCGTTATCATTCTTGCAGGCTGACAATAGGCCGTACAATATGTGGACACAAACAATTGACTGATGGGATCTTGATAACACGCAACAGAAATAAGCGAATTATATTCACGAATTGAATGGTAAAGTGTTAGAATTAAGAGCATTGAATTAAATATGAAAGTGCTTATCGTAATTTCAAAGATTTGCACCCCTGGTAGTGGTTTTTTGGAGTGAGTATGCCCTTATAGGCAACCTATACTAAACTTACTTTCATGTCTTTTCTTATTTTTATTTAGAAACTGTGTTTGGATCGATTTGCACATATGCCAATATCAAAGTAGAATTAAAAAATAATGTGTTCTGAAAGATGTGATAAATATAAATTATTAAGTTTTTAATACCACATTTTAAAGTATCATTGTTAAAACTTTATTTCTTGTTTAATATTATGGCAGCAAAACATTACAATTACAAAACTTAAATTATATAAACTTTTTGCAAAGCTTCTGTAATTCGTATAAGTTGTAAGTGGTAGCTTGTTAAACTTTGTTTGCATTGCTAAACAAATTAGTGAAGGCTGGATTTCTTTATTTTTTTTTATTACCGCTTTGTATTTTTTACGGTGGTCCCGCCATAAATTCAAGAGAGAACTTCAAAGGAAGTTCAATAAAAGTAATATAAAGTTCTTAAAAAAATAAGGTCTCCGAGAATTTTTTAAAGTATATTTCCGTGACACATTTAGTTAATATGGACCGAACCGAACAAATATTTGTTCGGCCAAGCAATTTGTGTTTGTACGAAGCCAGAAATAATTATAACTTTTTTGTGTATCTCTTTCCAGGTCATTTCGAAATGGTTTGGTCGTTTTGATAGAAGTTTTTTTAATGCTTAATCTAATCTAATATTAAATCTATCGTGTAAATTGGCCACGGACGTTTAAATAATACTTTTATACTCGTAATTTAACGTGTCAAAAAGGGAAAAGATTTTTAAATAAAAAATCTATACAACAAATAAAACAGTGCAGATTTGTACTCGATATTTGTACTTGATAAAATATACAACCATCTACCCAATTATATAAAAAACCAAACTAGCCCAAAACTATTTATCAAAACATTAAAGGAATACCTGATTAATAAGTGCTACTATAATATGCAAGAGTTCTTTCTTGACAAAGATAATAATAAATAATTTCTATATATACACTTCAACATCTCTCCTAATATCTTTTTATGTTTCATGCTAAAGTTTATTTAAAACTATAAATATGTTTAGTTTTGTTTAAAATGTTTAATTTTATTTTTATTTAATATAAGTAAAAAAAAAAAAAAAAAAAAACACAAATGTTGAAAAAATTTCCACGAGCAGGGTTTGAACCTGCACCCTTCTGACATACCGGGTCAGGTGCTCTTCCAATTGAGCTATCGTGGTTCTAACCAGCCCGCCGAAATTATTCAACACTATTTACTTTTTACTTTGAAAGCCAAAGGCGCCCATTCAATGTTAACAACTACCGTCATTAACATCCGATCATAATATTTTTTACAAATACTAAAGATCAGTTAAGAAGTAGGCAAGCTATTTATAAATGTTTATATAATTTTTAACGCAAATTTTGTTGCGAACAAATTACAAAAACACAAATGTTGAAAAAAAAAATTCAACATTTGTGTTTTTGTAATTTGTTCGCAACAAAATTTGCGTTAAAAATTATATAAACATTTAATATAAGTAATTAGAGCTCTCATAAATTGCGATTGCGATTGCGATTGCTCATAAATACTACTTTATTTACCTACCTACCACCTTTGTACAAATGTAATGTAACTTATGACATGCAATAAACGAATTTGAATTTAATATATTTGTGCGTAAGTAGTTAGTTCAGTAACAGTGAACACTCCCAATTTATTCCAATATTCCAAAGATGTAAATGGGAGAAAATAAAAATAACTTGAGCTAGATAACGGCCAAGGTTCTAAATTGAATATAATATTATTTATGGGAATATTTTGTGGTTTTTTTTACTTGAGCTTATTTAAAAAAGTAATAATCAATTAGTACGCTTCGATACTCAGAAACTCTAAAAATTTATAACTCTGCCCAGAAAAATAGACAGATAACACTTTTAAAAGATGAAATTTAAAAATAAATGTGTGATTAATAACTTTATTCATAAAAAGTGTGTTTTTACCTTCTATCGTATACACAACAACAGAGACAACAGCTTGAAAGAAATGTTGATCTCTCATGTTTCTGTTGTCTTGTTATTCAGTTATTTCCGCTTCGTTTCACTAGATACGTCTTATCCTCAAACTTGAACCTTATCAAAGGGAGAACGATTACAACGGCAAATGCCAAATCCCTCAAAACTAATTTAATTCAACGCGAAACTCGTCATTTTACTCAAGTAGATATTTGACACAAATTAAATAACTGGATTTTTGAATCTCTGGCGAGATGGTAATTTTTTATATTTCATTCAAGGTTCGATGGCCTCCGCTTCAACAAGTATACCATTCAACCAATAGTCGCATTATGTATAAAGATAATTTATATAGTAATATTTTTTTTTCGCAATGCGCTGTCTTTGTGATTAAGCCATTACCCATCAATTGTAGTGAGGAGTATGAAATTTCGCACACTTATAGTTTATATAGAGAAGGAGTACAGAATGTTAATATTTTTTTTTAATTATGTATAAAAAATACATTAAATCAATAAAACAAACATTACACACACTACCATGTGTTCATGACCATGGATACTAGTCCTTCAGTCGAAAACCTTATTTATACGTTTAAACTCTATATAGGATGATGATGAATGATAATAGAAAATGAGAAGTGAAAAATGATATACCCCCAACCCCTCGAGTATCTCAGTAAAGATGTGAGGCTTTACTAAGTCCTCACGCGACTTCTTGAGAGAATTTGAAAAGTGCCGTTGCACTGTTTTATTTCATTTGCCAACATTCATGCACACTCACGAACACTTAACGGTTAATAATCCACCATTAATAATCGACTTAACACAAATTTTAGAAAACAAAACAAAACCGCAGACGTGGCTCTTCACTTTCCCGCCAAGAAGTCCTTTGACACACTAGCTTGAATACTCTTTACAAAAATTTCAAAAATGGAAGAGGAGCGGCCGAAATCTGTCAATGCCAATCCAAACTCACATTCTATCTTTTTTAATTTTTCATTGCTTAGGATACAATCCGTGCAGCCATAATAAGATTACGGTCGAATTTCGACCACTGGGCGACCACTAGTTTACTTTTAATATCTGTTTTTTACAGTGATGTATTTGTTACTGAATGAACTGCGGTTAAGTACCCATCTATACCCAGTAGTGATGCCTTTATTTCAATGATGGAATCATTTACCCAGGAGTGTGACAGTCATAGGCTATTTATTTAATATCTGATTTTTTTACTGTGATGTTTTATTACTGAATGAACTGAGGATGGACAAGAAGAACATTTATGTGCAGACAAAAATCTACTCTCTTTTTGGTAGTTTTTTTGCACCCAACACTCGTACCACACTGTCTGCTAGTGCTAAGTCACTGATCACTCGAGCTTGCTTTCAACACACTGCACTCACAATATTAGCAGAGTACTATTTAAAGTAGAGTATGCTGTACGTATGTACATTTATGACAACTGTTTGTGGAGTAAAAATACAAACATAATAATATTTGAAATAATTTTTTTTTTCCACGAGCGGGATTCGAACCCGCTTCCCATGATATGCCGGGTCAAGTGCACTACCAACTAAGCTATCGTGGTTCTGTCCAACCCGCCGAAATAATCAACATTATCGGCCCTTACTTTGTAAGCCGCTATTTGACACATTTTCATTTGATCGCAATAAAATAAAAAAAACAAAAAATATTAAATAATTTTATTAAAATTAATAAAATTTGCATACAAATTTATTAACCATAATCATATTATAATATATTTTTAAAATAGTCAAGCAACCTAGGGTTGTCTTGCGCCTGGCAGTAAAGTTTTTATGAGATAATTATGCGTCTCTGTACCGAGTGGACCGGACGTTAAATACATTTTACGGTTCTTGCGACGCGGCGCCGCCGGCCGGCGAATGCAGTCGATTATGCACTTTTAAATCCTGTGAAAATGGTTGTCCTATCTTCGAAGAGGCGTTTAAAAATGTAATAATGTTAGTATTTGATGAGATGTAGCTATAGTCCATTCACCATTATTTTTAACTATCATATAAAAATGATTTATTTAAAGTCCACTATGGAAAGGTTTTATTCGCACAAATTAAGTTATATATTATGTGGTCGAAATATGTTTTTATAATCGCCTCTTAAAATAAAAGAAGAAGACATAATCTATATTTGTGAACGAAAATGAAGATTTCATTCAAAAATTAAGGCATACTTCTTAATTATAAGCCATGGTTCTTTAACGAGCACTTCTAGACAACACACAAATTCAGCCCTTATTAATTCAATGCCCTATTATTCGTTACTTTACGTCGGAAACCTTGTAATAAAAGAACCAGCCAGAAACTGAGCAAAGGATCAAAGCAAAACTGTTAATGAAATTGTTCACATTTTAGAAGAGTTTACTTTGTACCTACTTATATTTGATAGGTGGTTTCTACCCTTTCGAGGTCTTATGCATTATCCAAACATAACATTATCCAAACGTAACACGGCAAAAAATACTAACATAACACATAATAATATGTACAATTGTACATTAACAAAATGTCTTATTTGCCTAATTTGAATTTGCTTGAATTAAAAAATACTGATTACTTTTTTTTTAAACACTAGTAGCCCTTAAATTCAAAATGTCAAAAAGTTTAAACTTAAATAATAAACTGTTAGTTAATTTAAAAAAATATTGAGGTACACTAATGCATACGAGTATATATCGTTTGACAAGTTTCAGCTTCAATATAGTCACCGAAACCTCATACTATTGTGAGACGGCTACAACCAACGATTTTCAGCAGTTTTTCCAAAGTTCTAATCGCTATTAGAACTAAACAGCAAGTTTCAAGGACGTAAAAGATATAATTGGGAAAGAAGTTTCTAACGTACACAAAATAAACCTGTAGCTTTAAAGCTACGACTCCACGACAGTCAATATCAATAGCTTGTTTTTATCTACCACCACAATCCGCAACGATCTTTGCTGTTTGCTCAAACCAAACGCATCGAGCGCAGTTTCAACAAACATTCACCCTTTTAAAATGAAAGCTCCATAGTCCCGCCTACCTTCTTTCTCCTCTTATCTCCGAAGAGCAGTCTCTTTAATAAATTATTTATTTATTTATTAAAGTAAATATCAATTATATGCCTTATCCATTTCAAGCGAAAACTTTAGTGATACTTGTTTTTACAATATACAATCTGCTGCATTTTCTTAATCACATCATGAATGGTCTTAAAATCAAAACGAGTTTTGATTTTATACGATTGCGAGTTTTGTTGCATATAGGTACCGACCTATATGCAACAAA